>WEIV01001916.1:37909-71109 GCA_013390005.1 Calyptomena viridis
TGCCAGCACCTTCCAAGGGCTCTTCCAGCTCAACTCCAGCTGCCCCAGCTCCCGGGCATCTCTGGAGCCTTCTTGGTGGTCCAGAAATGGTTTCCTGCTGAGTGCTGGGACTTTGTGGAGTGCTCTTACCCCACAGCCACCCTTCCCTGGGGTGGCAGCGTGTGTTCCCTAAGCATGTGAGCAGCACCGTGTTGGCTTTGTGGATGTGGGTGCTGTTACCTGTGTGTTGGTGCCACAGAGGATGGGGGGACCTGTGGGGGGTGAAGCAGAGGTTGGCTGCACATGGTGTGCGCCGGTGCTGAGACTGCATCTCCTGGTGCCTGTCACTGCCTGATGAAAATGGACCTCGAGCTGCTGGGGAATGGAGTGGAGAAGGATGGGAAGAAGCCAAGTGAGATGGAGAAAAGGACATGTTCCCCCCGAGTGCTCTTCCCTCCCCATTCCCCATTCCCCATGGGATCGAGGTGTGCCTCGAGGCATGGTGAGAGCAGTGATGGTGAGGGGGTTCAGCGAGGGTCTGTGCACAGGGCTGGGGGCACCCGCATCCTGAGCAGCTGCTCTGCCGCCCAGGGCCAGGAGCTATGTGGAGTTCAAGGCAGGAAGTGAGAAATAAAAAAAGAAAAAATAATAAAAAAATACCATAACCGGTAGAAACCGACAGGGAGATTTAGGGAAGCAGNGGTGTGCCTCGAGGCATGGTGAGAGCAGTGATGGTGAGGGGGTTCAGCGAGGGTCTGTGCACAGGGCTGGGGGCACCCGCATCCTGAGCAGCTGCTCTGCCGCCCAGGGCCAGGAGCTATGTGGAGTTCAAGGCAGGAAGTGAGAAATAAAAAAAGAAAAAATAATAAAAAAATACCATAACCGGTAGAAACCGACAGGGAGATTTAGGGAAGCAGCACGGCTGTGCCGTGGAGCCCAGAAGAAGTGTGTATCCTCGTCTGATGAGGAGCTGCCCGTGCCAGGGACCGCAGACCCACCTCTCCTCTCCCGGCTCTGTCTCCGCTGCAAGCCCCAGGGAACAATTGCATACAGAGTGCTTCGTTTCAGAGCCGCCACAGTCATTTCAGAGACCTTTTAGGCAGGAAAAGTGCTCTGTAGCGTGTAATTTGAAGGCTCTGCTCTGAACCTTCACTGTCGCTCTGCTAAATGATCCTCTGCTCTTCCAAACCTTTGCTGCCTGGAAACCAGCGGCAGTGACCT
Source organism: Calyptomena viridis (assembly GCA_013390005.1). Lineage (NCBI taxonomy): Eukaryota > Metazoa > Chordata > Aves > Passeriformes > Eurylaimidae > Calyptomena > Calyptomena viridis. The sequence continues at coordinate 39,110 of WEIV01001916.1, forward strand.
GGTTCCTGGCCTCTCTCGGTCCCAGGTCTCCCTTTAGCTCCGTGCTAAGGTGAGGGGAGTTGCAGGTTGCAAGGAGCAGCCTGGGGTGGTTCTCTGTCTTGCACAGGGCCTCTCAAATGTCAGAGTCCTGGGAGATTTCAGCCAGTCTTAATCATCTCTTGCCTCTGCCTGAGCTGCAGAGGTTGTCACAGCTCGCTAAGGATTTTCCATCCTGGAGGGTTGAGCCCTGTAAGGGCTCTGCAGGAAAATCTAGGGACTCCAACTGATTTCCCTCTATAATGGGGGAGTTGCAGAATTCTCTTCTGTAGCATCCCTCAGGCTTGGCAGCCCACGGCAAGGAAGGGCAGTTTGTTCTGCCATCAGAGGAAATGGCACAACTTTGGTTTAACTGATGGAGCTGCTCCACAGCCTTGCCAGTGGCACCGGAGCTGAGCCCAGAGATGCCAGACCATCAGTCAGCCAGGGAGCATGATATTGCTGGGGGTTCCCCCCTCTTTCCTCTCCTCCTCATCCTTCTTAGCTGCCCTAAGACTTCTGTTGGTTGCAGGCACACCTGCAGGAGCAGAGCAAGCTGTGGGTTTCCTCTCACCGTGGGCGCTGCCTCCCCTGCCAGGTGCAGGCAGGGTTCTGAGTTCCCAGCAGCCAGGGCGTGCAGGCAGCTTGGCAGTGGAATGCAGGAGAAGGGAAGGGATGGGGAGGAGGAAAAACATTTGGATATGAAGGGTTTGGCTGTCACCCCTTGGCCTGCTCCGGTCCCGTGCCAGGCTGGCACCGTGCAGGCACCTGCATGTCTCCTCACACGGCTTCGCTCTGCTTTGGATTCGCTCCTGGCTCCCGCTGAGACAGGAGAGTCCCAGTGATGGTGGATTTATGCACGTCGCCAAATCAGACACATGGCCAGGGCAGGAGGAACTGTCCTGAGTCCATCGTAGCGGGCTGGGTCAACCTTGGCAGGTGCATATCTTCTCTTAAATCCAGCTGGTGCTGGGGACCCCACCCTGTCCCCAGGCGATTGCTGCCACTCACTAATGACAAGGCTTCCACTTGGCTTCTGCTCACATCCTATCCCCTGCAGCAGGGCACGAGGCAGAGGAAAGGCATTTCCCTTTCCCTCCTTCACCTCTCAGAGGGATGCTCCACAGCTACAGCTTGTCTGAAGAACAAGGCAGGATGCATCCCAGCTGGGGTGGAACAGGAAGACCCATGTATCGTCCTGCCGTTGGCTGCTCAGAAACATGCTCAAAATCCACCTGCTCAGCATTCTGTGGATTTGGGATTTCCCCCAGGAGGGCTGGTACAGCTGCTTGAGGCTGGCAGCAATGAAGTTTTCACCTGGTGTGGAGGAGGAGGGAGGCAGGGGCAGGTGCTGGAGATCCGGTGTCACATCCAAGTGCAAAGAGCTGGCTCTGAGCAGTGGTCACCACCTGTGCCCACCAGCACCGAGCTGGAAAAAACTACGTGTCCCAGCAAGCTGAGGGGCACCACCAGCCCTGCAAGATGGAGAGTGGCTTCCTGGAGCTGGCAGTCACCCCCAGTCCCCTGCGGGAGGGTGGGATCGCTGCGGGAATTCCGCTTCACCGCGGGAAGGTGGCAGCTTGGTTTTTGCTTTGGTTGCACGGCCTAGTTTTGAAAGCTGGAATATGCTCAAAGTGGGGCTTTCTGAGTTGCTTTTTTTGGTTTTGTTTTGTTTTAAATGACAGCATTTCCCCTTTAAATTTACATCTCTAGCTGGGGAACACAGAGCCTGGTGAGAGAGGGAGTGTGAGACTTTTATAAAAAGAACGAGTTGGGTTTTATTATCCCTTTGAGACGAGCAGGGAAAATCTATACTGAAGGCATGAAATAGCAATAAAAATGGACTTTTTGCCAAAGCAAAATTAATTGAGTGAATCTTAGTCCTCAAGCCTGAGCTCTGAGAGGCTTATGAGTTGGATATGAACGATGCTGCCCCCTTCCAGGCTGTCATCCCCCCAGGAGGGGAGGCAAATTCTCCCTGTGGTCCTTGGTGTGTGATGTGATCAGTGCATGGCAGCAAAGGACTCATGCTTGGGATACAGCGAGGCTGAGGTTGCCTCCAGCCCTGGTGGTCCCTGGAGCAAGGACCTTCTCCAGGTCTATTGGCTTGGGGATGCCTGATTGTCATTGTTCCAGCATTTCCATCACTATGAATCGTGGAATCCCATCTGGACTGCGGATCTGGGGGAGTTTAACAAGAGAAAGGAGGAAGACTGGACACAGGCTTCTTGAACCCACTCCAGAAGCCAGGAGAGAATCCTGCTGTCTTACCTTGGCCTGGGAGTGCTCTTTTTGACTGTTTTCCTCCCTTGTCTCTGCATCCCACCCCTGCCACACTCTGAGGTCTGGCTCTCCAAGGTGTTTTCTGGGCAAATCCTTTGCAGAAAAGGAAACCCAATCCTGGGTGTTTTTCTTCTGGACATCATGTGCAGTGGCACCAGCTGTGCTCTGCCATTTTTGGGTGGGAGGATGGCAGGAGGAGCCGCTGGACAGAGCAGCAGGGGAAAGACAGATTCTTTTCAGCAGATGGTGCAAAGAGGATGAAGCTGTGTAAACCTCCTGAGTCCACTGGAGAGATGGAGATTAAATAGTGAGAGGGCTGAGAGGCAGCTCCAGGCGGGAGAAGGAAGGAGAAAAAAAGGAAAATGGGGGTGGAAATAGGATTGGAGAGTGGAACTGGGGAGAGGAGTGTTGGTTTGAACAGGCATCCCTCTCCCACTTGATGTCTCCCCTCCAATTCAGAGGGCCTAGATTCAGTGCCATAAAAATATAGCCCTTTTCAATCCCTTATCTTGCAGGAGCAGAAACAATTGGCCTGCAAAGAAGGAGAAAACAATCTGTTTGACTGACAAACAAAACCACATTTCTGCACAAAAGGAGGAGGAGGAAGAGGCAGCTGTCTGGCTGCTGCTTCGGCTTTTTTCCTTTCCCCTCCCTCTCCTGTCCCCTCGCTGACTGTGTCGGAGCGGAGCCGCTACCCTTGCCAGCAAAACACCCGCCGTTCTGACTGGCTGGGTTCAATGTCAGGCTCCTGCAGCAAATGTCATTGTCCTCCCTGCTGTCACCAGCCATGGTGGAGATGCACCAGCCCTGCCACGATGCTCCCCTGGGGATGGTGCAGGGAAAGGTGGTACCCCGAGCATCACTGGGGCAGAGCCCGGCTGTTGGGAGAGGTGCCAAGTGGGTGTCAGAGACAGAAGCTGATGCTCAAGGGAGAGGGACCAAGTCCAGAGCTCATGGCAGCTGAGTTGGGGACAGAGGGGTTGCAGGAGATCCCCCATCGGGGGACCTTGGGGAAGCTCAGCCAGGTTATGGGAGATGCTACCACAGCACATGGGCAGCATCCACGGGGCACCTGAGTGCTGGAGCTGGAGATGCTGCTGGAGCTTTTTCTGTCTCCAGCTCTGTGCCTCGGTTTCCCCGTCTGCAAGGTCAGAAAGATAACAGGCAGATGCTGTAAGAGAGCTGGGGCTCTCTTAGAAGAGAAGTGCCCTTTGCCCCTAAAGTCATTATCCTGGCAAGTTGTTATCCCAACAAGTAGTTATCCCTAAAAATTAATTACAGAAACTACCACACTAGCCAAATTGGTGTTGAGGGGAATCCATTGGAAAGGAAGGAGCAGAGCCCGTGGAATCTCGGCAGTTCTTCATCTCTCTGGAACAAACTCCTCACTTTTTTTTGAAAAAGAAACTGATTTTCCCCATGCAATTCCCTGACCAGGAGCAGCAGCAGTTTCCTGCCTGGAACAGCTTTCCAAGGGGACTCTGCTCTATGGGAACACGTGAAGCAAACACCCACGCTCCAAAAACAGCCAAATGCAATACCCAGTGCCTGAACCTGGAAAAGCAGAGGCTGGAGCAAAACAATCTCTGCAGGGGATGGCAGTGCACACAGAGGGAATTGAAGTAAATAAAGGGGCACAAGAAGCCCCCAGGACACTCTTTTGATGCAGTTGCTCCTGACCTACTAGAATCCACTGGAAAGATGATCCTGCAGTGGTGGGTGGTTCACTTTTTCCTTTTTTTATTTTTTAAGGAGCTGTTTCACTCCTCAGCCAAGTAGCAAAATAACATGTAAGAAATCAGAGATTCCAGGTGAGTTAATAACAAATAATGAGTCTCTCAGTTCCTGAGTGGTTCTCTTGTTGCCGCAGCCCAGGCTTATAACAGCCAGGCTTTCCTGAGTATCCTCAGCCAGGCTTGTTGAAATGCTGGTACAGATTAATAGAAACATCCTGAATTCAAGGGAATTCAAGAGATCCAGCCTCTGCTTTCTTAGATGGCCATAGCAGAAGCTTTGGGGAATATTTGACCTGAAACATTGGAAGAATTTGATTTATTTTTAATTCCTGCACCTAAAATGCAGGATTTTGTGCACTTCTCTTTCCTCTTTCATTTCAAAGGAAGATGTGAGGAACTATCCATGCACATGTCAAACTGCAGGCAAGAGAAGATACGAAGGATGACTGGACTACTTTTGCAAGTCTGGCACTTGACTTTTCTCCCCAGAAGGGGAAGATGGACTGTCAGCCTGTCTTGTGATCAGGCTGTATCCTTTTGTTACCCTGATAAACGTCAGCTGACCAGGCTGGGATATAAAAAAGCTCCATCTCTACCAGACCATTGCTGCTCTGCCTCACAAAGAATATTTGGGCAGGAAAGGGCTCAGCATCTCCCCACTTGAGTGGTGCTTGCAGATTTTGCCTGGCCCTCCAAGGTCTCCATCTCCTCCATGCCCTGCCATGACACCCCAAGGCCCTCCAGCACCCTCTCTACCTACTCCTGCCCCCTCTCTACCTACTCCTGCCCCTCAAATTCTCCCCTACTTCTCCCTTCAGCTCCTTCCTCATAGCTGAATTCTGGGCAGAGGTGAGGGTTTGGCCTCCGTGCCCAGTGCAGATGGATGCAATGCAAAGCTCATGCTGTGATAAATCTAACATGGCCTTTGGCTTCTGGGCAAGAACAACCATTGAAGTTTTAGCAGATTCCTGCTTCTCTGGTCCTGCACGCTCTGAGCATGGCCATGGGAGCCGCTCTTGGGGTGAAACCAGTCTGGCTCAACCCAGAACTTGAAGGGAGGTTTCGAGACAGAATGAGATCTGGTAAAGCCTCATCTCTCAGCTTCAATCCCTGAAGATGTCTGGATGCTCCCAATCCCTGGCTGTTGAGACGGTATTTCCCATGGGAGACCCAGTATTTGTTGAAGCCACATCCACCTCTGTTTTATCCAGACCTACCTGGCACCTCTCCTTTCCCTGAGCGTCTCCCACCCCTTCACACAGTCCAGAAGCTCGTCCTTGATGTTACTCTGTGCTCGTGTCTCTTGGGATTTGGCCAGCGTGTGTCAGGGCTACGCGCCTCTTCCTCTCCAGCTGCTCTGCTCAGCTGCGTCACCCGGAGCATCCCTTCCTCCTGCCTGGGGTTGCTTTGTACATCCTGTTTCCCGAGTTGCTTTGCCCTGATTTATACTAGGTCACGGGCATGTGGGTCCCTTACTTGGCCGTGGTAGCACAGCCTCCTCGATTAGGTGTATCTCCAAGCATGACTTCCATCTGTCCATCAGTCGCTATAGCTGATTCCTGCAGCATTTACAGCCATGCAGGGGCACCTCGGTCATATGGAATAGTCACCGATGGTGGCAGGGTTGTGCTAAATGATCTATTCCACACGTTTCACCTCTTTCCTATTCACAAATTGTTGGCGATTTTTTTTTGTAGTTGCATTAAGTATTCCGAGTGACTGCGATTTCCCCCATCGTATTCATTATTCAAAATTGTTCTCCAGATAATTTCTGCAAATAATTCGCGGTCTTCGCTCTTTTGTGATTTCTCAGCCTCAAGAATGAGAGTCGTTTTAATTGGGATCTCACATCACATGATGGGTTTTGGCTTCCCGATTGGGCAGGCTTAATTTTCAGACTTGAGGTTTAGGGAGGGAAACTGTTGCAATTAAGAATTTGAAATTCACTTTCTATGGTATCTTTAGTTGATGCTTAACATTAACAGTCTGTCTTGCTTTTTATTTTTTTTTCCCCTTCCTGGCCAAAAATCCCTGCCGGTAACTTGTTGGCAAGAAACACTTGGAGAATATAAACAAAAAGGTGGCACCAAAACAGCTAAATTTAGCGTATCTAAAAACTGGAGTGATGATTCACAGTGGTTTGTTGTGTATTATTCACCTCGCTCTGGTAAAAATAATGATCAAAATAATTTAGAAACATAAAAAGTCACATAGCAAGGGGACATTTATAGCACTTGGTTTCATAAAATCTTCCATCAATGGTTTTCTGTGTGCCTGAGAAACATCCTGTGGGCTGGCTGGTGTGTTGTACCCTGTCCCTGGGCTGGCACTGCTGTCGGCTCAGTGGAGGGAGGGAAGGTTCAACCAACCTGGCACCTCATACTGCCTTGATCCGCACCCTCAGCAGGAAAGACTCCAGTTGCCTCGTGCAGAGCTCGACTCCAGGCAGAGGGTGACCGTAAGTGACTTGCCCAAGGTCACACTCCAGCTCCCTGGTTCAGCTGGAAATAGCTCCAAGGTCTCCTGATCCCCCCAGCAGCCCCCTCGCTCCCAGGCGAGACAGAAAGGTGCAGAGTTCACATGTCTCCTCTAACCGACAGCCTGACTCCTGCCACCTCACCTAAAACCTCCCTGGCTCTGTCTTCTGCCCCCCCACCCTCGGGCTGAGTCAATACAGCCCCTTCCCAACCCCCCCTTAATAGCACGGGCTCCCGTGGCATATTTATGCCTCCAAAGTGGAGCGTTGCGCCGGCGTTCCCGTTCGTGCGGCACCCGCACAGCCCGGCTGCTCACTTCCACCAGCTGCTGCTGCCGATTTCCCTTAAAAATAAAACCCCTCTAAAGGTACAGCAGGGACACCTTAAATGCAGAGCTGTGGCATGCAGTTAATCATATCCTCTTAACGGGTTTATTCGCTCATTAAATATTTAAGACTCGTTTCTCTTTATCAATAGTGTGGAGGCGTGCAGGCCCCGGTGCAAAGATTTATGCACACAATAGGATCGGTGCATTTAGATTTGTTTGAAGGGATCTGAGAGCCATTTAAAACTCGACCGAGGGGGACGGTTTCTGCTGCTGCTGTTTTCCTTCAGTGAGGTTTCTGTCTCCTGACTGCAGTTGGGAGGTGGCAGGAGAGGAGGTCAGGAGGTGTGAGCTGAGGCTGCCTCCAGTACCCCCATAGTTGCTCTTGAAATAGCTGTGCCCCCTTTTGGAGGGATAATGAGGTCTTGGAGAGGATGTGTCTAGCTTGAGTGTCGAGTAGTGATGAGGATGGTCCTTGGAAAATGCGGTGTGTGGAGGCAGGACCTGGTGCTGGTTTGTGGAAGTGGTGTTTTGATCCCTGCTTCCCACTGCTGTCTGTGGGAAGAGCTTTGCTGTTGTGGCTCAGATGTGAATTCCAGTTCGTCTGGCGCCGTTTGGGAGCCGTCATGCAGGTGCAACATCTGTTGTTCTTCTGTTATTACCTGGGCTCTGCTCTTCACGCAGGTGTAAGAGCAGTGGTGGCCTTTACGGTTCATAGGAGTGGGAGGGATGAAACCCACAACATCATCCTACCTCATCCGCCTCATCATCTGCCCCCCCTGCCCACTGCAACTTGCCAGCCCAGACCCTCATCGTGAGCATCTTCATCCAGTACCCACAATGTCCCACCTGCCCAAGCCTGGTCCCCTGTCCCTACATGGGACTCCATGGCTGCTGGCTGCTGGCAGATGTCCTTTGCCCTGGATGCACAGGATGCAGTTCCTCCTGCTGGTGTGCACCCCACTGATGTGTGCCCACCTGTTCCCCGAGCTCCAAGGGCTGTGGGTTGTGATACGGGGTGTGAGACAGGGCCAGGGGCCTGACTGTGTGTCTGATGCAGATGCACAATGTGACCTGTACCCATCCCTTCTATGGAGCACATTGCTGGAGCTTGCAGGGATAGCAGGTCTTGGCATGCAGGACTCTGTCTCCATCTCGCTGCTTAGATTGGGAGGGAACATCTCATGCCAAGACCTGTCCTCCCCAGGCTGCAGCTCCGAGGTAGAGATGGCAGCAGCTGACGCCCATTTTTTCACCCCCTGTGGCACCCTGGCAGGTTCTTCCCACAGCTTTGCATGCAGCCAGACATGCCTGTTCCAAAAACTCCTCTCCAGGAGGTGCTGGGGGGTGAATAGGAAGGGTGAGTAGCTGCAGTGGCAATGGGCAGAGCTGGCAGCTCCCTCCTGAGGGTGTGAGAAATACCCTGGCTGGATTATTGACAACCCAGAGCATGGGAAGTGCGTGCATGCGTCAGATATTTACCCAAACCTCTCCTGCTTTGCAACGTGCCCACGAAAAAAAGGATCTGACAGCAATAAAACTGTCGGGCGGCTGCTGCTGCTTTTTTTTAAAGTTCTATGATAGCTTCTCCCCCCCCTTTTTTTTAATAGCTAATGCATCTGTCACTACTTTCCTAATGAGCTTTCCGAAAAGGGCCTTGGGGACCTCTACCTATCCATGTGGGCTTGAATCGGAGCATACTCAGGGGAGGCAGAGAGGATTCAGCTCCCTGTTTCACCCCCATCTCCTCCCCAAACTCCTCTCCGAGGGCAGGTTGTCCAGAGGGAGGGGAAGGCAGCAATATCTCAGCACTCAGCGAGCTGGCGTTCACCCCCTGCAATCACAGCCAATAATGACAAAAAGACGGGGCTGCTGCCAGAGATAGAGAGCTGAGCTCCAAGCGTTACAGCAATGTCACAGCCTTGGGACTGCTGCTGGCTGCTACTGGAAAGAAATTTCCTCACAACAGGCAGAGTTATAGGAAGGAGACATTGATTGCATTAAAAAACACCCTCCCCACCTCTTTTTTTTGGCATGGATTTTCAAGGCTTTTTTTTTTTTTTTCCCTCTCCCCCCCTTTCTCTCTCCATTTGCCATTGAAGTTGCGTTCAATAAAACCCATCGCCCGAGAGCGTCTGTTCGCATGTTCTCAGCAGTACAATGGGCAGAGGACTGCAGTGTGCAGAGCCCCAGCCAGCCTCCACAGACAATGAGGGGCTGGCAGCGGGGCAGGGGGGGCTTCTAGTTTATTTTATTTCATTTTTCCCCCACCTGCCAGCCCCCACTACTAATTGTAATCACAAAAGGCAAATGGGAAGGGACTGGGGGAGCAAGGCTGTGGTTCACTGGGGTCATGGTCTCCATCAGTCATTCTCCCAGCCTGTTGCTGGGTAAAAGCTCAGCTCCTTGGTTTATCAAAATGACTGTGCAGTAAAAGCCTCTTCGCCCAAACCTCCCCCCCAGAAAAGCTGTTTCAAATGACTCAAAAAGGCTGAATTTCCCACTACCATCCATGGGAGAATTTCTGTTGACTTCTCTAGGCACAGAAGGGAAAATAGAGGGTTTGGTGACTCAGGCACAAACCTGGAATCTCTTCCTCTCACTGATGCTGTTGGCATATCCTTTAGGATTTAGCCCAAATCATCCAAGGACCAAACACTGCCATCCCTGTGCCATTGATAGGGCATGAAAGGATGCCCCACTTGGCAGGAGTGAATCCCTAATTATACTGTGCCTGAGTTCCCCTCAGCTGTGAGATGTAAGATGCTCACCCTATCTCGATGTAAGATGTAAGGTGCTCACACACCTTGTGTGATGGTGGAGGAGCTAATAGCTATTAATGCCAGGGAGATGCTTCCAGATCTCTAGATAAAAGGTGCTCAAGGAGGGAGAATTATTATCAACATGGGCCAAAGAGCTACAGGGAATTCGAAATCTGTTTGTGTTTGTAGGATGTAACCACTAAGGAGGGAGAGACTGGGACAATGGAGCATGCACAGCACTAATGGAATGAGCGTAGGAAAGAGGATATCTCTGGAGACCCTTAGAAACCATTTCCCAGTGGTAAGAACTACTTGGGTTGTTTGTTCTTCTTCCCAGATGAGAGCTGCAGTCGTGGACGCTTTTATCACTTACGAGCTGGACTAGATGGAGTCCAGAGAATGTATTGTAGGGACGAGCCCGCCTGGCTCTCCAGTGGGTGGATACAGATTTATCCGGTCTCAGCTTCCATTTATGGCTTTCAGAGCTGTGTTTTAGAACAGAGAAAACTGGACTGGATGTTTCAGACCTGTTTTTCAAGATTATGGGATGCAGGTTTTGCCTCTGGTAGAGATGCAAGGGCATGACTTGGACATCTTGAGGCTGCAGTGGAAAGGTTGTTCAGGATGGGCTCATCCTGTCCTATCTCAAGATAGAGCCTTGGGATACAGTTTGGTTTGAGGTGTGGATTTGGAACAGCTCCATGGTAGCATGTGGTAGTTCCTTAAAGCCATTTCACTGGGACATTCACTTTTTCCAGCTGATTCACCAGTTTCTTGCTGTGGTGACAGCAAAGCTTGCTCAGGCTCTGCATGCTAATGCCCTGTGGTCCAGGCTGGAGGCTCCTAACAGGCTCTAAGCCCAGTGGGGCCAGGGACTGTACAAACACAGGTTGTCCCTTGAGAGTAAAACCAAGGTAGACAAGCTGCTTGTTGTCTGTGGTCTGGCAGTGCTGAGTGCATTGCTGTGCAGAACGTTGGGCAGGCAGGTAAGACACAGGCAGCATCCATCCTGGCTCCCCTAGAGCATACCTCCTGCTTGCCCACGGATCCTCACTTCCAGCCTGCTCCAAAATCACGACGTTGCCTTCCCTCTGTCCCCTGAGACAGCCCCATTTTGTGCCTGGGGGAGCTGCAACCTTTCTCACTGGAGACCTGCAGCACATCATGCTCTTTTTTTCCTCTCCTGTCTTTTTTTTTTTTTTTCTCTCTCCTGGACACTTTACTTAGGTTCTTTCTTCCCTCTCATTTTCTCTACCATCAAATGAAAGCCATTCAGACCAAAACGGTTCAGTCTGCTCTTTGTGTCTGGAAAACAGAACACCAAAGACAGCTGGACCTACCCGAGATGGCCACGGCCGTGGCAACAGTGGCTCTTTGTTAGCGCTGTTGTCTCTGCCCCTATCTCCAGTGTCTGGGGCCCTGTCTCTTTAAAGCTTTAGTGTGCTGTGTCAAAGCCAACAGAGAGTTCAGCTTATTAATGGATTCGCTAGGTTAATATCCCAACAGTTTGGTGTGGTGGGTTTTTTTTTTCTTTCCACCAGCATAATTTAGAAAGAGGGGGAGGGGGAAAGAAAGATAACCCAGTCCCATTTCTGGGGAGGAGGGCACGGCATGGCTCATTGCTTTGGAGAAATGGAGCTGGAATGGTTGGTCGGGGCCACGAGAAGGTGGTGGCCCAGCCCTTCGCCTTCCTGTCTGTATGTACATCTCTCTCTATCTCCCTCTCCTGCGGGGTTCCCTGCATCAAAGCTTCTTCCAGTTCTTATGCTAATGAGGTGCATTAATGCTTAATGACTGTGAACAGGCTTGTTTAATTGCACCTATCTGAGCAGGAGGCACGTTGCTGTATAAGAGGGAACGACCATGTAAGCAGCTGCATGCCCTCCTGGACAGTCTTAATTACATGTAAAACTGATGTGATCTAAACCACCAGGCTGGTGATTAGTTTAGTGAGGCAGGTGGTACTTTGCAATTCAGTGCCTCAGAAACTCTAGAGCAAGTGAGATCAGATTCTTTCATAGGCTATGGAGGATAAGGCAAGCCCTGATCATCCTTGAATTTGATGTTGGGTGGGGACAAGCACGGCATAGTAGATTAATTTAATTAATTTATTGCAGTTAGTTTGCAAAGACATTATCCGCCAGCGTCTGTGCAGAATACTGAGCAGTCCCATTAATGCAATGCTATTTTGCCTGTAAATCCTCTCCCCCCTCCCCTTACAGGAGGAATGAGCTGCGATGGTCTCAGCTTTCTGCAGCGTTATCTCGCGCTGGTTGAATACGACTGATTGTCTGAACTACAAAGGGGCCCGGCTAATGCAAAGCCATCCCTATTGGCACCAGACCTAGATTAATGACTCTGCATGCATTGACTTGGCTCCAAACTGGATTTCCCTAAAGCAGCTCGCTGCTGCCTGCACTCCCATATCCTCTCACCGAGCTGGGATTGTTGGGCTGGCGAGAGCCGTGGAGCTGGGAGCACCTCCAAGTGGGAAGGCTGTGGATTAGGGGTGCGCAGGTATGAAGGTACCTGTTATCACCAGCCATCTGCTGCTCATTTACCTGGCCTGGCTGCTTGTGGTTATTTGTTTTGCTTTTATTCACCGGAGGGGGGATTTTTAAAAAAAAAAAACAAAACCAACATGTTTTTAGAAACTGCTGTGGGCAGGGGAGTAAACTGAATCCAGCAGGAATTTGGGGTTGGTTGTGCTCCCAGGATAGGTGTCTCCAGCCCAGGTTGGTGCTCGCCCCTTCCTCATCCCCACACTAGGCCTTTCCCTGTCCCCACACCAGACTCTTCCCCTCAGCTCCTCTCCCTCTGGCTCTTCCTCCCTGCCACCATCCCGTGAACTCTCTGATCTCCCCTCTCCCTGGCCGCCCGGGCCTCAGCCGAGGCTCTTCCTGACGTTACTCCCACAACAACCACTTCCTTCCCGTCCCGGCAGCCCCCAGCTCCGCAACCGTCCCTGCCCGGTCCTGGCCCCTCGCTATCTCCCTGAGACCCCTCTCCTGCTCCTCCACTTCCAGCCACTGCTGTTTATTTTGTAAAAGGGCTTAGAGGCTCTTTTTCTCAGAGTGAAGCCTGTGGCCGCGGGGCTGCTGGGTTGGGGGTCATTCAGCATCCCACTTCCACCATTAAAGTCTTCTCCTTGTGTCCACAACACTCACGGGGTTTTGGGATTAGAAACCCACCATGTGGGACATGTTTTAGCCAACACGCCAGAACCAGCTCTCCAAAATGAAACATCCCCCCAACCCTGCTGTATTTCAGGCTCAGCAGGGAGTGAGGCCCTGGCCATGGCAGCCCCCTGTGTGTGGTGAGAAGGCGGCAGGGCAGGAGCTGGGGAAGAGGCAGGAGAGGTGCGTGGTGTGGGATGAAAGTGCTGTGGTGTTTTCCTTGGCATCTTCCCCAGTGTCTTCCTCCCAGTCGACATGTTTCCTGGCAGGAGAAGGCCATAGTGGGGGCAGCAGCTGAGGAGAGGGGGTGGCAGAGGGAGGCACAATGACCCTGAGGGGAGAACAGGGACCTGCCTGGTTTTGAGTGGGAGCTCTCCCTCCATAGCAGCCAGCCCCACTCTGAAGGGCCGCAGCTGCCTGTCTCCCCATGGGGAAGGACAGTGGCCCTGCTGCCATCTGCCTTCCCCTTGCCCACCCCATCATGGCTGTTCTCTCCTTATCCCACTAAGGCTCATTTTGCTGCACCAACACTTGCAATGGCTCAGAGGCAGACTTTGGGTGGAAAAGCAGACTTTTCCTCTCAGAGAAGCCACCCTGAGTGCAACCCCATGGTGGGGGCTCAGGCAGCCCCTGAGCATTGGGCATTACTGCTCCCAGGGACCACCCAAGACCTTGCTGCTGTGGCAGTGCCATGGCCACCCAGAGTACCACCGCTTTGAGTGGGACAAGCACTCCAAGACACCCTATTACTGTGAAATCAGGAGTGTTTTGCTCTTCTGAGGAGAGATGCTGTGAAACCAGTGCCACGTCAGGGTGCATCCCCCTGGTGGGGGCTCAGCCCTGCCTCGTCTGCGGGCGTAACACCCTCGCACTGAACCCCCAGCCTGAGCAAAACCTTTTTTTAGCACTCTCCTATTTGCCAAGCGTACTTCCTTTCTTTTGATTCTTACCACCTACATACAGTCTGACTGCAACAGCAAAAAAAAAAAAAAAAAAGGGGGGGGGGGGGGAAGAATTGCAACATTCAGTTGATGGCTTTTCTGTCTAATGACGTTAAATTTATTAACCAAAACTCCAGCTGCACCAGGCTGGGATCTAATAATATTCAGGCTATGGAGACATCAAGTAGAAAGAAGCTTAAAGCCCTTTTTATTTCACAGTAAAACTGTCAGTAAATAACTGGATTGTCTTGAGACTGAGAAAATGGGGATTTATCTTCCTGAACATGAAAAGTGTGCTTATTTTTTTTTATCAGCTTCAAAAAGACCCAGCAACCTTGATTTTCCTTCCACACCGTTCTCAGCAGCTCTGCCAAGCCCCAAAACCACACAAATCAAGAGACAGGCTCTAAAGATATTTTTAATTAAATTAATTCCTTTTCCTTCCTTCCCCATTTCTCCCTTGTCCCCTCCTCCATCCTCTCTTTCTCTCTCCCTGTGTCCCCAGCTAATGACTTCTAAGCACTGTGACATTTCAGCACTGGCTGTCACTAACACCACACCTCCGTGCTGGTTATAAATTGGGCACAGAGACATAAAATTCCCTGCAGAAGGTCCCCGTTTGATGATATTCTCCGAGGTAAATCTCCAATAGCTCCCTGTTTTCTTTAATAACGCTAATAGGCATAGATTAATTAAACTGTTATATTACTTCCTTCTTTCTACCAGCACCAGTTAGAAATCTTATTACCTGCTCCTCTCTGCTTGCCTTTTCCCCAAGGTGGTTATATTCCAACCAGTAACCAGGGTTTCTCAGAGCCTGTAGCACAAGGTGAAACGGCAGACAGCGTCTCCATGAGGCTGGATCCTGCTCCTAACCCTCGGCTCCCAAACCCCAGCAACCTCACAGAGCCCAGGCGGGCGTAAGCGAGGTCAGGATTAAGCCCAGTTTGTCTGAAGAGGTTCTGTCTTGAAAGCAACAGCAGGGCTATTGTTGAATCTGGATGCCCCCTCTGAAAGGGACCACAGCTGTAGGAAAGGGAATTGTATACATCCATCAACTCCTCCAGGGCCTCAGGATGTATTAGTTAAGATTGGGGGATAGCATGTCTCGGCTCCACTGAAGGACTCCTTTGAATGACATGTTGGATATACTGTTGCACATCTGGCCGCTGTATTATTGAATTGCTCCTACGGTTGCATTTTCCAGACCGCGGGAATGTGTTGGTTCAGGAGTGGGGGGGAAAAGATGAAGGGGACAACATGTGGGAAAATTAGAAGGATGCATCCCGCGGGGTGGGGTGGGTTTGGATGGAGCTGCGTGGTGGAGGCAGGGAGGGAAAGGGGGGAGCGAGGCAATGCTTTCACACAAAATGCCGTGTTGCCATTTGAAATCCACTCCAGAGCTTCCTGCTCTAATTAAATTTGTCACCATCGTTACTATAATGCCTGCCATTCCTCCGGTGCTTTTTGTTCTCAGGGATCCCAAAACATGACAGAGGCAAGGGCAGATCCTCTGTGTTTCCTCTGCAGGAGCTTTTTCAGAGCAAAACAGGGAAAATGCACTTGTAGGAGCTGCTCTGGGGCAGGACTGCAGACACTCCTGGTCTGGGGACACTGAAGCTGGGGAATCTGGGCATCTCTTGATGATCTTTTCCAACCTTAATGATTCCATAAGGTGTCTCATGGGACTGCTAATTTGCAGATGCTTGGATGAGCACCCTCTGAAGGCCTGTTGAACTAAAGAGCCCTTCTTGCACCCTCAGTTGGCTCATCCTGCTCTCGGCCCCTTGGACCTGCACAGAGCCCTATGTCCCTGAGCCACCTCCACTATTGGCACTACGTACACCCGCTGGCCACTGCCAGCCTGCCAAGAGATGCCCTGTATGGCTGCTCCACGCCAAGCTGGGGCAGGAGGAATTCACTAATTACTCACAGCTCTTAATATGGCCCCTGAACGCTGCCAGAGTGGTGTGAAGGGCTCGGAGCAGGAGACACAACCTGCTCCATCGTGTCTTCTGTGTCAGCTTGCAGCGAACTGAATGCAAAAAGGCTGTCTGAGCTGCAAACAGCAGAGCCCTTGGAAATTTAAAGGTGCAGAGCACAAAAAACAAAGGCGTTTGTGCTGCTGAATATTCATCCTGGCGTCTGATCCTGCCGGGAGCAAAGCCTGCACAGCTCCTGTGAAAGCTGATGGGAGGGTACCTTGGTCTCAACCTCATCTTGGGCTCCAGCCCAAATCTGAGGGGGGAGAGCAAATTAGTCCTTAATGCACATATATCTTAGGCTAAAACCTGATAAGGGAACTCTCCTATGTTAATTTACCTGAGTTATTTACTATACTGATTGCTGAAGGTACTCTGATTAGCGCATGAAATATTTCTATACCTTCGGTCTGATTAACCCATATCTGCAAAATAAATATTTGTCTCATTATAGTTATGCGATCGTGCAATCAAAGACCCTATCATAATGGGAAAGGGAGAGAGTATCCGTGTGGAAAAGGCAGGGAACGGCGACACAGAACAAGCAGGTTGGAGAGCGGGGAGATGAAAAGCAGGGGCATGGCTGGAGGGGGAGGCTTAGTGGTCCCAGCCTCTGGCTCGGGGGGTTGAAATGCCGGGGAGGGCACGATTCTCCTCCCGTTTCACCGGTGCTAATTGGGACTAATTCCGTTTGACTCAGCAGCGTTGCGCCAGTCCCAGTGAGAGGAGGGTCAAACCTTGGGAATCACAGGGGTGAGTCCCAGCAGGCTCCCAGCCTCCAGCTTTTTTGAAACAGAAGCAGGGAGTTCCCGGCAGCGCGGTGCGTGTGCCAGTCTCCCAGACGAGCTCTTAAAATAGCCCAGCGCACCAGGCTGTGGCACCGGGGGAGAGCGCGGAGGATGAAGTGTTCAGTCTTCCTGGCCCAGATCCGGGGAGAGGGGGGTTGGCAGCTCCCTGCCCAAGGCGAAGGTGGCTTAAAGTGTGATTTGGGGACAAGGGCAGTTGCCACCCTGCAATCAAGTGGCAGGGAGCAGAGGAGTCATCAGCCAGCGATGCTGGCACTACCAAGCACTCTGGACACCCCTCTGCGAGGGGAGCTGTAAGTCATCTGGAGGAGAGGATCCCCCCTCTGCTGTTACAGGGCTGTTTTGCATATGCTCCGTGAGGAAAAGAGAGGAGTTTTATTGTGGCTGTACAGAAGAGCTAAGTCAAGAGGCTGCTTTATGGCTGGCAGATCCCAGAGTGGAGAGCCAGGCGTCCCAGATGCAGTGTATAGCAAAGCCTGGCAGCGTTGTGGAGCACTGCTGCAGCACTGCTCAGAGAAAGAGCTGAAGTCATTTTTCTTCTAAGGGCAGGGGGTAGTGGGGAGGAAATATGAAGGCAGCCCTGTTGCTAAGGAAATCTGCTCTTTGTACGGTCGTACATTTAGGTAATGCTAATGAAAGGCCATATAGTAGCAAGGTGCGGATGTCAGCGCTGTGCACTCCTGGATATTTGATTAGCATTTCTTTGACTTTGGCTCCTCTAACAGAAATACCTGAGTACATGGATATTAGGAAAACAAAATCCCCCTTCTCTGCCAACAGCCCGATGTTACACAGAGAAAGGAAAAACCAAAATAAGACACTCTGTAATGAATGTGTGTTTTTTCCCCCACACACACACCCTGGAGAGGATGAGAGCAAACATGTGATGAGAACAGAAATAGTCACATCACTTAATGCATTGCTGGATGGTACCCAGCCGGCACAGCAATGAACCTGGCGTGAGACCCGAGAGCAGCAAACCAGCATAGCATCCCATTTAATGGCTGATGGCCCACAGATGTTTTAAACCTCGGGACTGCATCTCTCAGAGGTTTCCCCTTCGACTCAAGCATCAGCAGACAGCTTTTGGAAGCAAAGGCTGCGGATGCTCTATCCAGGGACCCAGCACATCTGCGGATTAGCTGGTGTGTGCATATGTGTGTGGCATCCGAGCCTGGACCTGGTGATCTGGCTTAGGAAGTGGGAGAGGACCCGTGCCTCTGCTAGAGAGCACTGTGTCCTGCTCTTGAGCATCACTGGAAGAATGAGTCAGCCTTTTTCCTTCACACGGGGGTCGAGAGGCTGCCCCTGTCTGAGTGTCACTAATAAAAGCACCCAGAAATGGAAGGGCTCTGCTTGCATGGCATGCTTGTGACAGTCTTAAAGACCAGCTGCTCTGCGTGAGACTTCTAGAGAGCGAGAGCGCTTGAATGAAGCCCTTATATCTCTCTCTTTTTCCTTTCCCTTTTCTTTTTTTTTTTTTATGCCACACAGTGCAGCGTGGGCTCTGTTCCTCCTCGCCTTTTGCTCTTGCTCCCTGGGGCAGCCCGCTGTGTCTCAGAGGCATGAGGACTGAGTCCTCCCGAGAGTCCTCCAGCTCGTGTGAGGAACGGCCCCTCGGGGGCTAAATCCAGCAGCGGGGCCCCGAGGTGGCAGTGAGCTCTCTCCTCGATGACAGCGGCGCCTGGGACAGAGATTTGGAGGTTTGCATGCCTTCGCTCCCTCCCTGCCAGCACCTGCCCCTCCCTCTCGCCGTTGTGCAACATCCCAAGGGCAATTACAGCAATGCTTACGTGGAGGAGCGATATTGGGAAAGTATTTAGTCATTTTAACTGTTCTGCTGGCGGCTCCCCTCCCTTAAGGTGGTTCCTATTTCTTCTTTTCCCTCTCCCAGCATTTTGTGGCAACTCCTCGCTACACCCCATGGACCAGTGACCCTTTTTGGTGCATCGTTGGGTACCGAGGGCTCCCCTTGAGGGCTCCTCTTGGCAAGGGAGAACACACACTCCTGCAGAAGAGCCACATTCCCATCGGATAACACTTTTCCTTTCCTTTCCCCGTCCCTCATGTGCTCATTACAGTGATTTTAAAGCTTCCACCCCTCTACAGCAATGGGGGGGGGGGATGTTTTTGAAAGCAAAACTAAGAGGCAGGAGGACACAGAGCTTTTGCTACTCTCAGTGGCTTCTGGATGCTTCTCTGCCTCCATCCCTGGAGTGATTTTCCCTGGGCCCAATGTAAACAAGGCAATCCGTTATGGCAGTTTGAGCGTTACTCCACAAACACGCCACTGGTCCCTGCCCCCACCACAGGCTCCCTCTGCTCCTGCTCTTCCTGCTGCCCTGCCGTGCTGTGCCATGCCGTGCCATGAGCATTGGCTTGGCACAGGGGTTATTGGATGCTTGTCCCCATGTGGGAGTGACCTCTGAGCACTTGGAGGGTGAGAAAGGCTCCAGAGGGAACTGGAGTTGAGCCTTCACAGCCCCATGGCTCACTGCACAGCTCACCGCAATTCAGAGGGGCGGCTGCAAAACTGGAGAGTGTCCAGGGAAGTTTAGGGACACTAATGTGCTCCCACGGAGGGACATGGAAGAGTCCTGGGTATTGTTTATCCTAAAAAGATGGTGAAAAGAAGAGGCCGTGGGTAAAAGAAGATAAGCTCATGGGAGCACAAGAGCAACACTAAAAAATACATGATTAAGGTTACGAAGTCAGGCATGGAGCGTGTAAGAAATCCTGGAATTAAGGACACTTGAGCGGCTTATGGCCGCGAACACCATGCATTCATTAGGGCACAGTCTTAATTCTGTGGTCGCAAGGTGTTCCTTCCTCAGGGGCTTTGCCTCAGGGAGTGTGGGATGGATGGAGGTTGGTGTCCAGTTGGTGACTGCCCCTCACTATTCTATGTGTAACCCCAGTGCCTTGTTTGCTGTGCATTGTGCAAATCCTGCTTGGAGGGTGAAATTATTCCTCCTGAACTATCCTAAAATTCAAGCCTGCTCTCACCTCTGACTTTCCCTTCCTTCCCTCTGTCACATCTCCATACTTCTCAGTGGTTGGCAGCAGGGAATAGCGGGAACCCCTCCAGCAATAACTCTTAGGGGCAGGGCTGGCTTTGCCCTGGGACCCCAGAGCAGGAGGGAATACACTCTGCAGCTCCAGGAGGGCCGATGCAAGTGCAGCCCACATGCTTCACACTGCCAGCATTTGATTTTCCATCTGTTTTTTGTTTTGGTTCAGTTAAAGGCAGAGAGGAGAGGTGGGTTTTGGTGTGAACCTCCTGTCTGTCTGCATGGGGTGTGTGGGACAAAGGCAGCTTAGCATGGAAAGCCCCAGAAGCACCCCAAGGAGTGGGCTGGGGGACTTAGAAGACATAATTTCTCCTGAAGCTGTGGGAAAAGCATATATTTAGGAGAAGCAGCCTTGCAGCCTGCTGTATGTATTCACTGTCTGAGAGCTGAGCCAGCCAGAGCCTGGAGGGGACAGATGGAGGAATTAAGGACATCTCAGCTGGGCAGCAGGACCAAGGGATGCTTGCAGGGGAGCTGGCTCCCACACCTGAACCACTTTGGAGACAAGGCTGGGAGTTACCCGAGCTTTTCTTAGCAAGAGAGCCCTCCACCGGAATAATGTGTTGTGGACATAAAAGGAGATCTGGAGAGGGAATATTTTCACCCTGGAAGCTGCTAAGGAACTTGCACTTAGCTGCTAGCAATCTGTTTCAAACTGGGTTCCTGTCCCAGGAAAGAGAAAGCAGAGCAGTCTCGCTGTGCAGACTGACTGTAAATTCTTTTCTGGCTTTGCTGGGGAAAAACAATGTGCTCTCAGAGAAAACCTCCCAGAAATCCAGGACGTGAGTATTTTATATGTCAGACCTTTGCCACTTTGGAGGGAGCAGCTAAGGAGACCAGTCAAATAGATCCCCTGACTTTTATTTATTGGCAAGCCAGTGGAGTGTCTGGCGAAGGACAGAGAGTCTCACTGAGCCGAGCAGGTCACAGTGACACATGCATGACCATGGGAGAGAGGCTGGGAAACTGTTCCTGAGAGAAGAGATTGGAGAGGGATATGTGTAGCAGAGCACAAAACTCAACAGCCATGGTGAAACTTTGCATTTAGATGCCTGCAGCAGCAGCCTGGGGAGCTTTCCACGAGGACCGATACATTTCCCACCTCACGGCATTTGCTTAGAAAGTATTCAGAAACATACCCGCCACTACTAACCATCCTTTTCTGCTGGGAATTGCCATTAGCAGCTAAATTCGGTGTTTTACATATAAAAAGCACTGAGACTTAATTCTGTGCAATGCTTTCTTCAAAGTCCTTATAGAAGAGAAACTTGAAGCTGGATTTCGGCTGAGTTACAGCGAGGTGTTGGGAAATGGGGATTGTATTGCTGCACCCAGGAGGTGCATGTGGTGTGGTCAAGGCAAGATGCCACGAAGGATAGGGTCTATTCCCCAAGGATGGACCTGTTAGACCTGTGGGTTGCTGCACGTGGAAGTAGCTTCCATCAAATGTGCACAAACAACACTCACTGGGAGACCAGAAATGGACAGGTTTTTGTGGATGCAGCAAGAATCATGGAATCACAGAATGGTTTGGGTTGGAAGGGACCTTAGAGATCAACCCGTTCCACCCCTGTCCTGTGCAGGGACACCTTCCACTAGACCAGGTTGCTCCAAGCCCTGTCCAAGCTGGCCTTGAACATTTCCAGGAATGTGGCATCCACAGCTTCTCTGGGCAACCTCTGCCAGTGCTTCACCATCCTCACAGGGAAGAATTTCATCCTAATACCTAATCTAACCCTTCCCTCTGTCAGTTAAGAAGTGCATCCCTGGCTGTAATTATCTTATCACGTTGCAAATCCCTGCTGCAGCACTGAGGGCTGTGAGAGATCTTCAGCCTTTTGGACAGGGAATGAGATTCCTGTTCCCTCAGCTGCTTTTTCAGCAGGACCTGGACTTTCCCAGCTAAGGTTGTACCCACGCTGAAAGGAGCCTGGAGCAAAGATCCCCGTGGAATTTCTGGTTTGGAAGGAGATGCAGTCTCACGCTCTGGGCTGCAGAGGAGTTTCCAAACACAGGGAATTAAGATGGGATTTCAGTGGAAGCGGATTATCCCATTTCTCTCTTCTCTGAGCACATTTCTCCCACTGAAGCAGCACATGACAGTTAGGGCAGCACAGGCAGCCAGCAGGGCAGCTCCCATGCCATGCATGCCAGAGGGGAGTGAGCCCAGAGCTCCAGAGGGTTGCCTGTATTCCCAGTGTGGCTGTAGCAGGAGCAGGGATGGCAGGAGAGGGATGGAGGGAGAGCAGACAGCAGGCACAGAGTCGTGGTGCTGGATGGGCAGCACAAAGCGCTGTCAGAACAGCAGGGACTCCGCTGGCGACGGCTGCAAATGGAGATGGAAAGGGCTGGAGAGGAAAGGACTCAACACAGCTGGTCCCTTTCGGCTTTGATCTTGAAAGCAAAGGGGTGTTGGCCACAGTGCAAGAGCGGGGAAGAAGGGGGATGACTCATAAAAATATTGGTGTTTCCATGAAGATGCTGTTACCTGAGGACAGGAAGAAGGAGGGACCTTCCCTGCAAATGTGGGGGGAGCTGGAAGGAAAAAGTGCCCCTTGTGTAGAAATTTCCAGCCCACTTAGGAACACAGAGCTGTTCTTAGGAACACTGGCTCTGGAGCCAGCGGGTTGGTTGTTTGCTGGGAATTGCTGGTTTTGTGCAGAGCAGAAGGTGGTTTGTATGCTTGTTGCTTCAGGGCAAAAAGAGAGAAAAATAAAGGAAGAACTGGTTTTCTTGGAGGCCTGGGTGGAGATTTCTTTGGAAGAGAAAAGAGGGATCTTCTTTATGACAGCCCACCCCGGGCCTCCACATCCTTCCTGCTGCTGGATGAGGGAGTGGGTCGAGGGGGATTATCCAACCCTGGGTAGCTGAGGAGAAGTGAAACACGCCCCAGGATCTTCAGTCAGAGACTCTTGCCACAGGAGGGTTGAAGTTTGGTCTTCCTGACCACCACGGGGTTTGTGCTGGGGGAGGTTTGTAGTTTACTCACAGACACATAGCTTTGCTCCTTTGCACCCTCACAAGTGATAGATATGCCCTGTCCTGCACAGGAGGACACAAGAAAGACAGGCAGACATGGCTGACACCTGCCCTGCACCAAATCAAGCTCAAACTTTTTCTCTCTGCCCACTCCATGAGCCCTTGGGGGATTCCAGCTCACAGAAGCCTTATATGCAGCGTCGGACCCGCTCTAATTTTTATCCTGGAGGCAAAAATCACTGGAAATAATGCTTCATCACTCTGAAGGTCCTGACACCACCCTTAACCACCACATCACGAACCTCCTGTCGCAATTGTGATCTGCGTATGTGTCAAATCTTGCCTCGCAGATAAAAGCTGCTCCGCAGGCACCTTTTGTACTAAAATACGGAGCCTTTAAAATGTGAAAGAAACAACAAAATGTAGGACGCCACACAAAGCTGACCCACTGGGGACTGGTGGGGGGGGGAGAAACCCGCAAGAAGGAGGGCTTGACACACAAAAATTGTTTTGTTAACAAAGCATCATTGTTCCACTCTGAATCAGTTTGACTGGAGTGGTAGAAACACCCCATCTGGAGACAGATGGAGAGTTTTCTGGCTAAAGAGATGGCGGGAGGAGGGCCGGCTGACAACCCAGCAGATATCATTGTCTGCTGCTACCTTGGCAATGGAGAGGAGAAAGGGTGGGTGGAAGATTAGGCGTCCCCTGTGCAACCCGCCCATCACTCCAGATCCTTCTGGAGGGAGGTGTGCACCCAGGTTGGCAGCTCACACCTTGGGGTAATCCTTCCTCTCTTGGAGCTGGTTGGGTGCTCCTAGGGACCAGTAAGGTGTCTGGGGAGGCTCCGAGTCACTGTATCCCCCTCTGAGGTGCTCTTGGTGAGATGGTACTGTGCCACTTGTGTGCTGTGCCAGGGCTTTGTGGGATGTGGGTTTAGCAGCACTGGGGGATCAAAGTGGAAATCTCTTCCTAAAGTGAGCGCAGAACGCTTGCTCCTGCTCTGGAGTGGGTTTTGTCACTAACTTCTAGGAGAGCAGGATTTGGGCTGCTGGGAGAATGCTGAGTGGAAACCAGCAGTCACTGAAGGGAGTAAAACTGGTGGCAGCAGCAGAAGTTGATGCAATACCAAAACACCCAGGGATGGGACATGCACGGGGTGCCCTGGTGACTCAGCAGGCCTGCAGAATGCTTGAGAACCAGCTCTTGGAATGAGTGAGGAGAAATCTATGTTGAATGCCGGGGCCTCTGAGCTACAGCACAGGCTAAATGAAAATGAGGTGGTTTATGGCATCAAGCTCTGCTGGCACATAGTGTCTGCTCTGCTCATGAGAGCTCACCAACAGCCCCTGCTCCCTCTGCTGCCTTCCATGCCTGATGGGAAACTCCAGGGTGGGTTCTGCTCTTGCCAGAGCTTTGAGGGATCCTATTCCTGCCCACCCTATCTGAATTCCTGATGACTTGCTAATTGCTTGACACACTCTACTTGCAATGCAAGAGACAGGCTCACATCATCCTCTGTGGTTTGCCAGGGGAGAGTGTGAACCTCTTTTTGACTTGCCTTGAAATAGATGAAAAAGAATAGAGCTCAATATGATTAATGTGAAAACTTCAGCTTGGTTTCCTGCCTTGGCATCTGGGCTTTGGTCTTAGCATTACCGTGCCTTGTTTTTGAGGATTAGGCACATGTGGGAGCATCTGAGAGCTGATGGTGCTGGGTTCGGTGGTATGGGGGCTCCTCTGCAAGGCCTGTCCATAATCCCCAGATGCTGGAGACATTCCAGGTTTGTGCAGAAGTCACGGAAGGATTCAGGTGGTTGCCTCGAGGCACTTCTGAGATAATACCTCAAGGGCTCCTATTCAAACCCACTGGGGCCTTTACAGTTGCAGGGTGGAAATCTATTCAGATGCACCATGGCTTTTCAGGGAGCCAGATGAGCAGCCCAGCTTGCTCATGGGCTGCAGGCAGGTGGTCACCCATGCAGAGGGGATCAGGGGACCGGCACAGTGGATCAGGGGACTGGCACAGCCTTGATACACCCAGCAAAAAAAGTCATGGAAGTAATAAAGTAAAAGGTGGTTTTGGTTTTTGAGCCTCAGGGCTGCAGATGCAGCAGTGGCAAAGGGTGTCCTGATGCCTTGGTGTTCCCAGACCCATCCAGCATGTGTCTGTGAGCTTGTGGAGCCAGACACAATATTGGCTTCCCAGCCTGGCTCACCAGGTTTACCTCCTGCATCACCTGCTCTGGGACAGATCCTGCCTGGTCTGAGCAGTGCTGAGCTGTCCAGAGGGATGCAGCACAGAGTGGAGTGCGAGGGTGACAAGAAGGTCTGTGTTACATTGTGCTGTTCAGTGCACAAGGTCCCAAGGTGTTTGCATCCATCATGGCACCACAGGTGACTTTGAGATGAAGCATGGCCTCAGAGAGGAGAAGTGAAAGGAGTCACACAAGGTGAAGTAATACAGGTCGGATCTATTCACCTGAGCTCTCCTACAATGTGTCAGTTGAAGGGACCTGGTCTTGGGAGAAGTGGGATGCTTGGACAGCCATACCCTGCTTTTGCAGCCATTTCCCTACCCTGGGCTGCTGGGGACATCAGCCTGCCCCAAAAAACCATCCTTTTGCTGTCTCAGATTTCAGCTCTACTGCTGCACCAGCTGCACCGTGCTGGCAGGAGAGGAGAGGGGAGGTGAGGCAAGGCAAGAAGGCTCGGCTCCTGCCCACTGTTGTCACAGCACAGAGCCTTTGACGTGGATCCAGCCAGGGCACAGACCCTGCCTCCGGGTGCCGGCTGTCCTGGAAGGAGGAAACAGGGTCTGGATTGCTGGTGATGCATCAAAGAATCCACGAGTGAGGTCTGAGACATGCCTGGCAGCAGGTCAGGGTGCTGTTCGCTTTGCCCTACCACTTGGGAAGCAAAGTATTTCTCTGGGGAAGTGCCATCCACCCCATTTTCACCCTCATCCTGCTATCCTGGCATCTCGCTGCGTGGCACGTGAAATCTTTCACCTTCCTTTCCCCTGTGCGGAAAGGGGAGAAAAATTCGCATGCAGGCTCTCCCGGGAAGCACAGGGCATGGATTCACCTTGCTGAGAGGCGAGGGAGTCGCTGGGAAAAAGGTGCTGGAATAATCGCAGAGCGGATTAATCTGCAGCGACTCCGTTGCCGCCAGTCACCGGTGTAAAGGCGCCCGGGGAGGTCGGGAGCGTTCGGGCGGTGTTGTGCTGCTCTCTCTGCCTCCCAAACGCCTCCTGCGCCGGGCTCTGTGAATCAGCATTTCTGCAGTCGGAACAAGACAAGCGGGGAAAGGCAGGAGGATGTCAGGGCACGGGGAGCCTGGCGGGGAGGACGATGGGGGGGACCTCGTTAAAAAGGGGCAGCCTGTGAGTTGGGGGTGGTCTCATGCCGCGGATCTGCAATCTGCTCCCTCCAGGTTTTTGCTCATTACCTCCGTACTCCCCTCGTGCGCAGCGGAGAGGTAAACAAGCGCTGGGAGCGATGCCTCCCCTTCCCGCTCGTCTCCTCCCTGCCGCCGGCGACGGGGGAATGTGACAAGCTGGCACTGGGAGAAGGCATGAAAGCGATGTGATCCGCTGCGGCTCTTGAGCCGAGAACCTGGGGAGATCCAGTTACAGCAACGGGGTTAGAACAAAAGAGATTTGCCTCCGGGATCAATTCCTCTCCATTTTCCGGGCTGTGCGTGTGCGTGTGCGTGCACCTGTAGAACGGCCTCCGTCTCCAGTGGGGAGCACCGCCGGCTCTGCAGCACCGGCAGCCCGGGGCCCGGCTGAGCACCACGGCTCCGATGCTCCAAAATCCTTCTTTTTCCCAAAACAGAGAGAGCAGAGTGATCCCCTGGGAAAGACCTAGAAATAGCAAGGCCAGGCCAGGCATTGCAATGCTTGGAAATCAGGAGCCAAGCTGGAACTCCAGCCTTTCCTCTGCCAAGGGCTGAGCTCTGGGTTAGGGTGTGAGACCACCCCTGGTCCCCGTGGTTTGTTCTTTCTCCCAAGGCATTCCCAGGTAACACCTTTCCCCTTCCATCACAAGCTGGCCAGCGAACAAAACCCAAATCCCTAAAAAGCCTTTACTGCCCCATAACAGCTGTGCCAACATCGCATTATCCAAGATGCCCTTAACCCGGCAGCCGTGGCGGGGCTGGAGGCACCGTGAACCTTTCACATATGCCACAGGACTGGCTCGAGGAATTTGCAGGATCCTGCACTCTGGGATGCTTATCGCTCATTTTGAGGGGGATTTGGCTTATTGGGGGTGGGGTTTTTTTGGCATATTGCCTTCTCCCAAATGCCTCCGGGGATGAGCCGTGGAGAGCACAGATGTGCATCCCGAGCATACCACAACGAGGTTCCTGATTTAAGGACTGTGATTAACCTCTTTCCGACAGTTGCTAACCAGGTGCAGGATTGTAATGGGAAGAAGAGAAAGCTCAGTGAAAACAGCCAGTTTTCCTCCGTCACCTGGAAATGCACACGGATGCCATTTTCTGCCTGGAAATCAGGCAGGGTTTAAGATTTATAATGGGTGCAGGGACACCCTGTTTTTATCAGTACTGACCTGTAGCTGCTCTCCAGAGCCCGTCTCCTCCTCTCCCTCCTGGGATTCCACAAACAAGGCATCGATGCAGTGTAACTCTAGCACAAGGCATGCCAGTGTGTGGGATCATGGACTGTGGACTGTGCCCCACTTGGGGCTGTATGTGCTAATGGGAAACAGGTCAGAAAATCACCCTGGATTTGCCCGGTCCAGGTTTCCCTGGACAACTCTTTAGAAAGCTGGGTATCAGGAAGAGAAGTGGTATTCCATGGTTAGGCATGAAAAGGGGAACCATTGCAGCTTGTGTTTTGCAGTCAAGAGTTAAACGAGGAACTGCCAAAGCTGCTCATTTTCAGGAAATCTGGTATCTGTGGGATTCAGAGCTCCTCTGGCCAGGACTACAAAAGAACTGGAGAGGGACTTTTTCCAAAGGCATGGAGAGACAGGACAAGGGGGAATGGCTTCCCACTGAAAGAGTCAGGAATCGATTGGATATAAGGAATAAATTCTTCCCTGTGAGGATGGTAGGGCAATGACACAGGTTGTCCAGAGAAGCTGTGGCTGCTCCACCACTGAAAGTGTTTAAGACCAAGTTGGATGGGGCTTGGAGCAACCTGGCCTAGTGGAAGGTGTCCCAGCCCGTGGTAGGGGGTGGAACAAAATGATCTTTAAGGTCTTTCCAATCCAAACCATTCTGGAATTCCATGCCTCTCACTGGCCTCCAAGGTCTGTGTTTCATTGTGACACTCACAACTGCTGTATCCCAACCTAAATACTGCCCTGGCATCATGGTGGGTTTTAGGTTGATTTTGAAGTTGGCCACTGGCTGGCCAAGCACTGCAATGTGTGTTCCTGGATCACCTTCTGCACCTTCATTTTTTTGGAGACCTATATTCCTGTTCCAGCCCCTGGCTGAGTGTATTTAGGGCCTCCCCCCAGAAGTTGTACCTCCTCCCCTTTCCATCTCTTAAGCACAACCAAATCCCTGTATTTCCGTCCAAAGGGGAGGCTTCAGGCTGTGTTTCACACTGGGGCTCCAAACACTTTGCAGAGTCAAGAGCTGCTCCTTGGGGGAACAGCAGGGAGAGAGAGGGGTGGGGAACCAGGCAAGAGAGGACCCTCCAAAGAGGGGGGAGAGGATGGGCTTGGGAAATACTAAGAGACAGAAACATTTATTAAAAACAATTAATAGCTGCTTCAACCAAGGATTTAAACTGAAACCAAAGCCTTAGGGAGGGAGGAAATGAAGTAGTGTATGATTGTTATTTTATTGCTTAATTTTTTTATTTTTTTTTTTAATATGATATGCTAAATGCAAATAAGCATTTGTACCGAGCAGGAGAGGGAGGGGATGGAAGACATGCCGGGAAAAGTGAGTGGGATCTAGGTTTTGCATCGTTCACTGAATTACTGGCAGGTCTTTTGTAACATCTGTTAAAAATAAAACAAACATTCATTTCCATTTCTCACTGCCTGAGATGGCTCCTGCAAAAAAATTTCAACCTGTCCAGGAATTTGTCTTGAAAGTTGCCCTCCCTCTCCTCACGCCTCCTCTTCTCCAGGGGAGATTTCCTTCCTGGACTTCCCAGGGGCTCCATTAGCCCCACATTAAAGCCTTTTTACTTTGCTCTAAAACTCTCCATCGAAGTAAAAGGAATTCTAATAAACCGCTGGGAAGACTCTGCTATTCACTCTTTCCATGGAAACACGGTGCTGCCTTGGAGCAGAGCTCCTCTCGACGGAGCCTGGGTCACGGCAGGAGGAGACCAAGGAGGGATGCAGAGATGGTTTCCATTATAAGAGACCTTTTGAGAGAAATAATCACTCTCCCACCAAGGAAAGCCTTCGAGACATCAGGGGCCTCGGCACGGCGTGGGAGCAGGGCCGGCCTCGGAGGGGGTGGTGGCAGGAATGGGGATGTGCTGAGCACTGAGAAACTCATTAAAACATCTGATTAGTGGAAATTAAGGCACCCAGGATCGATTTCTCCTTCCTGATGGGAGGGATGGGTCTGGGAGGGTGGATGGACCCGGTGCTTCAGGCAGGGGCGACATGGGGGGATCAGGGCTGGGGACGTGGGGTGCGGAGAGGGGACAGGGTCATGGGAGGACATGGGTGACTCCATGCCCAGGGCTGTGCTGCGTGGACCAAACATAACATCAGGAAAACACATTTTTTAGGGCCAAAAAAAGCCTGTTTCCTCTCGAAGGGGGTTTCTGGCTGTTCCCTGAGTCCCAGGCCGAGGAGGTCAATGGATGGATCCCTACCTAAAGCCACTGCGATATAATTAATTTCCAGCCTCCTCGCAGGCACAGTCATCCTGAGTGTTGCTGTTCCGACACCGTGCTGCAAGATGAAGGATTTTATTTTTTTTTTAAGCGTGAGGAAGCTCGTTAGAAATAGCCCGAAGGGCAAAGTTAGGAAATGAAAATCCATCCGATCCGCTCAGAGCCGATGCATGGAGCTTGATGAGAGCTGGGGCAGGGCTGCTGTTCCCTGGCTGCAAGGAGTCACCACGTGTGTGGGATGTGTGGCACCCGGTCTGAGGTGTCGCCCAGGCCAGGGGATGAGAGCAATCTGTTGGGATCGTTGGGAGTGGGGCTGGGAGAAAATCAGCCAGGAAGAGGGATAAGAGGAAGATGAATGAGGAAGAGCAAATGTAAGTGTTAGGGAGGTCCTGGAGACCCTGGGTTGGCAGAGCTTGGCAGGGCTGGCTGGAAGAGGAGGCTGGTAGGGAAAAGCTCATTTTCTTCAGGATGCTTTATCATTTATGTTGCAGCAATGAGACACTGAGGGAGCCAGAGCACCTTGTTTTAGCAGCTCCAAAAATGACATTGCAATGAGTCATTATTTTTTAGCCTCTCCAGGGCAGGAGATGGGGGGGTTACATCCAGGGAAGCCTCCAACTTTCATCAGCAAGGTGAGCCCTGCTCAGAGAAGATATGAAGAAGTTTTTTGATGCTGGTAGTGCTGGTTTGTGGTAGCTCGGGATGACATCTTCTCTGGGATGCTCAGGAGCCAGATTTCATCAAGGAATGGAAACATTCCCATCCACACAACTGTGCAGATCATCCTTTGTGAACTTTGAGGCTTTAATGAGTAGAGTTAATTGCTATGATAGGTGGTGGTCTCCCACCCAGCCAGACACAGCCCTGTCACATAGACAGAGGTGATGTGGGTGTTGACACCTTGG
Organism: Calyptomena viridis; assembly: GCA_013390005.1. NCBI lineage: Eukaryota > Metazoa > Chordata > Aves > Passeriformes > Eurylaimidae > Calyptomena > Calyptomena viridis. The sequence goes on from WEIV01001916.1 coordinate 69,412, forward strand.
AAATGCTTAGAAGTCATGAAATCAGCCTTTGTGAACCCGTAAATCGTAGGCGCAGAACTATGAAGGTGCCAGAAAAATCACATAGTTTAATAACCAAAGTGTTTGGTGGTGATTTAATTTGCATATGGGGCTCTTGGAGGCTTGGGGTTTCAACCTTTCTCCTCACCACAGTGAAGGGTTGAGAGCAAGGCTGAGGTTCTCCTGAAATCACAGGACTCCTGGAGATGGGGATTTCAAACATACCACAGCCAAAAAATAACATGGTTGGACCAGATTTGAATTTATTGTAGTGTAAAAATAACAAATCCTTTAGTCTTCTCTCAATCCCAAAGGAGAAGCTGGGGGTCATGTCCATTGGGTCTGTCCCAAGCTGGGTGTCCCAGCACCTTGGCTTTACTGGGGTGGCAGTCATGGCCCATGGTGCCAAACAGTGCCAAGCTCTTCCCCGTGCAGGGCAGGGTGGATTGGTGGTTAGGGGGGATAACATTGAGTCCCCAGAGAGCCGTGGGGTCCCAGCTTGATTTATCATCCTACAGAGAGGCACATGTGAAGTCAGAGGTGGTTGGAACTGTGCTGTGGTGTATTAGCTACAAACAGCCAGGCTGGGTCTGGGATGGGAATGAGGATAAGGATGAGGATGGGGAGGAAAAGGACAGGAAAGATGAGAAAAAGCAGTCTGCTTTGGCAGGTGCTGGGTCCCCTTATGAGGTTTGGTCTGGTTTGCAGCTTGATACCTCCTATCTCAAGTAATTAACAGGGAAAAGAGAGGGCCTGGTTATCCATCCTTCAAGAGCAAGGGGTTGAATTGAAAGGCAGCGCCTTGGAAGTGGATCAAATAGCTCTCCAGCCCCCCGCGTACGGCTTGGAAACTTGCTGCCGTGCTGCGTTATCAAGGTGAACAGCTTTAGTTCAATTAACGAGAGGCTCAGAGCGGAGTCGTGGGAGGAGGCAGGGCTGGGCGTTTGCACCCTTTGGGAAGGAGCCGGGGCTCGTGGAGCTGGATGGCAGCGACCCCGGCACCGCCGGCGGCAAGACACGGGTGTCCCGGTGTGCCAGGGCCACCAAAGCTCTGTGTCCCTTGGCGAGGGGACCAGCTCCCCCACTCGCCTCTGCGACGGGTTTTATTTACCCCTTGGAAAAATCAGTGTGTGTGGAAGGATTGCTCTTTGTTACCGTCTTCCTTTCCCCTCCTGCTAATAATAAACCTCCCCAAAATCAATCGCTCCCAGCCATGAGCTGCCATCGGCTCACTGTGCACCTAAATCCCCACAGAAGATGGTGCTGGGAGCCCGTCAGCCTGGATTTTTCCTGCCGGTCGCTGCCTGGGCTGCAGCTGGCTCCGGCACGCAGAAAGCTGCAGGTGTGATTTGTTCATTTGCCTCCACCTCCCCCCGCGCTGCCTCCCTCCTGCTCTCATTCCCCGCTGCCGCCGAGCCCACCTAGCTCATCCCACCCAGACCCGCATCCCACCCTGCGCCGACTCCGGCGTGTCCCCGGTGCAGCGCTGGTGGAGGGTTGGGATCTCTGGGGCTGGAGAGAGTGTGTGTGTGTGTGCGTGAAGGGGAGGGGGGGTTAATCTGATCCTACGAGGTTGGAAGAGGAAAAAAATCAAAACTATAAAGAAGGCAGCAGCCTCCTCCTTTTCCCTCTCCCCCGCTCCAGAGGATTAAGCTTACAAAAAAAAAAAAAAAAAAAAAA
>WEIV01001916.1:71120-112182 GCA_013390005.1 Calyptomena viridis
AAAAAAAGAGAGGAAAAAAAAATGTCTGCAGCTTTCTGTTGACCCTGCATGATGGCATTTTTGCGCTCTGTGTGCTGCCTCTGCTGATTGCTATTCCTGGCACAAACACACACACACGCGCGCACACACACACACAGCCCCAGCACGGCTCACACGGGCACGGCGAGCCCACTCCAAAATACAAAAAAAAGCCCCCAAAGCCCCCAAACCATTCCCAAATCCAACCCAAACCGGTGCCGCTCGGTGTCCCTGGCCACCCTGGTCTCTGCTGGGAGATCCGCCAGCACCCGCTGCCTCTCGCCCTCTCCTCCACCCCACTTCTCACCTCGGTCCCCAGCTCCAGCGAGCACTTTCTGCCGGAGCCGCCCGCAGCCAGAGCCCTCCACCACTCCTACCGCTGGCATTACATTTTCAGGCTGGATGCTATAGGGCCGTTTCTAATTACCTTATATCCCCTAGTGGTCTATGAATAATGGTTAGTGAAGGAGCTCAGAAGGGCTGCTGAGAAGGGAAGCAAAAAAAAAAAAAAAAAAAAAAAGGAGAATTGTGCTATTTCTCACATTTTTTTTTCTAAGGATCTAATCTGGCTACTGTGCTCTGGAAGAGGAGGAGAGCGAGCCAGCAGGAGAGAGAGGAGAGAGCGAGGACCATCGCAGGTATTGTTGCAAGCTACATCTTTGTGCCTTTTTTTTTTTCCTTTTTCCCCTTTTTTTTTCCCCTGAGGGAGCTGTCGAATTGGAGGTGGTGTGGGGGGTGTGTACAGACAGAGCTTTTTCCGGATTTATTTTTCTCTTGTGCAACTCGTGTGCCGCTGCGATTGAATGGATGCACGGCGCCGGCATCGCGGAGTTTGGGGAGGGAGGGGGGATTATACGTACGTGTGTGTGTGTGTGGTGTGTGTGTCCGTGTGTCCTATTTGCAGCAGCAACAGAGGAGCCGGGGTGTGTGTGTGTTGGGGGGGGGGGGGGGGGTTGTTTTGCTTTTCTGGAAGTAATAAAGAAATTTGCAACCGGTCCAAAACCCTCCTGACTTGCCGATTGATGGGTGTCTGAACAAAGATACAGCTGAGACTTGGAATATTTGTGTGTGGAAGGGATGCGTTCATTTTGCTTGTCCTGACTCCTACTTTTGCAAAGTTAAAATAACAGCGGGTGCGGGGCTGCGAAAGCCTCTGCAGAGGGAAATCTTCCCTAGGAGGCTTATTTAATTGAGGAGTTATGGATGTGCATGGTTTTATACTTCCAAAAGTTGCGGCGGTGCCGCGGGCGGGCGCCTGGCTCTCCTTGCCGTTGTCTGCACGTGAGAACGCTGACTTGATGGATTTTCTTTCTTTTATTCGGTGGCTGGCGGGGCAGGAAAAAATGGATCTAGCAGATAACCCAAGGAATCGTGGGGTTTGCACATCTGGCTGCGCCTTTGGAAAGCCCCTCGGTGGGACTTTCACCTCCTGCTCCCTTTCTCCCACGGCAAATTTTGCCTCCAAATCCTCCGTTGACATTAATAAACAAACAAACCAGGGAATAACCGTGGAGCCCGGTGAGGGGGCTTGGAGTGCTGCCGGGGGTGGGGGGAACCGTGTGCTTTTGTTTTAAATAACGAAACGGCGATGATTGAAAACATATGAATAGGATGCAATGCAGAGCGGGTGTGTTACGGCGGGGGGGGAAGAGCTGGAAAACTGCTTATACGACAGAAGCGGAGCTTGAATGAGTGTGGTGAGATGAAAGGGTTCCGTCCCTTGCCTGGCTGTGAGGCTGCAGGGAGGGGGGGCGATTCCCAAAGGCTGAGGAATGATCTTGGGGTGGGGAAGCTCACTGGGAGGAAAAAAAAACCCTAACCTGAAGTATGTGATTGTATCCCATCCAACTTTGCCGGTTGCAGCGTTAATGGAGCTAATTGTACTGGAAAATAATAAAATCAGAGGAAAATATGCCTGTGCGTGGAGGGGGGAGGTGTGTGGGGAGCAGAAGCAGGTCCCAAAACCCCGCCAGCCCCCTAACAGCACCACTGAGGTGGGTGATACCAAGGCAGTATCCAAACGTGGCCGGATTGTGTTTATTTGGGCGGAAATAAAGATGGAGCAACTGCCCTGGGGAAGGCTGTAATCCCCCAGGGAACTGCTCCGAAACCACGCCGGTGCTGCCCTTCGCTGCCTGCCCTTCGCTGCCTGCCCTGCCTGGCCTTGCTTTTGTGTTTGTTTGCTTCCAAGGGGGGGGAGAAGGGAGCTGGAGGGGGCGCGAAGGCGGGGAGAAGCCGTGAGGGCGGAGAGCCGATTTAAATTGGACTTAATGGATTCCCAGGGCAGCTCTTTTAGATGAAAGTCAAAATAAGAGCCAAAGTGAATCTCAGCAGACCTGTCTGTTGCATTAGAGATGCAGCCTTCCTCTCCCTCCCTCCCTCCCTTTATTCTTTAAAAGAGAGGGGGAAAAAAGTGTTATCCGTACGGAAGACGGCGTGGAGTTTCTCATTCCTATAATGTGAGCTCTAATTGAAGAACTTGCAGCCTCTTGGGAGAGTCTTTACTGATCGCTGCTTTTGTTATTCATGCCGCGCTCTGTTTCCTTGGGGTATTTTGGGGGGTCTGGTGGCAAGTCTGGCTGTTGCCAGGGTTGGAGTGTGATGCCGTGTTCCCCCCAAGCCGTTTCTGTGGGCTGACAGCAGGTAGAACCCCCTTATCCCCTCCTCACAGGGTCACACCAGGCTCCCCCGGGTAGGTTGTTCTGTGCTGGAGGAGGAGATGTACAGCTGGAACCCCCCCGGGAGCTGTCGGGGTGAGATGCTGCAGTCTGGCTGCGGGTGGCTCTCGTCCTCACAGGACCCCCTGGGATGGGGGACGGATCCTGCCCGGCGTGGCACATAGGAATGGCAGCAGAGAGGGTGCAAAGCAGGGCTCCTGCCTGGGCTCGCTGCAATGATTTCAGGGTGCTAGGGGTGCCACAAACCTGCTTGGTGCAGAGGGCACAATGCAGCCCCACTGTCACAGCTCTCCTGCCCCACAGGGGTCTGTGGTGTCACCTGGAGTGGACAGGTGTTGTGCCAAAGACACACAGGTTCTCTGCCTGCCCAGAGTGAGGAGCAGGACACAGCCTGCTCCAACAGGACCTGTGCCGGGGAGGAGAGGCGAGTTTCCCCCTCTCCTGCCTTTTCCATTGCCCAGCAATTTGAGACCGGCGTGTACAGACAGATGGAGATCCCCCTAGGGGGGGTCTCATCACCCCCACTTTCCCTCCTAGCCCTCCTGGGTGGCCTTGGTGGTCCCCAAGCCCCATGCCCCTATGTGGTCCCACGGCAGTGTTGCCCATGGCAGCAGGATGGTTTGGTGGAGCTGAAAGCTCCTGGGGGGCAGGTCCCTGTTCCCATGTCCTTTTCCCAGCCCTGGGCACCTTTGGAGCTACACTTGGAGCTACACTTACATCTACATGGATGAAAACAAGAGCTATGAGCCCTGGGACTGTTCTCAGTAGCATTTGGTGGCTGTGGGTTGAGTGTAGCCAGCCAGGAAAGAGGATGTCTGAGCAGAATGGGTTCCGCCAGCCCATCGGCTTAGCACGGAGGCAAAGCAGTTAACCTGGACATCTGATCTCCCCGGGAATTGTGTATTGACCCTGACAGCGATGCATCAGGAACGACAGACTCTCCATCATCGATCCCTCTCCTCCCATCACCAGGTGTCGACACCGACAGTCGTAGAGCCGGCTTTAATTTCAGGCTTCTGGCTCCAGCACGTAACACTTAGCTGTGGTCCCAAGGTGCCGCCGAGCTTTGCAAACAAACACCTCCGCAGGCAGGTGGCCGTCCCCATTTTGTGGCAGGGATGGCACTTGCTGTGGGGGGCCGGCTGAGCTGGGGACAGGGCTTGCAGGGAACCCAGGAACCCTGAGCCCCAGGGACAACAGGCAGAGCCATCACAGCCTTTGGTAGGGGACCAGGGGGTCACCTAGAGCTCCTGCTTTGACGGTCTTTGCTGGGAAAACCCTCTGATCTGGCCCCCTTTGCCATTGGTGCTGAGCAGCAGAGGATGCACCCAAGCTGGGGAGTCCCGGTTGTTTTGCAGTCTTTGCTGGGTGACCTCATCTGGCCTGGATGTGTCTCGCCTTCCACACCTCCAAAATGGCCACTGCCAGATCTGACGGGTGGTCAGGTGTGTCTGCCACCCCATGGAGACTTGATGGGGAGGGTGGTGGTTTTTTGGGTGCCTTGATTTTGGGCAGGACGCAGGCACTGGCGGGGGCTGGCTGGCACGCTGCCTCTCCTTCCCAGCATCTTGAGATTTCCGAGACACACGCAGCCAAGCTGAGGCTGAAAAAGCTGCTTGTGCTTCAAGAGCATCTCCTCGACAGGGGAAAGAGGAAGGCTTTTCATTCCTTCCTTTCTTTTGGAGCTATCCAGGCTCCTCTCACCTGTGTAGGGGCTCTTCCCACTCCCCCCCTGCAAGGGAACGTTAAAAGCCAGGGGCAGCGGATATCTTGACACCCCGTCAATCCAAGCCTTTTACAGCAGCAGTCTCTGAAGGCTGGCACTGCTGCACAGAAGAAAACAAGTGAGAAGAGGGGGGGAGGCGAGAGCAAGCCTTTGCAGCCGGCAATCGATAATTGTGGTGTCACTCACTGCCTTGGAAGTTCCCGCATCCCCACGGTCGCTGGTGGGGAAGAGAAGGGGAGGGTAAGAGCTGGGCTCTGCCCCGCAAGCACCGGGCACAGAGCAGGGAGTGATGGCGGAGGGCGAGAGCCTGGCCCCGAGCAGGAGCCTCCCGCTGCATTACTCACCACTTGATGTAGCTTGAACCTTTCAACTCCCTCCCCTTGGGGATGGAGCGGGCTGGGCAGAAGGTGTTGACGGAAAACGCTCTGCTTTCTTAGCTTTGAGGGCTTTTATTCCCCTTTCCTTCTTTTTTTTTTCTCCTCCACCCTGCTCTGTGTGCATTTTGAGCTTTAATATTCCCCCCAAAATATAAAAGAAACAAAAAAAAAAACCTAACCCAGCTCCCCGTCATGTGTGTCTCCGTCTTAGCAAAAGCTGAGGCAAAAGATCAAGGAATTCTTCCTTTTGTGCAGCTTTCAAGACCAAAGATATGCCGGTGAAAAAGGGGAGGCTCAGAGTACCAGGCACACACAAGTGTTAAAGGAGAGGCTTCCCTTTTGTCTCCAAGGCAATCAGCCGGCGAAGGGATCCACAAATTAATTAAAAATTGCTCTGTCTTGATTGAGTTATTCCTGCTCGCATCCCACCTGCCTATCAAAAGAATGGGAATGGCAGGAGGAAATTCCTATTTCTTTCCCAAACAGCTCAGACACGTACCATGGTCCGTCTCGCTTGCCTTTTATCCAGGCAGCAAAGGAAATAAAAAAAAAGGAAGGGCTGGCACAGTATCCAAAGACATCTCTCCCGGAGGATGTGTCCCTCTCTTGCACTAACAAATGCTGCGGTATTTGGACGATTCAGAAGAAAAATGAGCAGATTTACATGTCGTGCATGGGCCAAATTGTGGTTGTAACTCCCATGAAGTTGATGGAGATCCATCCGAGATTAATTTGGCCCAAGGTCTGGTGCTTGCTCCACGGGGAATAGGCTGGATCTCTGCCTTGGTTGAAACAAGAGGTATTCAAATGGGTTTGTTGTGGCTGCACTATGCCCAAGTGGTAGAGCTGAGCAAAAATCCCAACTGGTTGTATCCCTGGTGCCAAAGAACCATAAATATGCCTCGAGCTGTGAAGTCCTGCACAGTCTCTACCATATTTACCACCGAGAATATTTTAAGGGGGTAGATTTATCTGTAGGGTCTGTACACAAGTCTTCCTGTGTGCTTTGCTAAGAGGTTTGAACTCCATCCCAGTGTCCTGGTGGGGGAAGCCTTTCTCTCCTCCTGTTTATGGTATTTCCCCTGAATTGAGCCTGCGCCAGGGCTGAGCTCAACCCAAGACCCTGAGAGCTCAGCTCCCCATCACCAGGCTGAGGCTCTGGTTTGGGGCAGCATCATCAGTCAGTGCCTCTGAGCTGGATTCAGGGGGGTTGGTTTGCTGCTTTGCAGTCAGACCTTGCTTCCTCCGCTTTATTGTCATCTCCGCTCTTAGTCACCGCTCGATGCCTCACCAGGGGACACTGCTCCTGCTGCATTTATGGCAGCCACTAAAATTGGATGCTCTGATGGGGAGGGACACTGAGCATCAGGGAGGCTCTGCCCAACTCCCTTATAGTACTTAACATCATGTGGGGCTTGTAGGGGAGCTGCAGGGAAGGTCGGTCACCAGATGGGTCCCTTGTGCTGGGGATGGACCTTCAACTCCACTGGGTCTCATCCAGCTCATGTGTGAGGGAATAAGGAAGCAGTGCTGGAAAAGAGCAGCACTGGCCACGTTTTCAGGTGGAGATGGCCGGCGTGTAAATGAAAATGAGATGCTCAATAAAGTAGGAAAGCATAATTAAAAACGTTCACGGCTGCTGGCTCGCAAAGCGTGGGCACTCAGTGATCCTGCGAGGCACAGCCATCCCCCCTCCCCAAACCCCACAGCTTCCAGCCTGCCTTGTCCTGTAATAGCGTGTCCTTCACATGCCTGTCACTATATGATCTATAGAACAGGGCTGGCCTCTCATACCACTGCCTTCCACCAGGCCAGAGACTGGATTCTCCAGAGGAGACTCTAGTCCTATCATAGCATGTCCTTCACCGTGACTGCTGCTGCACGGAGACATGGCAGCACGGGGCTCTAATACCTTGTAATTCACTGTGACTGCTGTGGCAGGACCTGCACCGTGCTGTGCTGCTGCAGCCTTTCAGACCCCTTGGTTTTTGCATCTGCTGTTGGGCTTTAGAGCAAGGGCTGGGTGGGAGTGGACACGTAGTGGGACCTTGGAGGTGTCCCAGGCTCAGAACCTGCTCCCTGCCTCCTGGTGAGCATGTGGAAAGTGCTGAGCATCCCTGGGGCACGGTCCTATCCTGCCTCCTTGGTGGTTAAAAGAGGGAGTGCTGGGGCCAGCCCCTGCCTGGGCAGGGGAGAAATCCCTGTGAGTGTGCCAGGGTGAGAAATGGCCCTTCAACGCAAGGAAAGCGTCCTTTCTCAGGGTGGTTTGGGCATCATAATAAAATGTCAATATCTCCTCGCACACAAAGGAGAAGGGGACATTTGGCTACTGAGCGTTTTTGTTCCAGGAGCTGATTTACTTTGAAGACTTAAAGGGTTCTCTGATGCTTCCCTCTTCGCTGGTTAACCCTGTTCCTTTGCCAGTTAAAGAGATATGCAGCCACTGTCAATAAAGCCCTAGTCTAGAGGCTCCTCTGTCTTTCCATTGCTATGCTGGACATTGCTCCCTCTTCCACTGATCCAGTTTAACTCCTCCAGGGGCAGAAGGTGGCTGCACCCCATAGCTTTTGCTGCCATGGCAAAGCAAGGGTTCCCGTGAGGGGCGAGGGTTTTCCAGCCAAGTGGTGGAGATCCCAGTGCTCATGGCATCCCCTTGAAGCTGGGGTCCACAGTGCTATGGCTGTGCATGAGTGACCATGGCCCAGCCAGGAACCAGATTTGGGATGGTGTCTTTGTGTTGCTTGGTTTTCTTTGGAGGGGAGGCATTGGAAAGCTGTGCCTATAAGCTGGAGCCTGTAGGAAGAGCAAGGATGAAGGAGAATGTCTTGGCAGGGTTCCTGGGATGGGAGAAGGGCATGTTTGGTGGTGAGATGGGCAAGGGAGCACATTTTGGTGCTTCTCTGCAGCACAATGCTCAGCTTGTTTTCCAAAAGACAGGAGTTGGCATCTCCTGTTCTGCTCCCATGCAAATCACCAGCATTGCTGCTGCTCCTGCTTGGACTGGGGAAGGAGGATTTTGGCCCAGTGGCTTTTTTTCCTCACGCTTCCCCCAGCAGCCTGGGCTACAGATCTGCAAACAGCTGTAAGGAGAGCAGAGATCATTAGCTGGAAGGATCAGATGAGATAGTTTCTTAAAAGGATTGTCTGATTTCTCTATTGATCAGCCTGATTTAAAAGGGGGAGTTGGGTCAGAGGGCATAAATTATCATTGAAGGAGGGGTGAAGGCCTCAAAAGCTGTGCTGCACTTAGCTGCAGTGCTGAGGAATGTGTCTCTCAGCAGGGACGTGCAGAGCTGAGCGCCGTGGCTGCCGGCCAAGCTGGGTCTCCTCTATGCTGAACTGGGAACCGAGTCAAGGGAAGTGCATTTAAACTTGGTTAAAGAGCCTCTCTCTCTTCGCCAAACTGGTTTCTGCAGCCCCCACCGGTATTGCAGGCGTGGGTGTTTGGGGTCAGAGGGGGAAGGGGTGCAGTGTGTGGCCCCATGTGAGGTTTAGGGTGCGGTGAAGGCTTGGGGGAGCTGTGGGGTCCTGCTGGCTCTGAGCTCCCTCGCTCCCTCCCTCCCTCCCTGGAGAGAGGATGCTCTCACCCTGCAGAGACCTGCGACCTCTCCCTGGCTTTCCCCAGGCTCCCTGTGTGGTCCCCAGTGAGATGTTGAACCATGGGAGGTTTCTGCCTCCCTGGCTATAAAATGAAACTAATCTGCAACCTGAGGTTGCTGCTTTCCCTGTTCTTGTGATCGCTGCCCAGGGCTCCCACATCTCCTGCCACCAGAGTCACGGGACTTGTAGCCTTTGCAGTGGCCCCCCCCAGCTCTGGATTATGAGAAGAGGAATGGGAAAACATTCAGAGAAGACGAGACACCATTCCCATTGATCACAGATGGTCTGTTTTTGGGGACACAGCACATCTCCCACACCAGCTTGTTCTACAGCATTGTGGATCCATGCTACTCCTTTCCTCATCTTCCTCCTCATCCTCATCCATCCTCATGATGGAGGAGCCTTTTGTGCCCAGGTCAGCATCCCATCTCTGCCTTCTCCTGGGGATTGCATCTCCCACTGCTATCTGGAGAAGGACCATGGGGATCTGTGATGGAGTTGTGTCACTTTGATGTGGTCATGTCACCCCAACAGCTGGCCAGGCAGGCTGGCCAGGAGAAGCACTTCTGGGGTGCCACAGCATCCTCTTTTTCCACCTGATGGGGTTCGTTCCTCTTTTATTTCTGTTTGTGCTAAAATAAAATGGTGCAAGAAGTGTGATTTCTGGAGCTGTGGGCAGGTCTGAGGTGCCCTCATAAGGGCATCTGCCTGGAGTCGGGGAAGGCTGACACAACCACACCACTGATGTCCACAGGCTGGGCACATGTCCCAAAACTGGGTCCATCTGCCCATTCCCAGTGCTGCTCCACATGTCAGCAGTGCAGCTGAAGCTGCTGCCCATCCCAGTGCTGCCCATCTTCTGCTGCCTATCCTCTTGCTCCTGCCCTCTTGTGTAGAACAATTGAATCACAGAATCATTTAGGTTGGAAAAGCCCTCTGTGATCCAGTCCAATCACTAACCCAACACTGCCATGTTCATCACTAAACCACGTCTCCAAGTGCTACATCCACATGTTTTTTTGAACACTCCAGGGATGATGACTTCACTGATACCCTGGGCAGCCTGTTCCAATGCATGACTACTCTTCAGGTGAAGAAGTTTTTCCTAATATCCAACCTAAACCTCTCCTGGCACTACTTGAGACCATTTCCTCTTGTCCCATCACTTGTTACCCGGGATAAGAGCCCAACATCCACCTGGATACAATCTCTTTTCAAGGAGTTGTGGAGAGCAAGAAGGTCCCCCCTGAGCCTCTTGTTCTCTAGGCTGAGCCCCCCTGGCTCCCTCAGCTGGTCCTCAAAGGACTTGTGCTCCAAACCTTTCCCCAGCTCCACAGCCCTTCTCTGGAGATGCTCCAGCACCTCAGTTTCTTCCTTGGACTGAGGGGAACATCCCCATGTATCCTATCCTTGTGCATGGGGGTTGTCAGGGATGGCAGCACGGCAGTTTCCCATGACGTGCAGCTTGGAAGGAGGCAAGCCAAGTCATTATCATGGATCATGTCTGCCAGGTGGAGAGCAGGGAACCGGCATCCCAGCCCAGGGCATGACTGGGAGCGGGCAGCATCGGGCAGAGGGGTCAGGCATGAGGCTGAGCCAGGACAGCAGGGACTCGTGGCATCCCCACTCCCACCGAGGAGTCAAACATCTCTTCCAAGCATCCACCAGCACTGGCCTCCCAGCACGGCTGTGGGAGCAGCCACCAGCACGGCGGCTGGACCGGCATTATCCTGGAAATGTCATCCTAATGCCAGCCCGCCAGTGAGCGCCAGGACGCGGTGGGAGGCAGTGACTCGGCTTGCCGGCATTGGCTACCATTTTAGAGGAAATGTGGAGCGGCGGGTAATTATTTCTCGTTCTTAATTGAAATTTCAGCCTCAGTGGTTTGCGAGAGCAGGCGGGAGAAGGAGCACAGGCGAGCGTGACATGAACACAGGGCTCGTCGTGGGATGAGGGGGAACACGAGCACACCAAGCCCATGGGGTGGCAAAGCATCTCCCGGCTCACACAGGGTCCGGCACTGCCAGGAAGGAATTCCCACAGCCCACAGCATGACCTGCTCATGGTTGCAAAATAAAACCAATCTCCAGAACACTGAGATTTTAATTTTTTTTTTTAGCGGGGGAGGATGCTTTGTTGTTTCTTTATTCCTCTATTTCTGTTTTGCTTCGGATGAAGGGCCAATTAACTGGAATTAGGCGCTGCAGCCTGGCACCCCGCGTCGGCTCGGAGCAATCAGGTGTAGCGCAGCATGGCTGATGAGAGCCAATCAAGATGTATAAATGAGGTGTTGACATTCAAACAGCAGGTACCCGCGCCGCCCGGCCGCAGCCGCGCTTGCGTGCTGCTGAGCCCGCGACATGGATCCAGGCATGGAGAAGGGCCAGTGCCTGATGGGGCAGCAGGCTGTGCTTCACTTCCAAAGCTTTTTGTGTTAAGCATGATGGTGGGGACATTGAGCAGCCCGTGCTGGGAGCAGTGGGTGTGAGGATTGGTGGTGGGCATCCCTGGTAGGGTCTGTTTGCTGGCACCCACCCTGCCTGGTGCCAAGGCATCCCATGGTCAGGGAGATGCAGCACTACCAAGACCTTAGGGCTGCTCCAGGATGGGTAACAGAGCAAAATACTGTTCCTTAGGGGAAACTGAGGCATGGGGCAATTTGGTGGAGAAGGTTTGCAATGCTGGGGCCTGGATGGACCCTCTGGGTTTTGTATTTCTATTGCCACAGGGTTAGTTTTGCTTTTCAACTTGCCAGGGCCAAACAGCAGCAGGACACATCCGTCCACACACAGAAATTGCTGCAGCCCAGGGACCATGGATGGGGACCTTGCTGTGACCACCATGCTGGCAGGTGCAGGGCCAACGCCCTCCAGCAGTTTGTCATCCTCCAACTATTTGTCACCTTTGGCTCTTGGGCTTGCCACAGCTGCCACCATGGGACACAGTCCTCTAGCCAGGAGGTGGGGACCAGGGGGGCTGGTGGCATGGCAGCACCACACAGACCAGAGGAGCTCAGAGGCCATCCAGGGAGGAGAAAGCAGCTCCGTGGTGAACAACCTCATCAGCGTTTCCTGTCTCACGATGGAGAAATCGCATGTGGTGAGAGGCTCTAAAAATAGGCTCAGCAAACTTTTAACCACATTTGCAGATGTTAAAGGTAAAGCCAGAGCAGCCCCGGGGAAGAAAACATCCCTGGCCATGCCTCCCTGGTGTTAACTCTCAGCTCCACCAGTTACAGGGGGGGGTGGAACTGAGGGCAGGAACCCCCGCATGGGCAGTGGGGCTGAGCCTCCGCCTCGGCGCGTCGCTCTCCTCGGTGTCCCCATTAAACGTGTGCTGGGAGGACATTAGGAGCAGGAGCACGTACCAGCAGGCTCTGTCTAACAGCGCTGCCGCCTGACCCTGATTTGTAGCAGGGCTGAGCAGAGAGGTTTGCTGTAGTGTTACAGCTCTTCCTGTGGTAATAGCCGGCTGGGCGCCACTCACACGGCACTGCCAGTGGCACAGGGAGCCCGCAGAGGCATGGGGAGCCCAAGGCTGCTGGGGTGGATGGGGTAGGAAGGAGAAAATGCTGTAGCTGGGTCATGTGGTTGCTTGAGAGGGGAGAGAGGGGGTACACGGCACTTGTCCCATGGCACAAGTGGTGTTGCCACTGAGGTTGTATCTCCCTGTGGCAGCAGTGCCAGTACAGTGGCAGGGAGATGACTGGATGCTGTCCTTGTCCCCACCAGCCCCATGGCCCTGAATCCAGCGACTTGTCCCACACACTGCAGTGGGTGTTGGCCAGCAGTGCTGCTGTGCACTTGCTGCATGGCCCTGTATCACATTGCCAGGGCTGGGGCCATTTGGGGACAGTGGCCAGGCTGCCAGGTCCTCTCCCAGCCAAGGCATCAGCTTCCCGGTGGTACCCAGGGGATGTTGTTTCACCTTCCCTGTCTCTGCCTTGCCAAGGATGACAAACCATCGAAGGGCACCAGCCCTGTGACCATGGTGGTCAAAGGTCCCTGTGCACCCTGTGCATCCCTGGGCTGTGGTGATCTCTGCCTGGGGACAGAGGCCTCCTACTGCTGTTCATCCCCAGGGACTTGCAGAGGCAAAACTGCCCCGGTAATGGAATGGAAATAAAAAACCCAGAGGTCAAGGTGAGTTCCAACATTGTGGTCCTTGTTGGTGAAGTGCTGGCAAAGAGTGTTCTGCCCATGAAGGATGGAAAAGGTGGCACTGCCTTCCAGCATCACTCCATGGTGCCACATTCCTTGCGCCTGTGCTGACCCAGCAGGCAAAAGATGGGGGAGAGTGAAAATCTTTAACCTTGCAAACATGGAAGGTTGACTTGGACCATCGGAAAGATGAAAGAGACAGAGAGAGGGAACGATTAAAGGGAAGAAATGGAGATTCCTCACATTACCTCAAGCTGCCCGCTGCCTGATGCCGGCAACTCGCAGCCCCTTGGCACCTCTCTCACGCAGCTCGATGCTGGTGCATGGGAGGGCACATGACTTTCTCCTCAGAGGGAGCTTCCCAGGAGGATTTTAATAGTTGCTGTTTGTGTGATGTCTGGGGGAATCCATCGCTTTCTCTCTGCCGTTGCCTGGCTTCACCTGCCAGCAACTGCTGCATCCTCATGGCTGCGTTTGGGGTGATGGTTTGGGTTGTTGTCAGACTTCACCTGCAACCCTGGAGGGAAAAAACTGTCCCTCGGAGGTTTTTTTAGATAAAACAGCCAACCCAAACCCAACTTCAAACAGGTGCAGGTCATGAAGTGACTGGATGACTGGGCTGCTGGGGAGCAGTGCTGGTCCCCAAGGGTCTCTGCAGGTGAGAACCGCCACATCAGGTGATGCAAAAGGCATCACCTTGCCAGTAGGAATAATAGCCAAGAGGGGAAGGGGGCTGGGGCAGGCAGACAAGCAAATCCGTTTTATCAGACGCCGCATATTTTATGAAAGCACATTTCAGCTCTTCAGCCTTGGAAAGCTTTTCATACCCTTTAATTTTCTAATAAAAAGGAATTACGTTTGCTGAAAAGCCAGTAACAAGATTCACTGTCATTGTCTTTTGTACAGACCATAATTCCTGGCTCAGGTTCCTGCCTACAGCCCCATTGTGTGGTCCCAGATGTGGGTCCGGAGTTCTGGCAGGGGGGCATGAGGGCCTGGCAGTGGCCAGGGAAAAGCTTTGCCTGTGGAAGCTTGTGGCAGGTGCCTGGAAATGATGGGGGCGAAGGTGAGCCGTGTTCGGCTGCATCCACAGCAATGCCTCTTGGTGCCAAACACAGATCCCTGAGAAAGCATTGTCTTGTTTTGAGGTGATTCCCACCGTCTGTGTATGCCAGCGACCATGGCAGTTGGGATGGCTTTTGAACCAAAAATCAGGGAGTTTTAATTGCCTGGTCACTGGCCTTGAGTGAGCTTGAGAGCACTGCGAGGTCCTGGTGAGGCTGGTGGCTGGAGGACAGTTTTCCTGGTCTTTGATGTGGCTGGGACAGGCTGTGGTTACACTCGTGTCAGAGCAACTGGGTGTCTTTGCCAAGGGCAATGAACTGGTGTCCCCCAGCTCTGCGCCAGTGCTGCAGACACGGCTGGTGAAGAGGTTTGATTGGGCAGCCGGTGATTCCCAGTTATCCCCGTGCCATCCGAGGTATCCCTCCTGCAGGCTGCAGGGTTCAGCATGCAAACATGCAGCCACAGCACAGGAGATCCCGGCAAGCCCAGGGCACTCCAAAAAAATCCAACCAACCACGGGGTGTGCTGGTGAGCAGAGCATGTCTGGGTGCCAGCTGGGGCCAGCACCAAGAGCCACCGTCACCTCCCAGCTTCCCCCTAGTCCATGACACATCCCTGGCATTTGCAGCATGGGAAGCCCTTACAGGCCCATTTGCTCCCCACTTTCCTCCAGGGGTGCATTTCCCTCTGAGCACTCAAGCTGCAGCTCTGCCTGTGCTGTGTGGGCTCCCGGCCGGCTGCCACGTGGTGCCGGAGCCACGATGCTGCAGCCGCCGGTGCTCCATCTCCCTCCGAGTTGCTCATTTGAAGTTTCAGCTTGCAGGCTGTTTTCATGCAGGGAGGATGCAAAACCAGCCCACAAACACCAGTAAATATCTTCTATATCCTCCCCCCACTCTAATTCTCATTTTCATTCTTACTTCCCAGCTGGTTTTGGGGGGGAAAACGGGTTTTCAAAGCTTTCCGTAAACGTGTGTAACAATAGGAAGCGTTGCCTTTTAGCCTGCGGCCGGCACAGTTTTAAATGAGGTCCCAGGTAGTCATGGTTACCTCTCCTCTTCAGTAAGAGATGACTTTTATTTCCTGCCTTTTGTATTTGCACATCTCAGATATACATTCTCCTAAACCATAATTGGTATTCACGGATAGACGGGAACGCAGGAGTGAGCCGCCACAAGAGGGGAAGAGCCAGATGGACGCAGGGGGTGTCAAGGTCTCCAAACCCCCAAACATCAGGAAATCTTAATTTCAAGTCATTTTTCCTCCCCTGGCAAGGGCGGGGAGGCAGACCTGCCTCTCTGCAGCCTCAGGGCTTGTCCTGATCCCACCTCCCTCGCAGCATCCTGGTTAGTCTGGATGCTGCGCCAGGATTCAGGATTCACCCTGTGGTCCTATAAGCCTCTCCAGCATCCCGCCCTCTCCAGGCATCCCTCGATCCAGCTGTGCTGGGAGGGTGGAAGAGGGGCTGCCCTGTGCCTCCCATCCCTGCGCAGGGTCCTGACCCCACGGGCATGGGGTGAGGCAATCCTGCACCCCTTGATTTTCGAAGGCACGAATGGAAAGTGGAGCTGTGGGGCCATGCACTTGCAGCGGGCACAGCCCGGGGAGCCGGGTGAGGGAGGGAGAAGCGCTCGGCAATGATTGATGAAAGATCATAGCCTCATTCCACGGGATCATTGCTCAGAGTGTGGGCAAAGCTGCGTGTCCCAAGGGGACCATCGCCTGGATGCATGCGAGCCTGCGATTCAGGGCAGAGGGGATGGAAAGCCACATATTTTATGCCTTTTTTTATTTTTTTTCTCTCTCTCTTTCTAAAGCACCAGGAAAACAAAAACCCAAGCTGTCTAATCAGAGACAAGCAGATTCCACCCACTTCCTTGGAAAACTTGCATTTGCTAGGAAATCATCTCGCTGCATTTACAGCAAGCAGAGTGCCCCAGCGGTAGCTCGTGCCTTTCTGGCAGGATGATAACCAGTGCTGAACAATTATTGCGCTGGAGCGGGAGCAGCAGAC
Source organism: Calyptomena viridis (assembly GCA_013390005.1). Taxonomy (NCBI): domain Eukaryota; kingdom Metazoa; phylum Chordata; class Aves; order Passeriformes; family Eurylaimidae; genus Calyptomena; species Calyptomena viridis. Next base: position 86,759 of record WEIV01001916.1, read on the forward strand.
ATATTGGCTTTTCTCAGCCAGCAGGAAAGAATTTGCAAAACTAAGCAGGCGACTGGAGCAGCTCGGATTTGCAGCGTTGGATGTGCGGTGCCGGGGATTCACAGCTCACCAGATTTGCTGGTGGCAGCATATCAGGGACTCACACACCGCATGCACCTGGGCTCCTATTTACATGATTTTTTTTAATTTGTTTTTTTGCAAGGGAAGGGCCTGGTTTTGCTGCCTGGAAAACACCTCTGATTCCCAGCTTCCCCCATGGACACACAGCCCCCCAGGTGTGCACTGTAGTAGTGGGGAGAAGTTGTTTTCTTCTGTATTTTTTCCCCTTTCAATGAGAAAAATGTGTTCTTGTCACAGAATCATAGAATGGTTTGGCTTGGAAGGGATCTTAAAGATCATCCAGTTCTACTTGCCTGCCATGGGCAGGGACACCTTCCACTAGACTGGGTTGCTTTAAGCCCTATTCAACCTGGCCTTGAACACTTCCAGGGATGGGGCATTCACAGCTTGTCTGGGCATCTGTGCCATTGCCTCACCACCCTCAGAGGAGGGTGTTCTTAAAAGAAATTCTAAAAAAATACTGACAAAATTCTTGTCAAGTTGTTGTTCTTAAAAAACTGAGCGCTGGGAAGAAAGTGATTTTTGCCTCTGCGAGGCCACGATGGATGTGCAGCACCAGGATCCTGTTTCATGCCAGCCCAGATGCCCACAGCATCACCAGAAGAGCAGGGTCAGTCCTGGGGTTCCCAGGGGAACCCTCTTGGGGCACAGCCCCAAATCCCCACTGAGGGCAAAGCTCCTTTGCTCGATTGTAATTCCAGACACAGATGTATGGGATTGCTGGAGTAACTCCCATGCTGCAGAGGTTTTTGATCCTTCCACAGGTAAAACAACTCCTGACTGCAGGTCCCACATCCACCCTTGGCTTCTCTGTGGGCTGCTGGGGAAAAGCAAAGAAATCACTTCTCTATAGCCTTGTGGAGCTGGGAACCGTATCTGTCCCCATTTCCTTCTGCCCACTCACAGCAATCCTTGTCCCAGCTGGAGCATTTCTCAACAGGATGCTCCAGTGTGGAAAAGTGGCACAGCAGGGTTTTGGTGTGGATTTGAACTATGTTCCCACTGTGGGTGAAGCCTGGCAAGAAGAGCAAGGCAGAGCCTGGCCCGGGATATGCTTCCCAGCCCTGCTCAGGATGCAAACTGTGCATCAGTTGCACCAGCAGCTGATGGAGACTCCAGTATATTAGCAGCATTAATTAAGTTACAAAAATTATGCATGTTATCAGTTATGAGACGACCTTTCATAAACTCAGTTATTAAAGCAATAAAGCATGACCCGCTGGTCCTAACCAGTCTAATGGCTGGCTAAGAACGCGGTTTTTCACATAATACTTTTAGCAGGTCATTAGCTGAGCAATAAGATAACATGGAGAGCCAAAGTGATGTGCAGGAATGGCAGTGGAGGCTCTTGATGAGGGGACATGGGGCTGGGGGTCACCCATCCTCCCATGCTGCTTGTACGGGTGTGAATGGCTCTGGTGGTGTCTGTGGCGGGTGCTGGTGATGTGGTGGGTGATGCCAGGGTGCTCCCAGCCTGTGCTGTGCCGAAGTCCCAGTGCCATGGGGCAAACCCATCTTGGGGCAGGTGGGGCTGGTGTTTGATCCCCTGCAGCCCCGGTATTGCTGCCAGAGCCCACCCTGCAGAGGGAAGATGGGGTGTTGTGATACAGCCACTGACTGCAGTCCTGGTGGGCTGTAGGATAAGGATGGTGACCCTGATCTTCCATGTTGCCAGGGATGGGATGGAGGGGCCTGGGCTCACCCTGCCTGGCTGGTTTTGGTGTATGGACAATGCTGGTCTCATCATATGGTTGGTGTTGGTCTCTCCAGGCTGAGACCCTGTTTTGAGGGTGTGCAGGTTGATCCCTCTCCCCACCGTGCCCTCCATAGCACCCGTGGAGACACTCCAGGCATCCAGGGCCACCCAGAGGAAGCCACCAAGCCCTGGCCACCATGTCCTGCTCCCTCCACATGCCGTTGCCATTACCGAGCGCATCCCAGCTGGAGGTGATACCCTCCCTACCATGGCTGTGCCACAATACCCAGACATGCCAACACCTGTACCATGCCACTGGCACCCCCAGCACCCCCAAAGCGCCTTTCCCAGTCCCCGGCAGCCGTTTCCAAGCACTGACCCTCTCCATAAACAAAGGAGAGGGAGAGGGAGGGTGGCTGGCATGTTAATATACTCTCCCCCCCTCTTTTCCTCCCTTCATCCCTCTGGGAAAGGCCTTTGCAGATATAAGCAAACCTTGATTAAAAGCTGCCTGACAGGCAACGGCAGCAGCAAGCAGCAGGCAAGGAAGCTCTCCAAGTCCAAAGGGAGCTGCTTCTGCTGCTGCCGCTGCTGCCTCCATTCTCAGATGTCCCTGATCCTTTAATCAATCACAGCCGCGGAAGAGAAGAGCAAACACCCGTGCCGGGGCAGAGGTATGTGCACGCATTCGTTCCAGCCGCAGCCGAGGCAGCAGGGCAGCCACACGCCTTCGGCTGGAGGCACAGAGCCATCCCCACGCTTGGAGCTGCTCTTTCATCTCTTGGAGACAAGCAGGGGCTGTGTCCCCGCCGGTGCCTCTGACAGCCCCAAGGGATCTGGCATGGAGGATGGTACCCTGTGGGGTGTAGGCAGCAGGATGGGTACGGGCAGCCTCTTGCCTTCTCCCCAGGTGCTCCAAGATGCATTCCCAGGGAGAGGATGCTCCCAGCTCCCATTCCATGGGCTGTGCCATGCTGACACTCGTGTGCACGGGTAGCAGTGAATGGGGAAAATGGGGTGTTTGCAGATGGGTACTCACTGGGGAGCTGTGGGAATGGGGTGGCCATGGGGAGCCAGCCTGGGTGTTGTGTCTAACAGTGGACTGGCCAAAACCCAGCCATCCTTTGATGGCACATCATGCCTGGGCATGTGGAGCAGTGCCCATGGCTCCTGGGGATGTCCCCATTTGGGAGCAGAACCCCATCCTGGGCTGCCCGGGGTGGGAGATGATCTTCTCCAGCTCCAGGGGGACACACAGGGCCTCACACCATCCGTGGTCATGCCACCAGCATACCGAGAAACCACCCACCCCAGGGATGATTTGTCACCAAGTCCTGTGTGTCACCACGGGGCTCGCTCCTCAGAGAGGCTGGAGGTGGGGGTGGAGGGAAGGGAAAAACATGTTTTGATAAACCCCAGCCAAATCCTCCTGTTCCTGACGTGCTTCCCCAACTCGCGTGCTGCAGCAGGGGCTCTGCCGGCACGAGGCCGACAGGGGCAGGCAGGGACCATGATTTTCCTGCTTATTTTTGCCGTTGCTTATTTTTAGCACAGCGTCTTAATATATTGTGACAGTGCCCTGGGACGTACTGCGCCTCTGGTCGAAGGAGAAGGTGTCTGGGGCAGAGCTGCTTGATGCCACAAACGAGTTCCAGCCAATCGCCAGCACGGTGCTGGTTAATGAGGCACCCGCCACTAATGGGTGTCCCCAGGGGAGGCTGGGGGGAGTGACAGGGATGAACCCATGCACTGAGTTTGTTGGAGCTCTGTGGGGAGGGACTTGCTCTTGGGGGAGTCCCAGGTTTTATATGTTTTTTAATAGGGTGGTTCTAGTAATGATGAGGCGATTGCTGGCAGAGCAGGTGCCGGGTGAAAGAGTGAGTGCCCATGGAGATGGGGACATCGAGGGCTTGATGTTTCAGGGACCTCATGTGTACTGGTGAATGCTGGAGCCATGCTGGCCCCAATTTCCCTCCCTGGAGCTGTTTTTTGGTAAGGGTTGAGTGGCTTCAACACCAAGACAGGCCTTGTGGTTGCATTTTTGGACCTTTGCAAGGCAGAGAGGCAGCCAGCAGAGGCACAGGGACATTGGGATCTTGCCAGGATCAGGGTGGAAGCTCATGAAGCTCATGCTCAGGCATGGGTACAAACCCAGTGGGGACCCTGTATCCATGGGAGATCTGGGCATGTCATGGAGCTGGGTTTGGCAGCAGGCGTCTGCACGCGGGCACTGCCTGCCCCAAGCCCATTAGTAACGGATCTTTGTGGAATAACCTTCCTCATTAAGGCAAGCTACCTCGTGTGTCAAAGCCACTCTATAAGGAAATTATACTCAGCTCCAGCCAGGCTGTGCATATGTAAATGGGGCAATGCCCAGCCCTGATTGAGACATCATGGGGCTGCTCAGCCTGGGACCCCAGGAACCTCCCATCCTGGTAGGGGAGTGGGGTCTTTAGAGGGACTAGAGGGTGCTGGTGGTGAGGGATGCACCTCAGCCACCTCCCGAGGTCTGGCAGCCCCTGTGAGCACCCAGGGCCTTGGCAGGAGCTGGGATGTCTCCAGATGTGAGAGGCTCCAGCACCCCAGCTCCAGGCCCCATGTCCTCCCAACAGCATCATGATGATACTGCTCTCTGCACTATGGTATCTCTCTTGGTTTGGCGGAACAGTGGAGAGCCCTCTCTCATCCATCCCACTCCCCAGTTTTGTCAAGACGTTGCTGTGTGCCCAGTGCTGGTAGCAGAGGTATGGGGTCTCCCTCTGCTCACTGTATTGTGACCTGAAGCCCTACTGAGCTGGGATTAAATCCTCCTGACCACACACATCTATGATGTTGGAATGCTCCACACACATTTGGGATGTTGAGATGCTCCAGGGTTTGACAGAAGCAGGAATAAGGTGCCAGAACTGAAGCCATTGCACACGGGATAACTTTGGAGCCTACCAAGGGACATTGAGGGACACCAAGGGACACTGAAGGACATCAAAGGACACTGAGGTCCTTCACACAGCACCTGTGCTTGCTGCTCCTTTCCAGGAGGGAGCGGACACAGCAGCGCCAGCCCCCCAGGATCCAGCTGGAGTATCCCCACATGGCGGGATATCAGCACCCCTTTGTGCAAACACGGCAGCAGCTCAGCAGGGAAGTGAGCCCCTTCTTTTTTTTGGCAGCATGTTGCTAATCAGCAGGACCCGGAGCGCTCCGCCGTGGGCACGCCGTGCACTGCTATTTACAGAGCTACTTGAAATACACCTGCAAGAGGGGAGAGGAGAGAGGAATGCCAGCAAGTAAATAACCCAGCAACCCGCCGGAATGAAAACAGGGAGAAGAGATGCAGCAATTGAAGGCAAAAACAAAATCCAAAAATGAAGTGTGATGTGGAATTGAGGGGCTCTGTCTTAATTGTGCCCTTGTTTTCTGTAGGGCTAATGTTTGGTGGAGAAATCCCATGCCATTGGCCATGGGGGATCTTGCTGCATCCCTGGAGTGGACAGGGATGGCTGGAGCCCCTCGCCCACCTCCCTGCTTGCTGTGTTTACCTCATGTTGCCTGCCTGGTTCAGCTCCTGCCTTCCCCCGCCCATTTCTGAAACATTATAAATCAAACAGCTTAAAATGTAAAGCATCAAAAATTCTAAAACCTTCATCTATTATTAACTGTGACAGTAAATTCCACCTCTGAATGTTTCTCGTAGCAACTGTTACCAGGACTCAGCATCTGAAGCTGATGTTCCAGCAGCTTGCCATCACACAGCCGCTGCTCCACTGATGCCAACACCAGCCCAGTGAGACTGGCTGCCACTCCTGACACCTTTCCATGGGATTGGGATGCCAACAGAGAAACTGAGCTCAGATTTAGTGAGCGCAGCCCGGGATAAGAAAGGAGATCAGTGTCTGCCTGTTGGGATGTGGGAGCTGGTGGTGGGATCCATTATGGTCCTACCTCTCTGTCAGTCATGCAATGCCCCAAACTTCCTTACTTTCACCGTTGTGTTATGGAGCACCATAAGTTACAAGGATGGGAATGGAATGGTTAAAATAAATGGATAGGGAGGGGTTTTTGCAGGGGATGCTGTTTGATTTTCTACCTCTGCTTTGCCCCAGTGCTGGTGGTTGTTGTGCCCTTTGGGTGGTGACCATGACCCCCACGCCAACATGGACAGATCTCACTGCTCTGAACATTGGATTGTGGTGAATTTTTGGTGTGCTGGGTGTCCACAGGGACCAGGAGCAAGGTGTTCACCACTGGAGTGTTCTCACCTTCCAATGCTTCACCTTCCCCATATGTCATTGTGGCTCTGTTCTGTGTTGTGTTCCCTGCCCAGAAGCTGGGTTGGGGTAGTTTGTGTTGGATTTGGCTGCATGGCAGCACCATGAGCGTGGTTGGGGGTAGGGAGAATCCTGGTTCTACATCCCTGTGGAATGCTGAGCCTGGTCCAGTGAAAGCCCCACCAGTGCACCGGCATCCCCAGTGCTGAGCCGTGACTTCAGCGAGACTCACACTGGCACCCTAACTACCCAAAATTCCCCAACAGCACCCACCAGGCCATGCCTGGTGCCCCCATGCCCCAGCATGGGCATCCCTGCCTTGCCATCATCCTGGCTGTGCCACCTTCTGCAAGTCCTGGTGGCTGCCCACTGGGATCTTGTGTTGTGCCGTGCTGTGCTGTGCCGGCTGCAGGGCCAGGCAGCAGCGGCTGCTCCACCGTCTCCCCAGGGACAGGCAGCAATTTTCCTGCTCTGAAGAAGCTTGTGAAGGTTTGAGTGAATCTGGGAAGCAAATCTAATTGGCAACCTGGTAATTCCTCGGGGGGACATGTTCTTTGGTCATATCTAAGTACATTCCAGCCAGTGTTTAAGACACGCTGAATCCAAACTTGGACAGTCAAATACCAGCAGCTCTAAGCTCCTTATCTATTTCAGGCAGATTAACTCCTTAATCATCTCTTTTGGAAGTTCCCTGCCCCAAATTCCTCTCCCCTCCTTTTTCCTCCTCCCTGGTTTTTCAGCAGGAACAAAAGGAGCCGATTTTGCTGGGTGCCAAAGGTGGGGAAGGCACCCGCCGTGATTGACAGAGTCAATAACCAGGAGCCGGGAAAAGGCCTTTAGAAATCTGCTTCCCACTTCACCTGCCCCAGTATTTGTCTTCAGGATTTGAAGCCAGGGAATGTATAATACCGAAATAATTTACCACACAGCATCAAACCTCGATTTATTATTTTCAACCTCCTTTTATTCTATTTTTTTTAACTTGATTCATTTCTTTCAACCCCATTTTATTCTTATTTTTCCTTTTTCCCAGTGAGTTCCTGCTCAGCATCCCCTAGCAGGGATCCAACCAGGGGACCACTCCACAGCCTCCAGCCCTGCTTGTGGCAGGGGGATGCTCATCCCTTGCCTGGCAGGCAGAAGAGGCCGTGCTGAGCCACAGGGAGGCAGCCGGTGTTGGCCACTGTCACTCAGGGGAGTGTCAGAGCATTACGCTTCATTACCGAGCTGTCTGCTGCCGGCAGGGATGGCTTAGGGCAGAGCTGGCAGCAGCACAGCCGGATTCGGCTCTGGTGCATGGACCTGTCTGTGGGCAGACACTCAAACATGGCATCCGTGGGGTGCCTGTATCCAAGAGGGTCTGCCGTGGTGCTGGTGGGGAGCCAGTGGTTGCTGGCTTGTGCGATTTGGCACAGTGGGGTGGCTGCCCCAAAAGGGAAGGGAGAAGGTGCTGTGGAACCAGGGGGATGGGATAATGCCCTCCCTAACCAGGATCCCAGTGATGAGGTCTCAATGGGACTGGAACCATTTGGACAAGAACTGGCTGTGGGACTCTCTCTGGGACCACTGGTAGTATTTAGTAGCACTCATCTAAAATATGGATGTGGTGGGGGCACAGGAGCACCAATGTCAAAGCCTCTTCTCCTCCTGGAGACAGAGTGGGAGTGAGGGAAGGGGGCGTGGGATGGTGCCAGGGTCTGTCCTTTGCCATCTGTGGCCATCCCACAGCAGCTGAGGCCTCCTGGTTTCAGATGCTGCAGCATAAATTTGCTGCAAGTTTTCCTGGTAGAAAAACTGGCTGTGACTAGGGAAGAGCCAGAGGAGCTCAACCCATTGCCACACTCAGGAAAACTGGAAATGTCATGGGGGTGATGACCCCCTGTCATCCTTTGGGGTTTCCAGTTCTGCTTAGGGATGAGGAGACTCACTGAGGAGGAGGTCCAGGACCCTGGCACAGGGCTGGGACACAAGTCTGATCCATCCCTGTGCTCCTGGGCTGGCATTTCCCAGCACCAACACTGTGTACAACACAAACCTGGACCACGCCATAGGTGGAAAATCTGAGGCACAGGTAGAGAGTGGTCCCAACTCTGAGCTGCTGAGTGTGTGCCAAGTCCTGCCATCAGGTTTGGTGTGGTTTTGCTGGGCCAGAGGGCTCGACAGTGCCAGGAGACCATGAGCCATCCCTGTCATGTTCCCCAGGGCACACACCCTCATGCATCTGACTTCATCCATGAGCAACCAGCTGACAAGACAGATGTGTGCAGATCAGATCCAGGACTGGGATGAGGATCCATTCCCTGTCCCATCTTTAGGAGAGCTTTTATTTGCTTTTATTTATGCAGCATGAACCCCTCAGTGCCTCAGCATCCCCAGGGAGCATGCCAAGGACATAGCATCACTCCAGCTGCTCTGTTCCCCACCTTTCCTTGCAAGAATGCAGCTTCTGTCCTACTTCAAAGGGAAACTGAGGCAGGAGACAAAACCGTGGGAGAGGGTTAGTATTAGTGGTTGCAATAATGATTGGAATGGTTAATTATTATTGGAATTGGAGTGAGTCAGGTCAAAAGCAGGAGGGGAGGGAGGAAGGAAGGGAGACAGGAAGAAGGATCCCAACCTGTCAGGCAGAAAATGAGTAAAGAAATAAAACGGGAGCATGTGGAGAACCGGCCAGGCTATTGCTCCATGCTGGCACCATGCTGGCACCATTTCTCTTTCACTCTGCTCACTTGGGGTGAGGCTGGAGGGTTGGCTGAAGGTCACCGTGGGGGTGACAGCGACCCCACAGCCACGGCTGTGCCCTGGCACAGTCTTGTTGTTCTGATGGCTTCAGGCAGGTCTGCACCAGGATTTAGCTTTGGAGACTGGGACTGCTGGATCCCTCCTAACCTCAGCGGTATTTCCAGCCTCCTGATGGGCTGTTTTTCCTTTCCTGCCAGCACACTATGGTCAATGTCTAACTTCTGGCTGGGAGTGGGAGCATGTGGAGACTCACTCCATGGTACATCCGGCCATGAATTTTGCTCCAGAGTGGAATGCAATTCCCCTCTGGAGAGGGAATTTACCAAGGAAAACTCAGGCTGAGCATCTGTTTTGCCGTGAGCCTCCAGCCTTTCCTTTTCTCCCCCCCCTTTGTTTTTCCTTTTTTCTCTTTTTCTTTTCCTTTCTTTTTCATTTTTCCTTTTTTTTTTTTAATTTGCCTTTTTCTTATTTTCCTTTTTTCTTTTTCCTTTTCTCCCCCCCTCCCCCCCATTTCCTGTTTTTCATTTTCCCCTCCTTTTTTTCCCCCTCCTTTCTTTCTCAATTCCTTCCTTACTAACTGACATTTTCCACCAGCAAGAGAAAAACCCAGCAATTTGCTCTGACTCCCAGAGCCTCCAATCATCCTCCCCAGCCCAAACCTCTGCAAACCGCCCATCCCTGACACCAAGGACTCAAATCACCCCTCCAAAATAAAGGAGGAAAAAACAAGGGGAGAGAGGCTGGAGCTGGCGGCTGAGCCGGATTTCCATGTGAGGGGATGAGGCTGGGGCGGCCACGGGCTTCCCCTGGCAAGCGACGGAGGAACCGGGGCCAGCAGAAACGTTGAGTCATGAGTGAGGTTCGCAGGCAATGGATTTTTTCCCAAGTAAAATTCCTCACTGGGGAGGAGCAGAGCTGGAAGGGGGGCAGCGGTGAATGACTGTGCCCCCCCTAAATGGGGCATTTTTCTGTGCATGAGGATGCACCCCTTTGTGATGGGAATTCCCTGGGCAGGTTCCAACCCCTGGGAGGGGGGCTTGGGTAGGGGGGGGACCTGCCCAGGGAATTCCCCAGCAGCTGGATGGGAGGAGCAGCGCGATCTGGGGGGGTTGTAGGAGATGGGGACCCTATCCCTCCTCCTCCTCTTCCCTACCCACATCCGCCCACCCCCACGGAATGGGAGGCGCAGCCCCAGCTCCATTTATCATCATCTGCGGGCAAGTGAAGTGTGCAGGGAACAGCTGCTCCGGTCGGCTGAGCGCCGAAATGGGGCGGGACGCGGGGCTGGGGGGGAGCAGGGGGATGCGGGCTGCACTGGGGGTACCACAACCCCCCCAGTCACCGCTGTGGGGCGGGCGTTGGTGTGGCGAGTCATGGCGGTGATGGGGGCGACTGGGGACACGGTGTGTTAATGGGGTGCACTGGGGGGACAGCATATTATTGGGGTGCACTGGGGAAAGGGTGCACTGATGAGAGTGCATGGAAGGGGTGCAGTGGAGAGAGGATGTATTAAAGGGGTTCACTGGGGAAGGGGAGCATTATTGGGGTGCACTGGACAGGGGATGCAGTAAAAGGGTTTATGGGGGGACGGTGCAATAAATAGGTGCATTGGAGAGAGGGTGCATTGGAGAGAGGGTGCGTTAACGGGGTTCACTGGAGGGAGGGTGCATTAGTGGGGGACATTGGCAGGGGCATTGAAGAGAGGGTGGGGTGCAGGGACAGAACGATGGCGGCATCTCCACAACTGCCTGGAGGGTTTGCCCCTGCCCTGGGCAAGCCCCGCAGGTCCCTTTGCAGTGCCGGGGGCGTCGGTCTGTATTCCATCCTCCCAGTGCCTCTCATTCCCAGCTCCTGGGGGAAGATGCCCTTTCCTGGTCTGTCCCACACACCCCGCTCTCCCCCCGCCCGCGCAGCCTCCCCTTTTTTCTCCTCCCTTAATAATCAAATTCTCCGGAGCACTTTGCGGTGTGGCAGCCAGCCAGAAAGGGTTTCTTTAAACTCCACCAGCTCACAATTAAACAAATCCGGGGCTGACGCTACTCGATAGGCGCTTATTCCCCTCCCCGAGAGCCGCCGGGGGATCCGGGGGGGGTCTTATCCCTTCTCTCATCGCTCCAATGCCTCCTCACCTTATGGGGCTGCACCCCTGGATGGGAGGCGAGGGTGGAAGGGGGTTTTGTGAAGGGGTTTTGGGGTGGGAACGGGGGTCTGCAGTGCCAGCGCTGCTCCGATGGCGGAGCATCCCCCTGTGAGAGCGCGCTGCTATTTTTAGTCGCTGAGTCCTTGTTGATGGCGAAGCAGCGAAGGCGAGGGAGCAGCCGGGAGGAGCAGCAGGGCTGGATCAGGCCCCACGGGATGAGCAGCAGCTGGGAAGCGAGGCCAGAGTGCCGGGAAATGGGGGACACCCTCTACCCTCCGGGGCTGAGGCGTTGGGGGGTCCTGGGTGCTTACCGAGGGTCCCCTGCCATGGAAAGTCCTGGGCTGCCTTCAGAGGGCTCCGGATCCAGCTATGCCATGTCCCTACCAGGCAAGGGGAAGGGGGAGGAAAGGGGAGAAGGCAGGGAAGGAAGGAGGGGTTGGGGAAGGAAAATAGCGCCGAATCCAGCCACGCAGCACAAATCCTCTGGAGCAGCAGGCAGGCTGCGGGCCACTGCATGAGCGGGCGGCTGTGCCGGCCTGGCAGTGCCACGTGGTGCCCCGGCTCAGCTCCTGGCATCAGTCCCCTGTGCCACATCAGCCCCCAGTGCCACATCAGCCCCCAGCACCGTGTCAACTCCATGCACTGTGTCAGCCCTGTGCACTTGCTGCGTGACCTCGTGCACCATCATGGCCCTGGGTCATGCAGTGGTGCTGGGAGGCTGTGTGTCCCCCATGGGTGACACGGGGGCTGTGCTGGGTTGTCCACACTCCCTGGGGACCAAGGGGACAGGACGCTCCGGGGTGGCTGTAGCCAGCGGTGAGCATGGCTCCTTATGTTGCAGGGACAGGGTCACACTGGTGCTGGGCACAACGATGGCCTCAAGTCCTTTTCTCCCTGATGGATACCTTGGGGATCCTTCCTAGGGACCCACGCCATGAGCCCTGGCTGCAGCACAGTGGCTTTGCCAAGGGCAGGTGTCCAGTAGCAGCCATGCACCAAAAGCCTCTCGCTGATTCCCATTGCTGGGGCAGTGACTGGGAACTTCTTCAGGGCTGGGAGAGCACATCCAGCAGGAACATGGTGGGGACAACGAGTGTTCAGGGCCCCCGGGACCAGCCACAGCCGCCTCCCCCTCCCGGGAAGGGCCGTAACCTCACTGCTGTCGACAGCTTGATTTGATGCCATTAAAGCGTTTGCTCAGAAACAGCTACATCAGGCGCAACATCTGGCACGGCCCTTCCCCGGCAAAGCTGCGGCGGATCCGAGGGCAGAGCTGGCCTCCGGCTCTGCCGACAGGTCCGGGTGCTGCTGGTGATGAGCGTGTCCCCTCCCAGGCAGAGCCGTGTGCCTGGGTGGTCTGTAGGGAGATGGGGCCATGGCCTTGATCTCGTGGGATTTCAGCTGGAACACACATTCCCTCTGTGCATTCCCACCTCTGCGTGCTGGTGACTGATCCGTCCCCTCGCGCCACGTGCTTTTGCTCATCCCGGCATTGTCCCAGCTGTTTGGAAAATTAACAATTAATTAATAACAATAATTAATTAATCAAGATAATTAATAATAAAGCAGAAAATGGGGGAAAGCTCCCCCTAAAGCTCCAGCCCAGGATTTTCTCAAGATGATTTCATTTTTCAGACCTACTCTCATACAGAGAATGTGGGGCCCTTTGCTCCCATTGCTTCTCCCACCACCACCCAGGGCTGCCCACAGCCTGGCTTTGATTTTCCAGCCTTTGTTCCGGCAGCCCTGGCACAGGGCTGGCACAGGACAGTCGTCCCTGACACCATCATAGTGGCTTTCACACCAGCCTTTCCAGACTTTTTTGACCTATTTTTTTCTCGAGAATTTGGGCCTTAACTGTATCCAGTTGCCTGCACAGCCTTCAAGATGCAACTGCAATGTGTGGCAGTGACATGGAAAACATCCTAAAAGGGGATGGGAAAGAAGGAAGGGACAGGGATCTGGGCTGATATGGGTGGCACCCAGCCCAGCTTCAGTGGTGCCAGAGGGCACATCCCTGAACTACCAGTGGTTATGGAAATAGAACTAAATAAAGCCCCATGTGTGTACATAGACCCTGAAAAGCTACTGAGGTGTTACCAGTGAGTGCTGTGAGGAAATGAGGCTGAGCTGGGACCCATCAAACCAGCAGTGCAGTTTATGCAGCTGCAGCAGAGCCACCAGCAAAGAGGGACTGTCTGGAGCCATGTGGTGTTTAGCATGTTGTGGCAGTGGCACAAGGGTGATGAGGGGGATGCATGGGGACATACATGGATCTGTGTTCTGGCTCAAGGCTGCCTGGCACCACAGGGAGGTGTGCCAGGAGCTGGAATGGACTTGGCACAGACACCAGCTGTCACTGCTGTGTCACAGTGCCAAGGGAGCAGCACCAGGGATGTCCCCAGAGACCTCCCCTGGGGCTGCCCTAACCTGAGCTCCCAAATCTCAATCCATGTCTAAAACAAGCTCCTGTCCACTCCAGTGCTTCCGGCCCATCAGTGCTGGGGACAGGCAGGATGCACCCCACACCACTGAGCCCTTCATTAGCCCCCACAAGCAACTCAGCTGCTTCAGGAGATCAAACCAGTGACCCAGGTGCGTCCCTGTGCCCAGCACAAGTGGAGTGAGGAAATAGGGAGCTTTAATGATGACGGTGGTGAGGCGCTCAGTAATGATGGCTGCTGGCAGGAGCAGACAGCTTCCAGATGGCATCGCGCCGGGGCAGGGGGATCGCTGGGGCCAGGGGGGCTGTGGGAGGCAGCAGCCGGCAGAGATGGGCAGAGCCAGCAAGTTGAAATGACTTTTTTTGCAGCAGAGCCTGTGGTTCTGGCCCTCCACTCTGCTGCTTCCAGTAATTAGCCCAATAATTAAAAAGAATGGCAATAAGCAGAGTGTGTGGAGGGGCTTGCAGGATCCTGGAGTCCCTGGGGAGACATGTGAGGAGGGGGGGAGTGATTTACAGAGGTGAAAGGTGGTGAGTGTGTGAAACACAGGACCCCAACATGGCAGGGAGGCAGCTCCCAACAGCAGGAGCAGGAGGCCTGGGAGGACACATTGGAGAGGAAGGGGCAGTGAGACCCCAGCACCTCCCTTCCCATGGGCACCATGCTGCGACGTGGAGCAATGCAAGGAGATGAGACAGAGAAGGATGCAGGGCACTGCAAGGTGAGGATGCAGCACCAAGAGATGTGCTGTGGGGTGACACAGCACGATGCAGAGCAATGCGAGGTGACACAAAGCCAGATGCTGTGATCCAGGGTGGTGCAGCCCACGGAGATGGGATGCAATGCAGGGCAATGAGATGCAAGGAGATGAAATGGAAGGTGATGTGATGCAGGATGATGCAAAGCAATGTGATGCAGGGCAATGCAATTCAGGGTGATGAAATTCAAGGTAACATGAAGCAAGGAGAATGAAATGGAAGGTGGTGAGTTGCAGGGTAGTGTGAGGATGCAATATAGGGCAAATCAGGGCAATGCAACATGGCAATGCAACATGGCAATGTGATGCAGGGCGATGCAATTCAGAGTGATGCAAGGCAACAAGATGCAGGGAGGTGAAACACAAGGCAAGGTGTGATGAAGAGCGGTGCAGGGCAATGTGATGCACCATGGGGTGATGCCAGACAACACAGGATGATGCAAGGTGTGGCATCATGTGCCATGTCACAGGGTGGCAGCGAGGCAGCACCCATCAAGGTGATGCCCAACAGGTGAAGTGAGGCAAGACAATGATGCCCCCATGGTGCAGGTGACATGACCCTCTTGGTCCCCTGCCCGGTGTGGTGCATTCATTTGAATTCTCGCTTCTCTCTCTTCGCAGATAACGAGCCCGCGCCATGCAGTCCTTTCGAGAAAGGTGTGGTTTCCATGGCAACCAGCAGAGCTACCAGCCGACTTCACAAGATACATCACGCCTGGAGAATTACAGGCATCAAAGTCAGGCAGGGCCGAACTGCGAGCGGCAGAGGCTGGTGGCAAAGGAGTACTACAGTCAGCAGCAGCTGCCGTACGCGGGCTACGAGAACAGCGCCGTGGAGAAATACCACCGGGGAAACAAGCAATTAGCAGGGCAGCAGCTGCAGGGCAGGCCGGCCTTTTCCAATTACACTGTGCAGGAGAATAGCCCTTACCCGGCCCGGTATTCCGGGGATGAGAGCCTGCAGGCATGGGGTGGCCAGCCACAGGCACTGCCCGGCGGTGTGGCCAAGTATGAGGACAGCCTGATGAAGAAGACGGCAGCGTTGGCAGGTGGGCGGCCATACCACGAGCCAGCAGCTGCCTCGTTGCCCTTCCGGACTCACTTCCAGCAGCAGCAGCAGCAGCCCCAGCAGCAGCAGCAGCCCCCTGCACTTCCTTACCCCAAGCTGCAGCGGCAGAAGCTGCCCAATGATGTCTCTTCACCCATGCCCTTCTCACAGAGCCCCCACTTCGGGCAGCATTCACAGTCCTTCCCTGCCTCCTCCACCTACTCCTCTGTGCCGGGGGGTAGCCAGCCAGCACACTCCTACAAGAGCTGTACGGCACCCTCGGGGCAGCCGCCACTGGAGCGGCCCCTGGGCAGTGCCGCCAGCCTGGCCCCTGGTCCCCGCGTGCCCAACCTGCACGGCTACCAACCCAACCGCATCGGCTATGAGCAGCCCCCACAGCCGCCACCACAGCCCCCGCAGCCACCACCGCCACAGCCCCCTCAGCCACCGCAGCCCCCACAGCCACCACAACCCTTGCAGGGGCGGCATCACGCCCCGGAGACCCTCCACTACCAAAACCTGGCCAAGTACCAACATTACAACCAGACAGGCCAGACCTACTGCCAGGGCGATGCGCCGTCCGTCCGGACACCGGAGCAGTACTACCAGACCTTCAGCCCCAGCGCCAGCCACTCGCCAGCTCGCTCCGTTGGCAGGTCCCCATCCTACAGCTCAACTCCCTCCCCACTGATGCCCAACCTGGAGAACTTCCAGTACACCCAGCAGCCACTGAACACTGGCACCTTCCCAGCTGGTATCGCCGACCACAGCCATTTCATGCCACTGTTGAACCCTTCTCCTACAGACGGGACAAGCCCCGATGCTCAATCTGGGAACTGTAAAAACTTGCAGAAGGAAAAGCTGCCCGAAAACCTGCTGTCAGACCTGAGCCTGCAAAGCCTGACAGCTCTCACCTCCCAGGTGGAGAACATCTCCAACACCGTCCAGCAGCTGCTGCTCTCCAAAGCAGCCGTGCCCCAGAAAAAGGGCATCAAGACCCCAGCAAGGACCCCTGAGCAGCTCAAGGGACAGCACTGCAGCCCCGAGAGCAGCACCTACTCAGCGGAGCAGGTGGGGACACCCCTGTCTGACCCACTGAGCACCCCCCAGTCAGTCCATGCTGAGACGCAGGACACTGACTACCTCAGTGGGTCAGAGGACCAGCTGGAGAGGAGTTTCCTGTATTGCAACCAGAACCGCAGCCCTGCCCGTGTCAACAGCAATTCCAAGGCAAAGCCCGAGTCAGTGTCCACCTGCTCTGTGACCTCCCCGGATGACATGTCCACCAAATCAGACGACTCCTTCCAGAGCATCCATGCCACCCTGCCCCTGGAGACCTTCACCAAGTATGTGACCAATGAACGGGACTGTCCCCGGCTGCTCCTCAGTGCCCTGTCCCAGGAGGAGCTGGCTTCTGAGATCATCGTCCTGCAGGATGCCATCAGCGAGAAGGCGGACAAAGCCTGGGCCAGCTTGCCCATGCTGAGCAAGGAGGCCACCAAATCCCCCTTCCAGCTAGAGAACCACCGGCCCAGCCTGGACTCAATGGTGAAGGGCACCTGGCCCAGCCAGGGTGACTCCAGCACACTCACCGAGCCCCTCAAGCTGGACAAGGCTTCGGGGGCCAGCTCGGGGAAGGATTTTGGTGAGGAGGTGTATGAGGGTACCCAGGTGGAGTTCACAGCCACCGAAACCAAGGATGTGCTGAAGGACACTGCCCCACTGGCCTTCAACTCCAAGCCCAGCATCCCAGCAGCAACTTCGAGTGCAGGAGACACCAGCTACAGCTGCTACTCAAACACCACGGCCAACTCAGTGGGGTCCGAGAATGCCATGGAGAACTTCGAGTGGCCAGAGGAGAGCCTGGGTGAGGCATGCCTGCGGTGGAAGGAGCTCCAGGCCACTGACCTCCCCAAGGGCTTGTTCCCCAGCAAACTGGTGAGCTCCTGCAAGGAGAAAAAAAACGCCTGCGGCTTGGATCTATGTGATGGAGAGCAGCCAGCCAAGAGTGAGCCGGCCCAGGACTTTGGCCAGCAGGCGATGGAGGAGGAGGAGGAGACGCTGACCTATGATGAAGCGACAAAGGCAGACAGCGAGAGATGGCTGCAGGACACTCGGCACTGCTGCTCAGCTGGGGACTTCAGTGAGATCCCCATGATTTCCTCGCCAGATCTGAAAGAGTCAGACCTGGAGGCAGAGGAGTACTCCTCGCTCTGCGAGCTGGCCGGCTCGGAGCAGAAGTCGGTGACGTACGACGCCTCACCGCCCAAGCCCGCAGAGATGCCAGCTGTGCTGTCCTCCAGCGAGGTGCCTGTGTCTGCCGAGGAGACCGTCAGCACAGTGGAGAAGGAGGGCTCAGCTCCTACCCCACGCCTCTCCGGCCAGTCTGTCATCCTGCTGGGCCCTGCTGTGGGCACAGAGACCAAGGTGAAGAGCTGGTTCAAGTCCTCCCTACCCCACATCCAGTCTGAGGAGGAGAGCGGCGGAGGGGAAACATCCCATCTGGAGGCTGCCGATGCTGAATCCACCTCATCGGTCGCGGTGAAGCAGCAACTCGCCCCCAAAAATGTGCTGGGGAAGAAAGAGCCTGTCTCACGGGGCAAAAGCCTCCGCAACAAGAGGGTGCACTGCCGGCTGCCAGAGGGGGATGGCCCTGGTAGTGCTGTGCTGACCCCATTCGATGAGTTGCCGGTGGCTGGTGGCGTGGCCAGTGCCTGCCTGGGGCCAGATGGACAGACGGAGGTACCAAGCAAGAGCACCCAGAGCCAAACACCCCGATTTCCAGCCGAGGGTCTCCCGGCACGCATGTGCACCCGCTCTTTCACTGCCCTTGCCGAGCCCCGCACCCCGGCACCACTGGAGGGGCTGAAGGCCCCGATGCACCAGGAGAAGCTGGGGAAGAAGCCTGGCTGTGGTGTGAAGCAGCGAGTGGCTTTCAAAGCCAGGAAACGCAGCAGCCGGCCAGCTCCCAGGGTGGTCCAAAACACAAGCGATGCCACCCTCCTGGTGCCCAGCTTGGTGGCAGCAGAGGAGGTGGCAGGGCCAACACCACTGGAGGGGGATGCAGTGGAGACAGGGGAGAGGGACCAGCGGTCAATGATCCTGCGCTCCCGGACGAAGACGCAGGAGGTTTTCTACACCAAGCGGCAGCGGGGCAAGCGGGCAGCTGACGTCCGGCTGAAGAACTGCAAGGCACCCAAAAAGCTTATCTCCAACAACCACCTCCCACCCGCTTTCAAGCTTGCGGCACCAGGCAGCCCCCACAAGGAGGGCAAGGTGGGTGCCCGGATGAAGCTGCCCAAAGCAGGGCCGGGTGTTGGGGGCAAGATGTCAGAGCGGCCCTTGCACTCATTGAAAAGGAAGTCCACCTTCATCTCCCCCATTCCCACCAAGAAGAGGAACCTGGTCCTGCGGAGCAACAGCGGAGGCGTGAAGGAGGAGAAGCCAGAGGGCCCCCCCAGCCTCTTCAAGAAGATGCCAGTGGCCAAGAAGGTGAAAGCCAAGCTGCCCCCCAAGAGCTCTGGTGAAGCTGTCCCAAAACCCCCCCTGCCAAAGGAGGCCCCTGATGTCTGCATCAAGATCACCTCCCGGGCAGCCTTCCAAGAGGCCACCAAAACCAAAGTGCTGCCTCCACGCAAGGGCCGTGGCCTCAAGCTGGAGGCCATTGTTCAGAAGATCACCTCGCCCAACCTGAAGAAGTTCACCTGCAAACCGGCAGCCACAGCAGCAGCAGCCACGGTGGCTGCTTACGGCTCTTCCCTGAGCCCGGCTGGGGTGGAGCGGGAGAGGATGGTGAAGCACAGTGGGGTTGCTGCAGTTGTGGGTGACGCGCGACTGCCCAAGCCAGTGGCAGCGCAGAAGGTGCCCACCATGCCAGTAGCTGAGCCTCTCTGCCGGAACCCCAATGGCCGAGCACCAAAGGGGAAGCCGGGCGGTGGAAAGAGGCTCTCTCCTGATGGCTGCCAGAGTGAGGCCTGTGGGCTGGTGCCAGGGGCCCAGTCCAGCCCCACCATGGCAGCCAAGAACGCCGGGCTTCTGCCCAAGAAGAGGAACCGCAAGGGCAAAGCAGCAGTGCTGGGCATGGCCAAGGCACCCCTGGGCCCTGCTCCGCCACCGCTGCCCCGGGAGCGCCTGGGCAGCCCAGGCGGTGCGGAGGAGTCACCACGGGAGAAGAAACCAAAGACTGAGGAGAAGGAGGTGGGGGGCAGTGATGGCCCCCCTGAAGGACGCTCGGCTGCTGGGCCAGCGCGGGGGCCAAAGTCGCGGGCCAATCACTCCAACTACAATGGCTACTCCAAGCGGCAGCGGAAGCGTCTGGGCCACGGCAAGGCCAAGGCGGTGCCAGCACGGTGCAAGAGCCGTGGGAAGCGGCGGCGGCAGCCCCAGCAGGCCCCACTGGTGCATCCCGCCGAGCCCGAGATCCGGCTGAAGTACATCTCCTGCAAGCGGCTGCGGGCAGACAGCCGGGCCCCACCCTTCGCTCCCTACGTCCACGTGGAACGGCGTGGAGAGTTCACCACCACCTGCACCGTTGTCAACTCACCCGGTGATGAGGCGCGGCTGCAGCGGGGACCAGCCGGGCCAGCGCCACGGCCACGAGCGGCCCTGCCCGCCTCCTCCACCATGCACATGGGGCCTGTGGTGTCCAAGGCGCTGAGCGCCGCGTGCCTGGTCTGCTGCCTCTGCCGCAACCCCGCCAACTACAAGGACTTGGGGGACCTCTGTGGGCCCTACTATCCCGAGGACTGCCTGCCCAAAAAGAAGTCACGGCTGAAGGAAAAGGCACGGCTGGAGGGGCCGGGCGAGGACACCATTGCACCCGCTGTGGCTGAGCGGGTGCCCCGTGGGATGGAGGGCGGTTGCGGTGCCGGTGGGAAGGCGGCGCGGCCAGAGGGTGCCGCCGAGGCAGCCAAGCAGAGCACGCTGCGCTCCAGCCCACGGGGCATGTTCCGTAGGCTGCAGAGCTGCTACTGCTGTGACGAGAGGACAGAGGGCGAGGAGGCGGCCGAAAAGCCCCGGCGGCACGAATGTCACAAGGCCGAGTCCCCGCCACAGGAGCCAGCGGGTGACACGCAGGAGCACTGGCTGCATGAGGCCTGTGCCGTATGGACTGCTGGGGTTTTCCTGGTGGCAGGGAAGCTCTACGGGCTGCAGGAGGCTGTCAAGGCAGCTGCCGACCTGGTAAGAGCTCGGCTGCATGCCCAGTGCCACATCTCGAGGTGGCATCTCCCGCCAGCCTCCTTCAGCCATCATTCCCATGGCTGCACCTCCGGTCGGGATGAAAATTAATAGCTTTTCCCTGAGAAAGCGGGATTGTGCTGAGGACCATGAGGCCCACTGGTCCCTGTGAGATATGTGCTGCTGTTTCTCTGATAGCACTTAAACCCTCCCCTTTTAGGCACAGGAATGTATTTATGGTGGTATTTTTTGGGAGAGTGTGGGACTGTCACATCCCCTTGCCTAGCCGTGCATTGCACAGAGTGGCTTGGAGGGAACAGATGCAGCAGGAATGAGATGAAAATAGGTTCAACATGGCCTGGTGTCACAGTGATGGGTGGCAGGGGAAGAGGAGCTGGAACTGGCCTGCTCCTCTCCCAGAGCTATTGGAGCATGGGCATGTCGAGTGGGAAAATAGAGAGGTCACTGATGAGGACCACCAAAGGGGGATGAGAATTTGTGGCCACTCCATCCCTGGAAGTGTTCAAGGCCAGATTGGATGAGGCTTGGAGCACCCTGATCTAGTGGAAGGTGTCCCCACATATGGCAGGGTTTGGAACGAGATGAGCTTTAAGGCTCCTTCCAAACCATTCTGGGATTGTCTGACAGGGGTTTTTGTGCTGGGGAGAGAGAGGGGATAGCCCCCAGGCAGAGGCCAGGCAAGGAGTCTCCAGTGCTAGGTTTAGGGCTGGCTGTCTTCCCAAGCCTGAGTGCTTGTGTCATGGCTGGCTGGAGACTGCTGGCCTTGCCACAGGACCACTTCCTCCCATCCCTGTAGCACCCATTGGGCACAGAGCAAGAGACATGGGACCTCTGCCACCTCTGCCTCCAAGTAAGACCACATGACACATGAAGGTCATGTCCCTTCATTTCCACACCTCCCTCCCCATGGAGCATGGCTGTGGGCTCGGTGCCATCCCAGGGGAGGTGTATGGCAGGTAGAAACCTCATGCATGGCTGCAGAAGGCCAAGTGAGAGGCACAGTGTGGCCTGCTTGTGAGCCGAGGAGGAGGGATGTTGCCTGGGGGAGACAGGGAGGGGCTGGAGAGGAGCAGGGACACCCACGTTGCCCCCAGCGCTGAGGCCACTGGGGGTTCTCTGCTCCTGCGCTGGGCTCTTATGGGGTCTCTCTATCTCTCCACATCTCTCCTTCCCTGCTCCAAATTCCTGTGTGTGTTTACAGAAGTGCTCAAGCTGCCAGCAAGTGGGAGCCACCGTGGGCTGCTGCCAAAAGGGGTGTCCCCACACCTACCACTACGCGTGTGCCATCGACACAGGTGAGCCTGGCCACGGGGTCCCTGGGCACTCTCAGACCCAGCTGGACATGGGACCCATTGCTCCAAGGCCAGGGTGGGCTTGTGGCTCCCTGACTGCCAAGATGGTGATGCCCACTGTGCCGGCAGCACTGGCAGGTGTCACAAGTTTATCTGGGCTCAGCTGAGCCTTAAAACAAATGCTGTGACTGGTGGGTGGGCATGGAGCGGGGGGGGACACTGCATCCCCCCCCATTCAGGGCGGCTGTCTTACTGGATGGTTCTTCCCTGATGTGTCCTTCTCCTTTCCTTGCAGGTTGCTTATTAACCGAGGAAAGCTTCTCTCTGAGATGTCCCAAACATAAGGTAAGCATGAGCCTCCCCCTCCCCCCACAACACTCCATAGCTCCCCAGGGCAGGANGGACCCCCCGAGCTCGCTCCGGGCGGGCGGAGCCAGCGCCGGGTTTTCCCCCACGCCGGGCCCCGGCAAAACCTGGTCTGGATACGTAGGGGACGGATCGGGATCCCCCACCCGCGATGGCTGCACAGAGGGGCGGGAAGGGGGGCCGTGTACAAGGGGGGTGCCGGCGATGTTGGCTTACTGTGGGGGNTCACAAGTTTGTCTGGGCTCAGCTGAGCCTTAAAACAAATGCTGTGACTGGTGGGTGGGCATGGAGCGGGGGGGGACACTGCATCCCCCCCCATTCAGGGCGGCTGTCTTACTGGATGGTTCTTCCCTGATGTGTCCTTCTCCTTTCCTTGCAGGTTGCTTATTAACCGAGGAAAGCTTCTCTCTGAGATGTCCCAAACATAAGGTAAGCATGAGCCTCCCCCTCCCCCCACAACACTCCATAGCTCCCCAGGGCAGGAGGACGTGCCTTCGGACCCCAAATTCTTGGGGACACCCATCCTGAGCACTCAGTCCCGCATGGGCATCACAGGGGGCATCGCATCCCTGAAGATACCCAGAGGAGCCAGTGACTGGGTGCCGGGTTTGAGACCCCCAGCCAGGCACTGGGGGTCTTGTCCCCCCTTCCCCAACCTTGACAAGGTGGTGGGCGATGGTTGAACCCCTGCTCAAAGCACCGCGTCCCGGATGGGTGCCCGGTTATTGGCGGGTGGGTGCTGATGGGGACAACCCAGGGCCACTGCCCCACCTCCATCGCGACCCCCGGGCTGACACCCCCCTTCTCCCCGCAGAGGCAGCCGGTGTAGCGCCCGCGGGCACCCGCCCCGTCGCCAGCGAGGGACCGGCGAAGGAGGCAGCGCCCGCAGCGAAGCGGGGCCAGGCNCCGGCGATGTTGTCTTACTGTGAGGCCGCCGGACCCCCCCGTGGGTCCCGGCTCTCCATATCACACTGATCTGATCTGAGATGTTGCCTTCAGCAAACCTCACGGTGTCTGTAAATAGTTCAGCAGAGAAAAGGATTAAAAAAAAAAAAAAAAGACCAAAAAAAGTAGAAAAAAGAGAAAAATGAGGAAAAAAAAAGACAAACAACGGCCTGCTGTTTGAAACACCACTCTGCTTTTTCCGTTTTGTTCTTCCATCTCCTGTTTGTCCCCACCCACACCCAGGGTGCCAGGGCGATGAGGGGGTGCTTGGCCGGACCGGTGAGCACCCACCAGGCTGGCTCAGCCCCCTCCCCAAACCCTGACTCATTGCACCCACCACGCTCCCATTCCATTGGGCGCTGGCAGTGCTGGACTGGGGACACCTGGTCCTGCTTGTGAGGACCCCCAAAACTCACCCTCCCGCCTCTGCTCAGCCTTGCCAGCACCCCCTCTGCTGCTCCTCCTACGCGGGGCTCTGCTCCCTGTGCTTCTGCTGAACCCCACGGTTCTGGATGTTGAACCCCAGGGCTCTGGGTGCTGAATCCCATGGCCCTGGATGCAAATCCCATGGCCTTGGGTGCAGACCCCAGGATCTGGGCGCTGAGCCCCACAGCTTTGGGTGCAGACTCCAGGATCTGGGTGTAGACCCCATGGCTCTGCACCCCATGGCTCTGGGTTCTGCACCAGAGCAGCAGGACGAGGCCTTTACTTCCCGGCCATGGAAGGATCTGGGAGGCTGCCCAGCTCTGGGGCGACGCCCTGCCCATGATCCCAGGCTGCACACCCCAGCCTTGTGTCAGCCACACCCTGACACAGGTAGCAAATAAACAGGGTGAACCAACTCGAAATCCCATCCTAAAAACAGCCACCAGCCACCCCCCCCCGGCTCCAAAGCATCCTACAAAAGGGAGCACAATGCTGGCTCTATCTGTGTCCCCCACAGAGCCAGTGCCCGTTGTCCCCATCACCTCTTGTGTCCCCTCCATCCCACCCACCCCTCACCCCAAGGTTTGCTGGCCACACAATGTCTGTCGTTTCAGCAGCTGCCTTGGACACAGGAGCGAAAAACACAAAAAAGGAGGTGAAAAAGTAAAAAAAAAAAAGGAGAAATAATAATAAAATTAATTTAAAGATAAAAAAAATAAAAATCCCAGTGTCCTTGGCAGTGTTGCCTGAAATCTGGCTATTTTTAGTGACATCTTGTACATATGACTGTAAAATGGTAAACCGTGTGTATTATATATTGCCTCATTATATAGTGTATATATATGTATACATATACATATATATAATATATATGAAGACTGTAAATGTTAAGACTAGTGTTCTTATTAGTATATTGCTTCACACTGAAGATTGTGTGTAACAAGCTGTTTCTAAAAGATGTTTATTTTCCTTAAGAGTAAAAAACAGGTCATTGCATTCAGAGCGTCAATAAAGATACAACGATTGTTTTGGAAGTAGGTGGCGCCTTGCTTGTGGCCTCTCTTTGTCTTTGGGGGGGCTGCTGGGGACCCCACCCCAGTCTGTGGCAGACCCTGGCTGGTCCTTTGTCACCAAGAGTCTCACTGGAGGGGATGGGATATGGAGGCGGGGGGGTCAGCACTCCCCAGGACATCATGGGGTAAGGAGAGGGGTGTTTGGGATCTCTTGGCACCCAGTGTCCCCATCCCTGCCACCCTTGTCCCCCCCATTCCATGCCGCCTTCTGGGAGCCAGGCATCCCCAGCTGTGTCCTTTTCCCCCTAATTTTGATGTCAGTCCCTCCTCCAATCCAGCACACACCAGTATAAATAATCGGCTTTAATTGTCTGTACAAAACTCTCCAACTATGAAAATACCGTTTAAAAAGGGAAAAGAGGAGTGGGGGGAGGCGAGGGGAGGGGTCTATATACAAAGGGGTGAAGCAAGGGCATGGGGGCACCCACCATCCCCCCCCAGGAGCCCCGTGCCACCCTGCCATCCCTTCTCCAAAAGCCTGTCCATGCTCAGGGGTGGTTGCAGCTCCTAATGGGGCGACTGGTCAGTGCTGAGGGTGGGGGATAGGGTGGGGGTCCCCTCTTGCCTACCGTGGGCATGGCTGGGGAGAGGCCACTTTGCCACTGCCATGAGGCCAAACTTCCCCTCCTCCATAGTGGGGGCAAAGCCCCAAAACCAAGGGGTGCTGCATCCATGGGGGACCAGGAGGGGCCCCCACCCTGTGCACTGGGAGGGACAAGTGACACAGAGGGGTACAGGTGGCACGACGAGGAGTACAGGTGGCATCGGGGCAGCTGCCGAGCGTCCCGTGCCTTGCAATACTGTGACAGTGTCACTAGAGGTCCCCAGGCCCCGTCCCCCACGCGGGCTGGGGACACGGACACGGGGTACCCCAAGCGTGGCTGCCCCACGCTGGGACCCCCCCCCGC
>WEIV01001916.1:117768-183210 GCA_013390005.1 Calyptomena viridis
GGATGTGAGCAGATGGGGCGCAGGCATGGGATACAGTACATGGGATGTAGGGCATGGCATCCACAGCATGGAGTACATGGCAAGGGGTCCAGGGCATGGGCATGGTGATGAGGCACAGGTAAGGGATACAAGAGCATGTCCATGGATTTTGGGGTATACTCATGGGGAACAGAGCACATTTTGGGGTACAGAGCACGGGATGCAGCCCAGTGCATCCCAGAATTGCCCCCACACCCCTCCCTCCAGCCTCAAATCGGGTGAGGAGCAGCCTCAGAGAGCAAGACCAGGGCTTTCAGCTCCTTTCCCCCTCTGGCACACTTTGCTCTTGGCACCCTCAGTGTGAAGTGGCAGATCCCCTGCCCCTCTCAGGGCAGGGGGGCCCTCCTGCAGCTCCCCCTCACCTTCCCATGGTTGCAGAGGGGGCTGTCGGGCTCCGAGTCGCTGCTGCTGTTGCTGCTGCTGCCCCCGCTGAGCGAGGGTGGGCTGCTGTGGGATGGCGAGCCCACGTCCGAGGGCGGCGGCGTCAGCATCTCCATCACCTCCGCCTTCACCACCTCCATGGGGGCCTCTGCCTTGGACGCCCCGCTGGAATAGGTCCCCAGGTCCTTCAGGGGCTCTGCGGGAAGCAGAGCAAACTGAGGGGTGCTGGAAGGGCATGGAGATGAGCCCCCCCACCCCAAGACTGGCCTTGCCACTCACTGTTCTTCTGCACAGCCATCTTCAGGGCGAGGTTCTCCTGCTTCAGCTTCTGGTTGCTCTGCTGCAGGAAGCGGATATACTCGATGGCCTTCCTCAGGATCGCCGACTTGTTGAGCTGCCGGTGGCAGGGACAGCTGAGCCCAAATGCCAGACAAAGCCCCCCCATTGCCCGCCCCTGCCCCACCACCCCCGGGCTCCCACCTTTGCCTCGGTGCCCACCACTAGGTCCTTGAGCTCCACAATCTTGTCATTGATGGAGGAGCGGTAGCGCTTCTCGATGGCGTTGTGGGCCGTGCGCTTCTCCCCCCGGCTCTGCACCAGTGCCGGCTTCCCACTGGGTGCCAGACGGTTGATGGGCAGCTTATCTGCATCCACCACCAGTGGGACTGTGGCCAGGATGGTCCCTCCACTCACCAGCGCCTGCAGGGATGTGGGGTGGGGTCAGTGGGGGTCCTGCAGCATCCCCAGAGCTCCCAGCGATGGGACCTACCGGCACCTGGAGCGGGGTGGCAGAGCCACTGGCACTGGTGGCCAGGGAGGCAATGGTGGAGGTCTTGGCACTGCCAGCGTCTGTCTTGACAGCAGTCAGAAGCAGGGAGTCAGCCTTGATGAAATGGGGCTGGAGGAGAACCTGAGGGGCAGTAGGGGTCATCAGGGCTGCAGGGGTCAGTGGGATACCCCACCCCTGACCCTGTGCTTACCGGCACTGGCTGGATCTGGGTGGAGACGGATTGGGTGGTGGGGGCAGCAGGGGCAAGGAGCTGCTGAGGTGCCACGCTCTGCACAGGGCCAGGCAATGCCACAGGCTGGCTGGGCTGCGAGGTGGGCAGGGGGCTGGGCAGTGTCTGCACTGCAGCCCCAGGCTGCACAGCTGGGCATGGAGCAGAGGACAGGGTTAACAGACCCCCCGACACCAGCCCACCCCACTCAGCCCCATCAGTCATGAACACATCCCCCTTCCAGCAAGAACCCCCACCCAGGAAGCCCCAATCCCCTCTGCACCCCGAAATACTCACCAGAGAAGCTGTGCTGGTTCTGGTAGCCCACCAAGGGCTGGGGAGTGAATGGGTTGGGGGATGCAGGGACGAAATTGGGGGCCAGCATCACACCGGGCTGGGGCTGGGACTGGCTGCTGGGCACGGCCGACGGCTCCTCCTTGACACCCAGGGATGGCGATGGCAGGAGCGGAGCCGGCGGCTGCGGGGGGAAGGCCGCCATCGCGGGCGGTCCCGCGTAGGCGCTGGCGGGGGGAGGCTTGCTGGGACCCAGGTAGGTGTTGAGGCTGCCCGGGGTGGAGGGGAGCCCCGGGGGCACGGCGCTGTCGGAGGCACTAAATGGCGAGTCAAACAGCCCCGAGAAGTCATTGTCTGGCGTGCTGATCAGCTGGAGCATGTCTGCAAAACACACACACACACACACCCCGCATCGTCAGGGGCTGCCCGGCACCTTCCTCGGGGAGTTCATACTGCCCACCCCACAGCTCAGCACTTTGAAGGCACATGGCCATAATCCAGGGGTAAAATTCACTGACAGCCCAGGAATCTGCTGTGCCCCGTTCCTCGCAACCTCCCGGCTGCTCTGCCAGTGGAGAAACTGAAGTACAGCTCACAATGAGAGTGTGGGGGCTTGGCCAACAGTAGTGAGGGGTTTACAGCCCCATTTGGGGCTGACAGGGTGGATCTCAGCCTGTCTTTGAGGTTGAGGAGGGCTTGTGCCACTTAATTCATTTATCCTGTACTGGGAACCCTGACAACCCTCAAATCAGCCCCTCTACAAGGGGAGGGGGTGCTCGGGGTGTGACAGAGTGGTACCCCCTGGATGTGCCAGATGCCCATGACAAGCATGACTGATCACAACAACTGTCAGGAGGGCAGCTGGGCAAGCACAGGGTTAAAACAGCCCCCGGGGTGTCTGCCCAGGGTCTCCCCACCAACAGGCCCTGACACTCACACACGGGGGTCTCCAAAGAAAACACCACTGAGGTGTCCTGGGACGTTCCCACCAAAACACCCAGGGATGCCCTCATCCTGATAACTCCAGGTGCACCCCCTCCGGGGCACACACAGGATGTCCCCACTCTGGTACCCCCAAGGCACCCCCCCAGGCACACACCCCCGGGAAGCCCCCACCGACCCACACAGCCTCCAGACACCCCACGTCCACGGGGTGCAGCATTCCGAGAGGCGCCACGGCAGTGACCGTGCCAGGCGGGGAGGAGGCAGCCGGGGAGGCGGGGTGTACCTTCGAAGGTGCACTCCATGCAGCTGGGGGCATGGGGGTCTCCAGGAGGAGGCTGCGGCCCCCGCTCAGCCCCGCGCCGGGCAGCGACGAGGCCCTGGGATATTTTAAAGCCATGTTCTCGCCTCCTCCCCGGCGCCCTCCCCGCGCTGCCCGCGCCAGAACTGGAGCGCGGCCGGCGATGGGGTGATGCGACTCCNGACAGGGTAGCTCTATTTCCCCCTCAAAAAAATCCAGCTGTCGGCACCCCGCTCTGCACAGGTGGGTGTCCTTCCACGGGGGCTCCCAGTCTCACCCTCCCCTCCCCCATTCAAGAGAGTCCCAAGGTTCTCCTGTGGTCCAGAGCAAAGTGTGGGGTTGCAGAGAGTGGAAGCTCCTCCCTGGCCCCCTTCCTGCTGCCCAGCCTGGGGGTGGGCACAGCTGTCCCAGCCTCATGGCCCTACCAGATGTATTTCTATCCCATGGCACCTTCTGCCACTCACGCCATCAGCATGACATGGGCACCCACCAGTGCCACCTCTACCCCTGCCACGGGAGCCCGTGGGGCAGAGTAACACATCTGTGTGTCATGGTAGCTCCCAGCAGGCACAGGGCACCCACATCCCTGGGCGCACATCCCACATCACCCCAGAATGGGCATGGAGATGATAGACAACCTGTGGCCACCTGGGGACCAGCAGGAAACCCACTTTGGGTAACTGTGGAGCACAAGGTGGCCCAGCTGGCCGTGATACAAAGGAGAGTGGCAAAACCCCATGGTGGGAAAACATCATCCCATACGGCACCACTCAGCCCTGGCACGGCTTCTGCTTCCCTGCCCACGCCAAAACGTCGCCGAGAGAAGCAGGTGGCACCTGGATCTGCTTTGATCCACCCTGATTGCCACTGGGATGAACCTCCAGACCAGGGATGCCATCTCCATCCCAGATCCTGGAGGAAAGACCCCCACGGATCTCGCAGTGGGGCAGGTGTCACAGGGTTTGGCAAGCCCCGCATCCACCTCACCGCGTGCTCCACCAGCTCTGCCGGATGGTGCGGACCTGCAGAGCCGGTGGAGCACACGGCAAGGCGGGAACAGGGCTTGTCGAGGGTTGGGATCCCCAGTTTTTTGGGATCTCAATTTTTTTGCTAAAGCCATAGAATCACTGACCTCAGCACACGTGAGCACCTAGTGCCGTGGTGGTGGGAAGTGGGTCCCCCTGAGGAGTGGGTCCCTTTGGGAAGTGGGTTCCCTCTGAGTTTCCCCCGACTGGATCCCCAGACCGGCTCGGAGGTGGGTGGTGGTGAGTGCCAGCCCCAGGGTCGGAGGAAAGCCCCCCCATTTCATCCCATGCCGGTTGGATGGGTTGGAGGAACTCAGGCGCCCTGGAGGAACGACCGAGAGTAACCCCGCCGGTGACGCCACGGAGGGGCGGGGCTACCAGAGACACGATGCTGTGACCGGGAACGAGGGGGATCGTCGGGGCTGTCCCGGTATCGGTACCTCCAGTTCGGGGGTCCCAGTGTCCTGTGTCCCCCCGCCCCGAGCTCCTCCGCTGTGGACCGGCCCCCGGTAACGGAGCCAGCCCGGTCCTGCGCCGACTCCGCGCTCCAGCAGCTCGGTGTCACCCCTCCCCACGCCGGACCCGGCACCGAGACCGGTCTCTCCGGCCATGCACCGAACCCTGGTTATGCACCGACCCCGCTGCCCCGGTCTTGTCTCGGTATGAAGCTCCCTGGCCGTGCACCGAGCCTGGACTCCCCGGCCCTGGCCATGCACCGAGCGCGGTCCGACCATGCACCGAGTCCCGGTTATACCCCCAGCCCGGTCTTGACGGTGCACCAAGCCTGGTTAAACCCCCAGTCGCGTCCCAGTTGTGCCCGCAGCCGCGGTTATACTCCCAGCCATGTCCCGACCACGTACCGAGCCCCGTTATCACACGGTGCCCAGCCCCCCGCCATGCACCGAGCCTGGTTATCCTCCAGGCCGGTCCCGGTCACGCACCGAGCCTCAGTACTGCAGCAAGCCCAGCCCCCCCAGGCCGCGCATCGAGCCTCGGTTATCCCCCCAGCCCGGTCCCGGTTATCCCCCAGCCCGGTCCCGGTTGTGCCCCCAGCCCCGGTCATGCCCCATCCCGGCCCCGCCGGCCGCTGCCCGTCGGGACGCACCATCGATGTCGCTAAGCAGGGCCGTGTCGATGTCGCTGGCCCCGGAGAGGCCGAGGGACGGTGTCAGCCCCTCCAGGGCCGCGTCGTCGAAGGCGAGAGCGCTCATCCCGGCGGCTCCGGTGGCTCCCGGTGGCTCCAGTAGCTCCGGCGGCTCGNCGCCGAGAAGGGACCCTCGGAGGCACCGGGCAGGGACCCCACGGCACTGACCGGGGACTCCGCGGCACCGGGCAGGGAGCTCGGGCAGCAGCACCGGAGCAGGGCAGAGTACCCTGGGGATGTCACCTGCAGAAGTCACCGACTTCTGGGTATGGGCACTGAGCCCTGGGGAAGTCATCCACTCCTGGGGACAGGCACCCACCCCTGGGGACAGGCACCAAATCCCTGGGTTGGGTTCTAAACACCTGGGCTGGGCATTAAACCCTGCTCAGCCTCAGACGAGGTACACAGGGAGCAGGCAAGAGGGCTGGCGTGGGCAGGAGGCGGTGGCCACAACTGCAGAAGCCTCAGCACCTCATGGAGGCCACGTGCTGTGGTGAGTTTGGGCCACTTCGTCACCTCTCGAGGGTCCTGCAGTTCCCAGGCTGTGGGGATTTGCCTTTCCTCTCCCCGCTCCAGGTCCATAGCATGTCCCAGCACCTCTGCCAGCCCATGGCATGACCCAGGGTGAGAGAAGCTCCTATGTCTCTGGTTAGGGACACAGTAGTATTGGCTGCCCTATAAGCCCCAGTGGAGCCCACACACCCTCCCAGGTGCTACCAGTTGTGGGATCCAAGAAAAATGTTGGTGCCATTGGGATAAGCACTGTGGCTGCCAGGGGATGGTGGGTCCCAGTGTGGGATTCTCATGCCACATGCCCTGTGCCCTGCAGCGCTCCATGGTTTGTCATGCTCTGGGATTCATTTAGAAAAAGAAAATGCACTGCAACATCAGCTTCCTGAAAGTTTGCCCTCTCCTCTTCCATGCCACCAAGCACAATCTGAGGCTACCTGGGAATCCATTAAACCTGGCTGCACCTTAAAAACCTCCCCACAGCCCCACTGACTCCCACATGGCAGCACACCGGGCAGCCTTCTGCAGTATGGGGATTTCTTGCATGGCACAGGGACACCCAGGTGCAACATGGGGATCACTGGGGACCCTGCAGAGCACCCCATGTTTGCACAGGGTGGCAGCAGAGCTGAGGGTGCACAGGCCTCCTGGTCCCCTCTGCACCCTCACCCCCACTCCAGCCTCCTCAATCCAGGGACATTGACCTGTCCCCGAGCTGGGGACGAGCCCAGGGAGTCCTGGCTCAGCTCCGCGCCGGCAGCTGGGGCAGCGTCACCCGCACACAGGGCACCAGCAGCCACTTGGACATCCCTCACCCACAGCAAACACTACTATGGAAAAACCCTCAGGAGATCCACGACCTGACATGGGGCATGCAGAGGGGCCATGTACTTCCCCTCCATTTTTACTGGGGTCACCGGGAAGAACTCAGGCTCCACGGTGGTGGGATTTCCCTTTCCTTGCAGCAGTCTGTCTGCTGCAGGAGGGCAGGTTTCCAGGGCTGGGGAGATGGATGTACTGTGGCCCCCGTGGATTTAGAGCAGCCTCATGTGAGCAGGAGGGGTCACAGACCTTTAATAACCCACATGAAATCTGGGGCACAGCCTTCCCCGTGGGATATGGAGGGGGAAAATCCCACACATAAACATGGAGGAGGGAAATAACATGCATAAACACGGCTTTATTTTTGCATAAGCTGCATGTGAAGTTGGATTTTGCCAGGCCCTTTCCCTGACCCCAATCCAGAGAGTCTGTGCACCCCGGGGACCCACACGTGATACTTCCCCTGTTCCAGGGGGGACCACCAGCAAACAGCAGCATCCTCCGTGCACCGCAGAAGGACGAAGCAGCGCGGCGACTCCCCGGGCCAGGTTTAGGGGTGATGGATTCCACGCGGGGTGGGGCTCCCGGGGGTGCGCTGGGTTGCGGAGCAGGGAAAACCCCGCCCGTAGGACCAGGGCCACGCAGCCAATAAGCGCAGCAGCCCGGAGTGGAGTGATTCTACATCACGGCTCAGGGCCCGCGATTACATCATGTCGGTCCTGCGGGGATGGCGGACGGGCCACGTGGTCGCTCCGGAGTCGCTGAGACGTTTTCCTGGATGCAGGCTGGTAGGAAACCGCAGGGGTGAGACAGAAAACAAACCGGCCCCGGGATGGTTGGGCTCTGGCCACCGAGCCGGCCGGGCAGGCTCATGCGGCTCCGTAGTTCTCACCAGCAGCGTGGAGCATCGCCCCGAGCTGCACCGGTGGCGGCGACAGCTCCGGGACGTCCTGTGCCTGAATGCGGCACCCCCAGGCACCTGCACGGAGCGTCCCACATCCTGCTGCCCCCTCGCTCAGCTCCCCCAAAAGTGAGCTCCCGAATGTTTCCCACCTGCCAGCACACTTGCGCTGAATGCAGCAGGACATGCTCCCCAGCCATGCGGCATCCCATCCGCTCCGGGGTTGTTTTGTTATGGCAGAGCACGGCGTTAATCATTAATTTGTGTCGCAAACAGATTCAAAGCCTCTTCCCTCCTTCACTACCTACAACTGTGCTTTGCCAAATGCCCCTTCCCAAGCCGTGGCTTGAGGAAACACGCAGGCAGGCTTGGTGTCATTTCAGTGCAGTTCCCGCCCCGGGTAAATTTATCCCCAGGTGAAAGGGGGAAAGGCAAATGTACGTGTGGTCATTTCCTATTTGCACTGGGATACAAACCTGCTGCCCAATACCGAAAAGTAGTGACACTCACCCTGCCCAAGTCCCTGCCCATATGGGGCTCTATTGCCATGCTCTGTGCAGGTGGAGAACAGTGGTAGATGGGAAGATCTTGCACAGCCTTTGCAGAAGCAGGTTTGGAGATGAGAAGCCCATCAGGGTTCACAAACCTGGGGAATCCATGCTCAGTTTGGGGACTTGGATGACCAGTGACTGGGGGAACCACACATGGGAAAAGCAAGTCTCCATGTGCTTGTCCTGCTCTCGCCTTTGCAACCCACGTTGGCCCACGGGAGGCAGAATTTTGGGTTAGTGGGGTCTTTGCCTCATGTGTGAAACAGTGGGGCTGCAGAGGACTATGGTGAAGCCCCTGGAAGGCACAGCTCCCTGGAAGGTGCACCCCCTTGTCCTGGCAGCCCTCCCTCCCACAGCCCCTCATGCACTGGACATTTCTGACCCGGTGCTTTTTGTGCAATTTGTGCCCTGTCAGGGAAGTGGCAGCTCCACACCTTTCCCAACAGATCCAGGCCAGGAACTTCCCTGAATGTGTCTGACAGCGAACGAGGCACATGATCAGTGTGGGGTAAACAAGCTGGGGCAGGGCTGGTTTCATGCTAATATGTGGCTACAGGGAGGGGAAACCCATCTTTCCAGCTGTTCCACACCCCCCTTCCCCAGCCTTAAACCATCAGCTTTGGATCTCCACGTGCTGGATGGAGGGCACCATTATGACAACCTGGTTTGGTTTTGGCCAATGTCACTTCTCCAGGGTTCTTAAGTTGATGCTCTTTCTTCTCCTCTGCCCATCAAAACCACTGCCATAATGGGGATGTTGGAACAAATTCCTGGCTGATGAGTCAGGAAAATGGCCCTTGGATGGGCTGGGAATATCACAAGCATGCAGTGCACAACAGCTCCTGACCCATCACTTTCTAGGTCACCAAGGCAGGTGATCCACAGTTGCCCTCCAAGGACCATCAGTCAAGTCCTGTGAGGTGGGCACGTGTCCCACCAAGCACCCAACTTGTCACCCCTGTACCTGCCTGTTGTCTGCCTCAAAAGATGTGCCAAAATTTAATGGGGAAAAAAATTACCAGCAGTGTCAACAAAGCACTGTGCACAGCATGACCCACAAAGAGCATCTACTGGGGACAAGCCTTCTCCTGGTGGGAATACCCAGGTTCTGTCATCTGGAGGAGACTGAAGACTCCCAATTTTGACATCTGATGGGCACCCAAGGGCCATGTGTGTGTCCCCTGTGCTCACTCATTCTCTGTGCTCAGGCCGGGCCGTAAAGTCAAGTGAGTCCCCAGCTGAGAGACAGACAGCAGCACCCCCAGCTCACACTAATAGTGTATTTATTGGAATATCTCACATGCAGGAACCAAGGAGATGATCTCTGGAGCAAGTTAAACAATGGCAGATTAATACAGTTGTCTCATTCTTAACGGAAACACTTTCTACATGAATACAGCAATGTTTTAGTGTTGGGTTTCTCTGCTTTTTGTGTATTTTGTTTCTCTTTACATAGTCGACCTCTTTAAACAGTTATGTCCCCCTTCTCCCCCTACCCCATTCCCAAACAAAAAAATATCCAGTATCTTCAGTAAATAAATATTATCCACTTTTATCTGGAAAGCCTACAGCTGTAATATACAGAGAAGCTATTACACAGGTTACGTTTGTAGGGTTAATGACAGCTCATAGGAACATGTACGGAATGAGGAGCTCGTACTCATAAAAACATGGAGCAGGGTGGGAAGTTTGGAGTAGGTTTGCCATGGGTTAAAGAGAACCGGCACCGGAGCTTGGCACTGCTCCAGGCCAGTTGGCTCTTGGTGATACACAGCCTTACCTCCCTCCAGGTGAGGAGGAGGTGTGGGGAACCTGGGGCTGGAGCAGACAGGCACAGCCCGCTCCAGAGGCTGTGGTTTGAGAGGGATGGGTGGAAGGTGCTGCCTGAGCACCTGGCAAGGGGGCTCCTGCCTCGTGTCCTTGGCTGGTGGGAGCCCCCAGCAATGGAAGGGTTACCTCTGAGACGGCTCTAGATCCACACTGCTTCATTATTTCCATAAAAATAACTGTCCTGAGCTGTTTTTTTCCAGGGGAGGCTCCACAAACTTTGTGGTTAACCTTTAGGAGGTAAACAATGACGGAGCTGGACAGGGATGGACGGGGATGGAGATAGCACAGGCAGTTCCCACTCCAGGACTTCCGGCAGCCGCGAGAGACTCGACAACTCATCGGACAAAACAGTGTTGGAAATGCAGTTGTGTTTGCTCTCCTGGGCTGCATGTCCTGTCTCCGTAGGTGACAGCAGGAGAGCAGGGAATAGAGGAGCAGGAACAGGCTACGCTGGCCGGGGCTCCCACAGCAGCTTATGAAAGGACCATCACCCCTGCCCTGGGCCTGAAACCACGGCCTGGATCTGTTCTTCCACCACTGGAGGGAAACATCTCGCCACCACAGCCAGCTCCAAGTCCTCCATTTCAAAGTGGAAACAGCCGATGTATCCCACAAAAAAGTCAAACAAACAGAAATCCTCACTAAATCCTTCAGCTTGGAGGTGTAAAACCAGCCCTGGGAATGGCTGAGCTGGTTTGATCAGCTCATCCCAGAGATGGAGGCTGTGATAATCAGAAGGGAAAAGGTATGTTGGAGGCTACGTGAGGGTCCCAGTATGGACCAGTCTCTGTGTTTATGCTGTTCCCTTTAAGAGACACCATGCTATGTTTTTATGAGCAGTTCTCCTATGAGCCTTACCTACATCCTAAACACCCTAAATGTCTGTACAGCACATTGTTATCTATTACACCTGCCAAAGATGCAGCTGAAATCTACATAGAACAATTAAAAAAAACCCCCAAAGGATATACTTAAATAGAAACCATTCATTTCTTACATCTCAGCACATGAAGGGTTAACAGAAGAGGTTAAAAAACACACTGAAAAGAAAATATATAGACAAAATAAATATTTTAACCTAGAACAGGGCATGATTAGAACTTACAAAGGACCCCGAGAATAATTTAGTGTCATTGAGCGTGAAGCTGTGATTCCTAATATGCCTAGAAAGCCCTGGGATGTTATTTCTTATGGAAAGTGGATCAGGCTGCAGCTCCATCCCTGTTCTTGCAAGCATTGGAGCCACGTGAGTCCTCTGCCCACCTGCACAGAGGAAGCACTTAGAGTGAAAGCAGAGGAAGAATAAATCGAGAGGTTTGTTTCCTGAAGTGAAAAACCCCTTCCCTTTCCCTTGAACAGTTCCCACCACTCCATTTTTCTGCAGACCACAAGAGGACAGGGAAGATGAGAGATCCTGATACAGGACATTTGGGAAGCTCTAGCGTAGCTCTTGTACTTGTTAAAGAAGGTTTGGGCTAAACCACCCGTTCTGCCACACACTCTGTTCCCTTTGGTACTTCCAGCCCTG
The DNA here is from genome assembly GCA_013390005.1 of Calyptomena viridis. Lineage (NCBI taxonomy): Eukaryota > Metazoa > Chordata > Aves > Passeriformes > Eurylaimidae > Calyptomena > Calyptomena viridis. The sequence goes on from WEIV01001916.1 coordinate 129,035, forward strand.
AGAGTTTGGTGGATCTGGGCTCCAGACTCATCCAGGATCCTTCCAAACATACATTTCCTCCCAAGGAAGGCATCTCCTGGGAGCTGCCCTACTTTCAGCAAAGGCACTGCTCATGCCAATGGCTCCTGCCAACCCCTGCAAGTGGTGCCCTGGCTTTCCAGAGGATAACACGGAGCATCAGCATGGACCACAAAGTGCCAGAGCCTGCACACGCCAAAAGAGCCCCTCAAGTTGAGCCAACAAACATTCCGTATCTCCCCCCAGCCCCAGCCTTCTCATTCTGTCTCTTTTCCTCCTCAGAGGGAGCACTCAGCGACAGCTCTGCAGAACCTTTCAGAAAGGGACCAGATTCTCCCTAAAGCAACACCTTGGAGATTCCAGGACAGGTTTAGTGTGACAGAGAGAAGCATTAGCATCACACTGCCCCCAGCACCTTTTGGCCGAGGGGTGTGGGACAAAGGGCCAGCAGACCCCCAGCAGTGGGACACGCAGGGGCTCGGTGACAGCATTGGTGACATCTGTGCCACTCTGCACCACCTGACAGTGTCCCCAGGCCTGAGCAATGCAATTATCTCCTCCGGCTTGGCAGGGAAGCTGGATTAACATGCTTAGAATCACCTGATGTGGCTGTTTACAGGGTCAATGTGCTTCAAGGATTTAGAAGAGAAAATACACGCTGGAAACACCCACGGAGCTTTTTGCATTGACAGGAATACCAACAATTCATTCTGTGCTGGCGAGACTGCGCAGGGATCATCAGATGCTGTCTGAAATCACACTGCCACAGAAGTTTCCTCAGGTTTCTGGGAGCTGGTGGCCACATCTGACATGTTGCAGCAAGGCAGGAGCTGGCAGTGCCAAACCCTCAGCATTGGGCTCACCTTGTGTTGAGCAGTGAGTTGAGCAGCGAGTTGAGCAGTGGGTGAGAGCAGGAGTGCACAATTAAGCTGAGGAAGACTGTCCTGGCACGTTCCTTTAGTGATGGAGAAGATGGAATGGGGGAAACCCTCTGCAGACCCACACAGAAGGGCTTTTACTGGGGAGAGGGCCAGCAAGTGGGGAGAAAAGCTTGATCCCTAAGCTCTCTATCCTTACACACCTTTTCCCTGTCCACTTGCAAGCCATGCTACATGGATAGTGACCTAAGGAGCAGAGATGAAGTGCCAAGTCAGCAAAGAGGAGTGGCAGGACAGCCCTGCCTGGGCCCAGCTACATATGGAGGGATCCTGGAAGAGGAAGCAGGCAGGGCAGGATAGAGGAGACGATGAGCAGGGAGAGCACAGAGTGACACCCGACCCAGGACAGCCTGGAAATCCTGCACCAAACGTTTCCTTTACAAGATTAATGTGTCCACTCTCAAAGTCCATCACTGCTGCTGTTGGGTCATTTGGTAACAGGTTTTGTGTGTCACAACCTCCCCAAGCGTGTGGTCTCCAAAGAGTGTGGTATGGGCTGAAATCACTATGCTCAGACAAAACCTTCTATCACTTGGTCTAGAACAACTTCCAAGAGAGCTTGACACACATCAGCATCCTGGGAAGCTCAGACGTGTCAGGTCAGAAGGAAGTGGCTGGTTGCCTAAGCCAAGGAGCACCCCTGAGGAAGAGGGGCTGGAACCTCCTGCTGCATGGGCGTTCAGCCTGATAAAACGCCTCTGTCAGGACAGGAGATTCTCCTGCCATGCACTGCTCAGCTCTCTCTTTGATCCTGCCATCCTGCACCACTGGCTTCATCCCAAGGAACATGCTGGGGGATGCAGTGCTGGCTGGAGCTTCCTGCTCCAGCTCTGCCTGTCAGCCCAGCAAGGCAGGCACACATGCTGGAATCCCTTCTGGCAGCTCCAGAGGAGCAGCACTCTCAGCCATGCCTCTGGCAAGCTAGGGAATATGCTTGTTTGTACAGAGACTGCAGCTCCATTGGAGCTGGGAGTTAAGGGCAGAAGGATGAAAGGACATGCCAAAAATTACACATAGCATGGCCATGGTCATCCAACCCCTTCTCAGGCCCAAAACTGGAAGGAAACGAGAAGTTTCACCTGCAGCACAGGCTCGCACAGCTAATCCCTCCATGGTAACCATCTCCCTCAGCATTCCATACAAGCCTCTGAGGTTTGCCTCTTTTTGCCATCTCTGCCCCCGGGAACCAGCATGTCTATCCTACCAGGCATGGCAGGGGATCCAGGAACCTCAGTTCACACCCAATCTATGAACAAGTCCCATCCATCTGCAAGTTATTTGCACCAAATGCAGAGTTCTACAGTCACCCAAGAAGGAATCTGAGGTAAGGAAAAAATAAACAAGCTATTTTAAAAGGCAAACACACCAGGAAAACTCCTTGTGTGAGAGTGCTCTCCCAAAGAACGAGGTGCTTCCTGCATCAACATTACAGCATCCATTTAGCCCAGCATTCTCCATCCTCATCAAGAGCCAGAGCTACTGGACATGACCAACAGACTGCTTCAAATTAGAGCAAGCCCAGATAAAACACAAGGCAAAAAATACCCTGTGAGATTTAGAAATGAAACGCCACAGAAAGTGGGGAAAAGCGACCACCATATGGTACTTGGAGATGTGTGAGTGGGAGAGTAAAGGATTTTAACTTGTGAAGCACATGTTGAAAGGGGAACAGTTGTTCCTTGCTGTCGAATCTGACACGAAAGCCAATACATTAACATTTTATCTAAAAATAAAGACACACTCCTCCTGAACATTCCAGCTCAGTCAATTACATGCTGATTGACAGAGCCGTCTACTTGGCAGGACCTGCCTACAGAAGAGGATGATCCCCACATAAATTGAAGGGCAAGGCTGTTCTCTCCCCCCTGGGCTTTTGTTTCAGCCCAGTGTGACGTACTCGTGCATTCTGAAGGGGTTTTCAGCATCAAGAGCTGGTTTTGTGCAGCTGGGACAGGAAGGAGGGGATTAAGCGAGTGCTGGAGAATCGTGGTCTGGCAGGAATAGTGTTGGATTTAAATAGAAAGAGTCAGCTTGTGGGGGTGGATCGTTTGGGAAGGGAGGAAAGGAGAAGCAAACTATGAGATGGGGGGGAGAGGGTCGTTGTTAGCCAGGGACTGTGGGAGGACAAAGTGGCCTGACAGCGACATTCGCAGCACAGGGGTGGGAGGGCAGCTCTGAGCCACCTTCACAGTGCAAAGAGGGCGTCCTCGGAGCGCTCCTGCTTTTTCCTGCTGGAAGGGTTTGTCGGAGGGGTGGGGGCTTCCACGGGAGGGGATGGCAGATTGGGAACCATCTCTGCCGCTTTGGCTCGCTCTTCTAAAAATTTGTCAAACTCTGCAATGCAAAAAAAAAAAGAAGGAAGACAGGTAAGAAATGGGGCTGTGGGACCTCAGGGACAGAGGTTAGCAGGAGCTGAAATTCCAGTGTCCTGGGGTTAAATTCCAGTGCCTGGTGTCCCACTGGGCTGTGTTTGCAGGCACACATGGCACAGCCTGACTTCCTCAGGAAAGGGTACAGCCGTCCTTGGAGACACCCGAGCTCAGGCAGCAGCTGGAATCAAACCCACACTATGCCACCGGCTGTGACAGAACCAGGGAAACATCATTCCAAAGGGTTGAGCAGCTTGGGGACACATTCCTGCTGGCACAAACACAGTGCACAGCCAAGAAAGATGGCAGGGAAGCACTTACAGCCATAAATATGAACCTTTTGCTCTGAAATGCTCTCCTCCCACCTTTCTGAGCATGGAAGCATTTGCTGAGGAACATCAGGCTGGGAGAAGGCAGAATCTCAGCAGGGATCAAAGCAAATTCTATCTGAGCACTAACCTGAGAACAGCTCATAGCCACAGGCATCTCTGCTTACCTTCACTGGTCACTCCTTCTTCCAGTTCGTTGCCTTTCTGCAATGGGAACAAAAAGGCACGTGAGCGCACAAGGCAGCGCTTCCCCTTCCCTGTCATCCCCTCCACCTTTAATACAACTGGACAGTTTCCACCACTTGTTTCCACATATTAACCATTGGAGCAGGGCAACCTGGGGAAATCACACAGCTCCCACTGTCGGGAGGCCAGTGGGGACTGACATTTCACTGCACTGCAGAGCAGGAGGACGAGCACTGAGATGCTTCTGAAGATTGCTGGTGGATAGCTAAGCTTTCCCTGTTGGATCTGAATGTCAGTCCAGTGCTGTTTCCCCTTCAGACAGTAATTCTGGTCCAAAACTGAGCTGCGTGAGTCACACACACTGTACCAGATGGCATCTTTTCTGTCACACAGTCCTTAAGAAAGTCAGGACTCTGGTTTGCATTGTCTCTTCAAATAAAATGCACTTTTAGCTGACAAAGGACACGTGCTGCAAAATCGTTTGGGGCCAACATTCCTGCTGTGGGAATTCATTTTAGAATCCACAGAAAAATAGAGCAGGTTTCCTGTATCCGTGCTGTACAAAGACAAATCTAGGGTGGGCTGGATGAAGGATATTGATGGCAGTTAGTGTCTGTCCATGAGAATCAAAGGCTAGGAATGCCAGGGGTTCACTGCATTTCCACCAGCTGTATGCATTTCAACATAGGAATTTCCAATAAGGAAATTAGAAGTCCGAGGATATGGCATCCTTGTCACTCTATCAGGATGTTAAAGATGGATAAAAATACTAGTTGAAAATCTCATGTTGAACGTGCTTTGAAAAAGAAAAGTATTTGTCTATACCTGACTTCTCTACCAGGAGTGGGAACTGGCCTCACAAGGGTTTTTAGTGCCTGAGCATCTCGTGGTTTCCAAACATTCACACAGCAGCCACTGCTTCACAGGCAGAGGTACTGTTTGTCCTACTGTACCCCAAAAAGGGTAAGGAAATAAATAAACTTAGCTAATGTAACCTGCAATGTCCTCAGCTGGGAAGCAGAGAACTGAAATGAACCATGAAGAAAAAAAGGAGGGGGGGACCCAGAGTGAAAAACAAAAATCCAGTCCAAATTTTCTCTGAGGGCATCTTTCTGCTGCACCCACATACAGTCAGGATGGGGACCCAGGGACATCTCCAGGCTTGCTCAGGCATTTACAGGACAGTTCTCTGCTTTGCTCCTTTTGGGCAAGACTATCCAGGGCATGACAGATGCACAGTGCTACCTCCATATCTCTCCATCAGATCTTCTCTTCCTCTAAATTAATTTAAATGGCATAGACAAAACTTTATAGTTTAAGCAGAGTGGACACACTACATTTACTGTATTTCTTCGACAAAATGAGGCCAGTTTGTAACTAAATTTGAAAGTGACTCCTGTGCCAGGGCTTGACAAACCTACCTGCAGCTGGAACCCAGTGACATTTCAGAGACAGCCAAACTCAAACACTGAACCCGAAATCTGTTTAAGCACTTCAGACACCTTTGGAGAGCTGGAGAATTTCTCCCTTCCAGTCCAGCCAGCTCCTCTGGTGCCGGAGGGGAGGGCTGACGTGCCAGAGCCTGCCAAGAGCTCTGCTGCCAGAGCAGGAGCCTGAACCCCACATCTCCCAGCTGGGAGCAACAGCAAGGGGCTGGGAGAGACCCTGGGGAGTAGGGAGTTTTCTGTCTGAGGTTGGAAGAATGGAAGGAGATCCTTGGGAATATGGTGACCACAGGGAGTTCAGTTCACGAAAACCATGTTTAAAAAGAACAGTGTGAACACAACCCTCAAAATGCACTTGGTTGAGTCAGATGCTTGCATTAAAAAAAAAACAAACCAGAATAAATGTGTACTAGTTGTACTCTGCTTAAACCAAATGTGTGTTGAGGCAGTGAAACAAACTCCAGAGCAATGGAAAAGCTACTTTTAGTTCTGCTTTTTGTTTGTTTGTTTAATAATTACAAGGCAATGATCATTTAGGAGAAATTGAAAGTGATAAACATTGAAGAGAGACTGTTATAAATTTTTATTATTACTATTATGAAACATGTCAGGATTCCTGCCAGTTTAACAAAGACATCTTGATTTGAAAGGAATCTAAGCCCTGATCCAGCATGCCTCAGCATAAGCATGAACTTAGACCCTGTCTAAATAATGCAGCTTTAAACATGGGCTTTAAGCCTGCTGGAGAAAACTTCAGCCCCTATTTAATGCTTCCCTATTTGGGGACCAGAATCCCATGATTTCTGGAACACATGTTATTCCATGATGTTCACGTGGAGAAGGGAAAATAAAACAGCTCAGAAAAAAGTGTTTTGATTGAATTGCTGAACACAACCCTGTCTCCTCCTGCTTAGATATTCCCTTCAAAGGGAACCAAGCTCTCTGGTTGGGAAGTTTCACTGCTTCCCACTATGAGAAGTACCAGGAACTCAGCAATGCATTGAAAGTTACCCGTACAAGTGAAAAATGAAAATATAAAGAGTCTCACCAAGTCGGTACTGAGCCACTCCTCAATGTCATCCATGACAGAGGACTGTGCAACAGGGATCTAGGGAGTGCAGCGAGAGAACAGCAAGGCAGGCAAAAACCAAAACACATCCACAATCATGGCCACAGAGCGATGGAAAACGCCAGAAATAAGATTAAAAACAAAACAAAAACAAAGATGTAAGATGTGCTGGGAAAAAAAAAAAAAGGCAACAAAATATAAATGGCATTTCAAATAAAGAAACAACTTGGAAAGGAAATTATGAACAACAAGGCTAAAAAAAACAAGAGAAAGATTATGGGGAATGACGTGACTGGATGCCAGCATAAGACGGGTAACTGCTCGACCACATATTAAAACCATCAAGATGGACTGATGATTCTAATCTTGATCGTGAAAAGTTTTTAAGGGTAGAATACTGGATATCGGTTAAGTTTTGAACTGTTAAATTTACACCTTTTATTAAATGGGTATTAGCCACAGTGGAGAGTTAGCAAAAAGAGGGGCTTCAAGTCTTCAGGCAACACTCCTATGAAAACAATTTGGTTTTCCCTGCAGGTGGAGGAGTCAGAGCCCAGGGTACAGTCATGCTTCCTCCCAGATCCTCCTCCCATCACACCACTGAGCCCTGGCAAGCCTCAGCACAATGGTTTAAAGCAAACCCATCCCAGCTGCCTATTCCTACACCTCTGCCAAGTGTGACCCTTGGCAGCAGAGGCAGGAGAATCCAACATGTGCCAGTGCAAAGTGCAGAGTCTCAAAGGTGAGGGTGAGGAGGAGGATGGGGCAGAGGAGGTGAGCACAGCACACACTCCCCTCACCTCCACAGCTGCAGCAGGGCTCTCCAGAGCTTGCTTCTCAGGCTCCAGGGATGGTTTAGCTCCCAGGCATGGAAGGTTTTGCTCTGGCCCTGCGGTGGAACCGCTTGTGGCACTGGTGTGATTGCGACAGGCAGTGCAGAGGCAGCTCAAGTGCAGTGATTTCTCACAGCACCAGAGGCAACTGGGTCAGCAGAGGGAAATTACTGAGTATTAGGTGCAGAATTTCCTGACTTAACTACACTGCTTAAACACAACTGAGGGCTGCTGAGGTAAACAGGAAAACACCACAATAGCTCTCATAAGGACAACCTGAAAAATACTTGGAAAACAATGTCAGACACGCAGGTTCCAGACCAGAGCACAGCAGTCAGGCACTGGGGTTGGCAGGCAGGAGACCTGGAGCTGCTGGAGGGGATTTCCTAGGCAGAAAATGTGTCAGGGGTTCTCCCCAGCTTTGCCTGAAACCCCTCACAGGAATCACCCGCCCTGGAAGTGATCAAAAAACATGTAGATGTGGTGCTTAGGGACATGGTTTAGTGGTGGCCTTAGCAGTGCTGGGTTAATGGTTGGACTCTAATAGTCATAGGGGTCTTTTCCAACCTTAATGATTTTGTAACCCTATATGAAGAACTGAAAGAGGCTCTGCAGATGAATTTGATGGGAGATGCAGTTTTCTCAGGGACTTCTGGCAGAGAAAGACAGGCAGACTGGATCACAGAGGTGGCAGCACAGGCTGAAGCTGTTTAGCAAAGCTCCTCAGGAATTTTTTCTCAGAATCAAATGGCCCTTTGTACTGAGGAGGTCAGTTAAGCCCTTGCTTGAGATGAACTCTGCTAAGGTGGGTTAGTTGTGTCAAAGAACTGGAAATCCAGAACTCAACCCACAGCATCTCCCTCTACAACAGGCACTGGGAAGGTAGCTGGGCTCCAACTAGGCAAGACAAAGTGGAATGAGACCATCTTTTTTTTCCAATCCAAACCATTCCAGGATTCTGATTCTATCAAAATAAGAGCAGCTGTACTAAAAATTGTGGCAGTGTCCTTGTATTAGAAGGAACAGCAGCTCTTGGTTATCCTGAAAACATGACCGATGACTGATCAAGTACTGGATTGCTGAGAATCACAGGACTCTTGAGTTTGCATGAGTCCTTGAAGAACATCTCAGCAGCACAGGAGCTTGTGCTGTGGTGTTTCATAAGATTTAAAAAAAAAAAGAAAGAAAAAAAAGCAAAAGAGGAATTTTACTTTCAGCTTGAGCTACTTGTAACAAACAAACAAAGCCCTCAGAAGTGCAAGAACACTTCTTGTAGAGAAGCAGACAAAGCTGTAAGATAAACATTTGAGCGTGTCAGCTGTTTGCTATTCAGCACTGACCTTTTAAAAAGCTTCTCCTGTCTCCCAGCACATCCACAGAAGAGCTGAGGGTTTGTATCTATTGCTCCTTCCATGCTCAAACTGCCCATTTCCTTTCCTCAGACTCTGAGTCTCGTTTTCCTCACAAAAAATGGGTTACATGTGTCAGGTTTAATTTGTTCAAGAATAAAGAGGGAGGGAAACTCTCAAAGAGCAACTGGAAGTTTTAAATTATTTTAACTATAACATTGTACCATTTATGTTTCATTTTAAACCGACCACACAGAGAAGTTCATTTTCTGCCAGTCACTTGGTTATTTGGCAAGTCTCTCCCTTCCAAAAGCCCTAAAGTGAAAAATGTGGAGGGGAGTTTTGTTAACTAATCCCTACATCCCAATAGGAGAGATGTAAAAATAAATTAACTAGTTTACATATTAAAAAAAGACAGCAGTTTCTGGGAACAAACAGCAGTCACAGACTACATGGAAAATGCTCTGGAATGGGATACTGTCTTGTTAATAGTTTGATTATGCAAACATCTAGGGTCTAGTGAAGCTCTCAGTCTTGGCAAGACAGTTCCCCAGATAGTCAGTGCTGGCTGCAAGAGTGTTTTTATAAAGTTAATGTGATTTCTTTTTTTAAAAGTCTATACTCCAAGTAAAGGGAAATTAAGTCACAAAATATTTTTGGGTACTTTAAGTAACTGGCTTTAATTAAAAGTTGGTCTAATTGTTCAAATTCCTTTTCAATTTAGTCTTTGGAAAATCCTAAAAATGGGATCATCCCAACAGTCCTGAAAGGGAAATGGAAAAGCAGAGTTGGGAGAACAAAAGCAAGTTCAATCCCACAAAACCCACAGGAACCTGGAATTCAAGTTCCTACTTATCTAAGTTAGATTGTGTTGATGTTCTCACTAGCAATCAAAAGCCAAAGAGTATTGCCAATATATTTCCTCACAAGTCATAAGATCCAATATTCTACCCTTAAAAAGACAGTTTAAGGTTATTATTATCACATTTTATTTCTATTAAAAATGATCCCACTGGAAAAGAAGCAGGTATGAAATGACAATTCAGATCTCTAGGTGAGCTCATTAATGTTCTTAAAATGTTTAACAAGGTTTATGCTAATTGTTGCTAGACTACTGCCTTGTAATAGCTCAGTTAATTCCACTTCTTTCTAGATATTTAACAAAGCTGACACCGAGTACTTGATTAGTTGCTACTCACTCCTCCTTGTTGGTTAGGAGTAGTAAGGAAAGGTCTGTTGTTCCTACGGCAGCACTAAGCACACTAGTAGGCTACTCCAGCTTACTACTACAGCCTTACCATCTATTTAAAGCTGTTGTGATCTCGAAATAGCTGCCTGGCCTCAATATTAGAACACGCTTGACTTCACATGTAAGGATTAAATTAACGCCTTGATCACTTGTAACTGTGTTTACACATTGCACAGACGGGGAAGGCAAGAGCTCGGGTGCAGCACGTTCCCCAACAGAGCCTGTTGTGCCCGTACAACAACCAGCCCATCTGGATCTGACAGGCGTGTCCAGACATTGACAGCCCTGGTTCATGTGGGGTGTTGGATTGTCCTTGTCCAGCACTCCAAAAAACGCCATGGGTGGACAGGTAGGACACACATGGGGTCTTCAGCTAAGGGAACACACCTGCTTGCCTTCAAAAGGGAGACAGGTCCTACCACAGGGAAGAAATGACATCTTCACATCTTTATTTTTTGGTTTGTCCACGATTCAAGCACTTCAGTCTAGATGATGATGTGTTTCAACAGTCTCAGTTACCCAAGTGATTTCCACATCTCAGATTGTATCTCTCTCTTGAAGGCACACATAGCGGAACCCCACTTGGTTACTAATTAACAGAGGTTTCATTTAATCTTTACTCAGAAATCTTTACTACAGAGATGGCTCTCCTCTCTAGCCAGGTACACTGGTGGTAAAGATACAATGCTGAGAGCTGTTCGTATCACTTTCTGGGAATTCTGGTTCAGTTTCACCCCTCCCCTGCCACTGTCCCAATTAATGTCCTGACGTGGTGTCTTAAGCAACACCTGCTTCTCACTTTCATAACAAATAATCCATTTGGGGTGGCAGATCATTCTAACAAAGGAGTATATTAATGCATATCTGCCCAGTCTCATGAGAAGGGAACTGGAACTACCTGCACTAAAGCGTGGCTTTATGCTAAAGTTTGTGCTCAGAGCTGCTGATACAGACCCATGTGACACCTGCATGGCAAAACCCTGGCCTCACACTGCAGACAGATTTGGCACTGAAACAGCTCGTCTCCCATCCCTAAGTCATGTTTGAACTAGGAACATTTTCTGCTGATATCATTTTGTCTGTGTTAGTTTTGTTGGCAGAGCTGGAATGGATAAAGGTGTGGTTTGTGTCTGCATGGCCCTCATGCATCACCTCACCAGCAGAACTCAGCTGCAAGTTAAGCTGAAACAACAAAAATGCTGCCAAATTCACTGGGAGAGTACAGCCAGAGACTCCCACTGCAAAGGTGTGTGGTGAACTGGGATGCACAGAAATGGAGTAGGAAGGACTCGACACTATGCTGAAATATATCACAGTTTGGATAGAACAACTTCAGGTTACGAGGGATGTGAACCACTCTAGCAGGTGGAGAATTCCCCTTGAGTGGTCTCAGTGTTGTACAGGCACAGGGAACAGCAATGTCAGCTCACCCCTCTTTCCTCCTCATCTCAGAAGTACAAAAGGTTACCAAAGAGTGGGCACATCAAGTTCATACCTGGGATTGTAGTTATCCACTGGCATTGCAAATGCTACAGGTCGTATTAATAAATACAGTTAAGAACTACAGCCAGTTAAGAGAGAAACGGAGTTAATGATTAGTTTAGTTTTATTTTAGGTATTTCTCTCTCATATTTAGCACACAAACAAGGTGACAGGCTTGTAAGAGCAGTGACTGGTTGGACAGCCAGACCCCCCCTTCCCTCCCCAAATCCATATGCCTCCATGAATGCTGCAGTATCCTTTTTCCAGACTGAATAACCACAAGCCAATGAAGGAATATGCTGTTTGTTTTTTTAATAAAGCAGTGGTGTAAGTGGTGTGAACAGCAGGGGTGCCGATTTCATGCTTCCCCGCTCTTGTAAACAGTGCAAAGGCAAAGAAGAGGAACTAACTCAATCACTGGATTATTCATTATGGATGAACATCTAACAGTGGCACAGCATATCCCTGGCTGCAACAGAGCCACTGAACAGCGAGAGCCTCCGTGAGCCACAGTCAACAGTATCAGAGGCAAAGCTGATACTGCTGCTCATTTTACAGCTTTTCACTCTCATCTTATGAGCTGTGGGTCTCTGACAGCACCAAAATGACACTCTGGATCCCTAGGACAGGTACCTGCTGTGGGCTTATCCATGTGTGTGAGCAGTCATGGAACTGCTTTTGGGTGCTTGCATGGGCAGGCATGTAACCAGTCACTGTGTGTGCACCAGCCATGCAAATCTGGGACAAATTCCCAAACTGGCCCTGAGAAATAATCAGGATTAGCCCGAAATCCAGAAGAATAAATTCGATGTGTTTCACAGAGTTGATATTGCACACTCTGGATTTTCACATTAAATTTCCTGGGCTGTTTCTGTTTCTGGCACTGGGCAGCCTAGTCTGGGACATTCAGGGCTCTCCCTGGAGTGAGGCATTCCTGCTCCATGGGTCTCTGACACCAGCACCACACGCTGAACTGCCAGCATAGTCCAGCCCAAAGAGAATTTTCCCTCACCTTTCTGAACTCATCTGCAGCCAGGATTGTCTCAGGAGGATTTCTACAGTTGGGTCACATTATTGGTACTAATCTTAAATGCTTAAAGTAATGGATTACATCATCCAAAACCATAAAACTGTTCTTAGAACTTGGCTTTAAGGCAAAGCTGAGGCTATTTTTTCCCTGCCTCTGGATTCTGCACCTAAAGCAGGCTTTGATCTTCTATCTGCAAGCATGATGATGAAGGACAACTTCAGCCAAGGTCAAAATGTGCACAGGTTCAGTGATCTTCAGAAGCCTGATTTTATCAGGGCACTGGCATCACTAGACACAGAAATTAAACCCTTAAAGCCTGAAACACTATTGTATCTTTTGGAGTCTGATTCCTAATGTCAATGGGGCGGAAGAGGTAAATCTGTGTAGGAGTGCTCCCATTTCCTTCCCTTCATAAAGAACTATCCCTACGTTATTCAATTCAATTAGGTATGATCCCACAACTTCCTTGTTTATTCCAGACCATGAAGTTAAGCACTATGAGAAAAGGCTGCTTTAAAGACTGACAGCAAGTGTCCTCTATATGAATAAGATCTGTGAGACTTGTGTTTATCCCTCGAAAAGTGGATACTGCATAAATAAATCAAGACAGTAGAAGGAACCAGTTGGATCCCCAGGCCTCTTCCGAAGGTGACATGGGTCAAACGAATCAGTTGTTTACAGGTGTTTGTGCTGTATAAACCAGAAATTGATGCAAATCTTTCCCTTGGCCCCAGGTACTGGTGTAGGTGGGAAATAAACTCCTTGTACTGTCCGATTTCAAGCGGTTCAACAGGGCAGGACGAGAGGTGAACAGAGGATGGTTATTCTAGGTCAGGGACTGGGACGGGCAGTAGGAATTGCTTTACTGGTGAAGTCCTCACCATTCCTTGTGTAATTAGCCACTTGTCTATGGGCTCCATGTCTGAGTTCCCACCTTTACCTCTCCTCTGTGTTGAGAACAGAAAGGTCCATAAAGAGAGAAACCACAGCAACCCGTGATAAAGTAATATAACAGTTAAAAACTTTGCATACACACAAACACTCACACACACACAGAGCCTACGGTAGCTTCTGCCAGCAGCTGTGTCCCTCTCTGCTGCCTGTCAGCTCTGACCGTGGTGGGACAGACCTCACCCCCAACTCTGCACTTCCTACAGACAGTTCACAGTGTTTTGGCACTTCTTTCATGCTGATAATTAAAATAAAAATAACTATAAAACAATCACTGGCTAGTAGTGAGGCTGATGTTTGTCATCTTCTTAGAAGAAGGAAAAGTGAGGCTGTACAACCAACTAAAATCAGTCAGAGTGCACTGGAAGCTCTCATGTCACGCTCTGTGGAGTTGCCCTTGTTTATGAAGCTGTGCATTGCAGCACACCCTGCTCACGTCCTTGACCCCAGCAGACAGACTCTGCCCCACACCAACAGCACGGCAGCTCCAGTGATGGTGTGGAGTGGAGGGTAATTCAGGGCAGTTTGCTGCAGTGTCCTGGCAGCCTTTCAAACTGCCCCTGCTCAAAAGGTTAAAGGACCACTGATGCATCCAGTTCCCCTGAGCAGGCTGCAGGCTGCATGGCACAGCACCACAAACACTCTAAGATGGCTTCTTGTCCTTCAGCATCTCCTCCCTGAGCCAGGGAGGGATGCAGAGTCATCTCCAGCTCTGGAGGGGCTTGCTTGGGACTGTCAGAGCACAGCAGTTCCAGCCCACCAGCCCTGCCAGAACTGGGAATGCTCAGCAGGGAGCCACTGGTGTGTTATGTGCATCCACCCAGATCCCAGCACACATGGGACACCTCTTCTGTCCCCATTACCACAGGTAATGGAGAATCAGCTGTAATTTCTTATGTCTCATTTCCTGAGAAAAAAAATAAGGGGGAAATCACTCCAATTTCATCTACTCTCTCTGTAACACCAAAGAATTGTTTCTTGGACACCTCTCCTCCCAGTTGTGATCGCGCAACAACTCTGTGGCAACAAAAGCAATTCCCAACATGGAAAAGCAATATCAAGAAAACAGTGTATTTTTAGCTCATCTTGTTTCCAGCTGCTAAATCACATTAAAAGACAGCTAATGCCACGTGATCAGCCTCCTCTCTGCAGACCATTCCAAGAATGACTACATTAGAAATGTCGGATGTGCTGAATTCTACCACTGGACAACTGTGCTGGAACGAGACATGTGTGAAGAATGTGTTGCAAAGCTTTTGGCTCCTCCCTAGAGCTGTTCTTAAATTAGCTCTACCCAAATTAAAGCCTGTCTTTCGTTTACTGAGCACTGCCAGTTTTTTGCTACACATGCTGGGGCTGGTAACTTTAAGAGAGTTTGATTTTTATTTCCTTTAAGAAGAGACACCCACGAGCCTCACAACAGTTGAGAAAAAACAGTGTTTACCAATTACTGAGTAACTGCATTTCAAAAGAAGCTCTTTTGATTACACGGTACAATCATCAGGACCTTTGAAAAGAGGCTGAAAGTCTCTCCAATATCTCAGAGCCCCAAGTTCTACAACATCTCAGAGCCTCAATTCCACAACCCATAAAGCATTTGCCCCAAAAAACTTTGACCATCAGACAAGCTTAGCCACAGCCCTTTGAACTGACAACACTCGGGGCAGAGCAGCAGCTCTGCTGGTGTGAATGACATGTTGCACTGGTGCCTCGAGCAGAACTGGCTGGGAACAAAAGTGTTAATAAATAAGGACATGACCCCGAGGCCACCGGGAAAGAACAGCCCCCTTGACCAGCAGCTAAATGCAAGCCCCTTGCATTTGGTTAGCCAGGAACAAAGAGCAGAATCTCAAATCCTTCCCCAGGTCCTGCCAATAACAGCTCAGTGACACTGAGGGTTTGGTATGTCACCCTGGATTCAGGAATTCCTCTCTCACCCCTGCCCTTAAAGTACTTCTGTTCCTGCCTCCCTGTGCTTCCCCTTTTCCCTCAGCACTGCTGGCATGAGTTTTTGTGGGGTGAGCTCGAAACTGGTCACGGGGCTGACGTGGGCTATAAATTACCCTTTTTGCAGGAGGGCAGAGACAGGAAGTAGCAGATTTGTGGGGTGGGGGATGCTCCATAAGAAATCATGGCTGAGGCCCTCTTCCCACTGAACGATGGCCTGGGCAGGCAGCTGTGATCTGACCCCAGCTGGCTCCCAATGCCAATTCCCCCTGGCTCAGAGCACAAGCTGCCAGGCATGCCAGCTGCCCGGAGCACTCCCATTTCATCCCATGAAAGAATCAGGGCGGGATCAGCCAAGGCAAGGGGAGGCAATTCACGCTGCACTGGCTCTCCCATGCTACACTGGCTCTGCCGTGCTCCCTAGTGGTCAGCACAGCCCAAAATTGGACTGGAAAAGGGTCTGAACTTGCTCCGTCCTCTGAAAACTTACACACAGCCGCGTACAAAAGAGCAGGGTAGTTTTAAAAAGCAGAGTGGTAGAAAGGGGTTGAGGGACAGTCTGAAAGCTCTTTCACTTCTGCCTTCACTGAGGGATGCAGACAAAGCTGGGCAAGCTCTCTCAATCATGTTTCTAGTGTCAGCTGCTGCAACGTGATGGCACATGGGCCTCTTCTGCCCACGAATGAGAGCAGGAGCCTGCCCTGGGCACCCAGAACAGGCTGCATGGGAGGACAGTTAAGGCAAGGCATGCAAAGCACTAAAAGTCTGCATAATTTCTCTCCCTGTAACTTGCTCATGTATCCATGCACTTGGAGCGAAGACTTTAAAGATTAAGACTTTATCAATTTTCATAAGCAAAACCAAACCAAATCAATGCACACCAGTGTTCACAGGATATTCTCCACTTATTCTTCTCAGCAGTGATTCCAGCCAAAGAGCTGGACCCCCCAGACAAGCTGCAAGGACACAGGAGAATTTACCCATTATGATTCTGAAGTCTTTTAGGCTGGAGTGCTAAGCAGCAGCTCTTTAGAGATCATTACTGAGCAAGTACTTGCTCCCAGATATCAATTTCAAAATAGTCAGTACTAGCACGTTGCTGGAATACAGAATGAGAATCTCAGTCAAAGCAGCTGCCTACAGCTTGGATTCCACACGGATAACAAAACACAGAGCCATGACCTACCCCTCCCGTGTTCTGTTTCCGAACATCCAGGGCAGACGCCAGTCCTTTGACAGCCTGTGGATCCTCGTACGTCACACTGAAAGAAAGCAACAAACCACAGAACTAGAAGGAAGTCCAGCAGCTACCCATGCAGAATCATGGACTTATATTATAAAAAGGCCTGGAAGAGACCTTATAGATGATCTCATTCCACCCCATGCCATGGGCAGAGACACCTTCCACTACACCAGGTTGCTCCAAACCCTGTCCAACCTGCCTTGAACACATCCAGCGATCCACAACTTCTCTGGGCAACCTGTTCCAGTGCCTCAGCACCCTCACAGTAAAGAATTTCTTCTTAATATCTAATCTAAACCTACTCTCCTTTAGTGGGAAGCCATCCCCCCTTGTCCTGTCACTCCAGGCCCTTGTAAAAAGTCTCTCTCCATGTTTTCTGTTGGCCCCTTCAGGTACTTCAAGACTGCAATTAGGTCATCCTGATGCCTTCTCTTCTCCAGGCTGAACAATCCCAACTCTCCCAACCTTTCCTCATAGGAGAGGTGCCCCTGGATACTCTGATTGACTCCACTGGAAATCAGAAAGCACATTCTTTTTCCTAACATGACTTGGAGTGTACTAAGTGTATCCCAAGGACAGGAGCATGCTCTGTACAAAGACCATCAGTTTCAGAAAGCACCTTGAAGCAAAGAGAATAGGATCAGCACTATGAAAGGCAGGCAAACAGGTTATAAGGCACTCTAAGCATGTCCAAGAGCAACTAAAAGACTGTGAAAAGAGGCCTGATTCCAGATTACATTTAACACAGCTCTGGAGATGACATTTGGAAGCCTGACCTTGATGTGTGCATGGAGGGAGGCACTCATAAACAGGTGGAATTATGCAACTGCAGTCAAGCAGACAAAGAAATGCACTATTTACAGAGCTTTTAAAAGCTTCCTCAATTGCAATGCAAGAGGGACATGTAGCAGTCAGGTGACAGAGGCAACAGCATCATTTCTCAGAGCATAGTGGTGAACCATGAGCTGCAGCATGCACACGTGCCCATAAATCAGCCCCAGGGAGGAGCTGCCTGAGCAGGAGGAGCCCTCTCTCCTTCAGTGTGTTGGCTTCTCCCAAGCTGTGAGCAGAGCACCCAGAGCTCTCACCTACACACCACAGCAAGTCACACTCATGCCTTTACTCCTCCCTGCTGCTCTGTTTATACAGTGTACAACCCAAGGAAGATAGAGCAATCCTCCCTTGTGAAATCATGGACTGATCCATGCTCCTTATTCCATTAGGTACCTTGTGGAAAGACAAGTTTCATGCTTCATTTAGCACAAGAGACAGAAGGACCTCGATTAGATCTCTCTGCAATGCATCTCCTTTCTGGCTGCACATCAGGGCTCTCAGCCCAAAATCTCCAGTGGTAGCATATCCCTCTACATTAGAGCACATGTTCTCAGCACTGACACCACAGCTGAGGCAATATCAATAGCTACATTAATAACTGCAAATAAAAAACCCTAATAAATTTGCTGGCTCAAGTTTTACAGAGCTGGTAAGTTTTTGATAAACTATTTAACAACATTTCTTAGCTTGAGACAAGATATTGATATTCTGACTCCTAGTATATTCTCTAAAATCTGAAATCAAGAGGAGGCAAGAAATAATATATGAAAGAAAAATACCTGAGTGTGTCTTTTATTGAATCTCACTTGACAGGGATCAAAGGATTTCTTAGTAAGTGCACAGATTTATTTTACATTAAAATAATTTGACCTGTTAAATGCCCTTGAAAGTGCCAGATTTGCAGCTCTAGAGATGCAAGCCCTATGCATATAAACAAATTAGGGGTAGCATGGCAGCCAGACAAGCTACACTGCCTTGACAGCATGTGAGAGTTTGAGTGGGGCCAAAGGGAGAGTTAACTGGATGGTAATTTTGTTTCCAAGCTCTTGATGACAGTAATTCAGTCACCAAAGTACATCCCTGACCTTCAGGCGAAGGACCCTTATGCTCCTGTATCTCAAGCACGGGTGGATGGGATGATAAGCCTTTAGGAGAGGAAGCATCTGCAGAAGTAAAGCCAAGCACACTTCCAAGTTTCCAGTGAGCCCAGTAACCAAGATCCTCATTACTCAGCCAGTCCAGCAGCAGGAACTTCTCCACTTGCTCATATTAACAGACATCAAAAAGATAGGGATTGGATTAAAAGAACAAAAACATACACCAAAACTAGTTTTTGAGTCTGGACTGAAGTCAGGAAGTTCCAGATTTATGGCCTTAGAAAAGAGCCATGCCATGACTCAGTGCTAAAGACAAACTCCAACTCACTTCTTTCGCTGCTCTGCCAAGGAACTGCCTCTTGTCTGTGCAAACATGTCGAAGTCATCGCGAGGGTTACTGTGCTGCAGAGAGCTGAGTGTGCCACTGACGCTGTTTGTGCCCAAATCTGCAACCAGAGGCAACAAAAAAGTGAACCAGTAAAACAGCAAACCATAAACAAACACCATCATCTAGTTAACAGCTGCAGCACCGAGCACAGTTCTGTCCAAAAAAAGGCTGGAGCCTGCTAACCATGCATTGCTTAAAAGAAAAATGTAGAGTTTGTCTTACTCATCCTGGAAGTACCACTCCATAAATTGTGCTTCCCATTGAGCATTAATATTAAATTTTGGGCATGGACAGTAGTTTTCTCCACAATGTTTTCTCTCAGTTACTGACTGTGAAAGCAACAGTTTCAAACCAAAGGATGTGGTACTGGTGCAGTGCTCAGAGGTGGAGAATCTTCAGTCAAACCCAGTGATCCTATCAAGCAAAGGTTGATTTAATGTAAACTACCAACGGTTTCATCAAACCTTTCACCCAAAGGTTTCAAATACTATTTGTAGAAAGGGAATCAAGAACATTCACCAGACTGACTCAACCAGACTGATTTCATATTTTAGCTATACCTAAGCAGCAATAAAAGCAGTAGTTCAAGTTTTACCATCAACAAGAATTTTCACCATTTCCTTCATTCTCCCCTTGGGTTAATAAATCCCTCCCTGTGTACCAGGCTGGTTTCCAGCTACAGGTGGGCACAGTGCAGTGGGGTGGGATGTCTTCCTAATCCTGTAAGCCACATACCCAAACCCTTCAGAGGTTACATGGCAACATTAATCAGGTAGTGGAGAGCATGATTTAGACCAGCACTCACCAAGCCCTGCAAGCTGTGAAGAAAGTGAAGATGGAGGTGCTGAGTTTCCAACCATTGGGCTCACTACAGCTGGAGAGCCAGGACCCAAATCTATTAAATTATCTTCTGTCACCTCATTCAGTACCTGTTGGGACACAAGAAACACAGAAGTTACACATGCCAGAGATTTCTAATTGCAGTGCAACATTAATCACCACAAAATAATGGGCACTTCCTATAAAGATCTCTCTTGCATGCTGCTAAATGGACCAGTTTCTTGGATATTACAGAGATGAGTGCAGAATAAAAGGGGTCAGCCACCAAAAAAACCTCAGTTTGACTGCTCAGCAGAGTAGGAAACTCTCCTGGAGGTCATCTACTTCTCTCCAGAGTCAGCTAATGTGTTTAATATCAGACCAACAGCAGATCTAAGTCAAACTGACTTTGCTACCATCTTCCACATTAGGTATAAACTGTTTTCAGAAATGTAACTTCTTTTATGACTAAAGTGTCAATGCAGAGACTGTGCTGAAGTTTGCATCATGCTGCAGAAGTGGCAAAGTAAAGTAAATAGAGGAAATGGTTGTAAGAATGCAGAATAGAAAATGTAATAGAGGTAGAAATTCATAATGAACTCATACCTTGAATGCTATAAAACAACCACAAAAGAGTTCTCAATGAAAGAACAATTAGAACTCTTCAGCTTGGAAAGGGGCTGCTTAAATAGGAGATGAGAGTGGTTCCTAAAATTATGAGTAGCATCAAGAAAATTAACCTGAACAGTGATATTGTAGGACACAGTGAAGAAGAATTAGGTGAAGCAAACAAAAATAATTAAATGACTTGATCAAATGTAAACAAAATATTTGTTATATATAAATGTAAAATAAATAGGTAAAAATGTATAGTGAAACTGTAAGGACATTATGAGCTCCTAAAGTCCACGTGGACTCCAAAGCAATCAAAAAAAGTTAATAGAGGAACAAAATCCATCAAGGATTGTAAACACAGAGATGTTTTAGTGAAGTGACTTCCTAAAAAACAGCTAAAAGCTGTCACCTGGGGTTTGCCACATTCTTACACTCTTTTGCTGGTATCCACCTGCCACTACAGGCAGGACACAGGGCTGGACAGGCAAAAGGTGTGATACTACTGGTATTACTACAGCTAGTATGGTGCAGCTGCTGATATAATAAATGGAGTGAGGTACTTACTCCATTGCTGGCATTTTGTGTTGAACGTCCTGATCTGTATCGTTCAAATCTGTATGGAAAAAAAAACAAAAACCAACATGGACTATCAAAAACACCAGTAAAAAAACGAAAAACAGGAGTTTATAAACAAGCCATGACATGTTTGACACTGAACTTAGTTTTCTCTGGTTTAAGAAGAAAGCCTGAAAGCTCAAGGCAGGACAAAGGGAGGATAGTTAAGAAGTTGCACTCTTAGCAAATGTGGATTTTAAGTTGACTAATCTGATCCTGCAGCACAAACATGCCTGAAAAACACAGTAGGATTTGTCTTTTGGGTTTGGGGGCTTTTTAATCATTAAGTGCTCTGTGATAGACTGTTGTGTTAGCCAAGGAACAGGAGGAACTGCAGCAAGACTGATGCTCACAGCTCAACAAGCCAAGCACCAGCACATCTTACTCCCACTTACCAGCTCCCTCTTGCTGCAATAATGTAAATGAGGAGCCCGACCCAGGCACATGTGGCAAGAAGGGCAATGATCAGCAGACTCATTGCTTAGAACTTTCTGGATCAACTCAAAGACAGTCAGAGATCATGATTGAATAGGTTGGTACTGTCCAAAAATATAAAATAATGATGTTGGATAAACCCCCTCATACTTCTTAGGGGAAGAATCTGGCGAGTCAAGCTCAAACCTAAGCCCAGCTTTCATGCAAGTCTTAAGGCCAGACTGGAGGGGACTTTGAGCAAACTGGACTAGTGAAAGTTTCCCCTGCTGATGGCAGGAGGTTAGAATGAGATGAGTTTTGAAGTCCCTTCCAACCCAAACTATTCTGTGATTCTATGAACTCAAAACAGCAGGAGAACTACCTGCTCCCATGGCCTGTCTGATCTTCCTTACCGGGAAAAGCACCATGATTTCTTGGGGGCTTGAATTTTTCCTCATTCAAAGTAGTCTCTCTTTTCAGTAAAAAGCCTGTAATATTCATCTAATCCTCTAGGTTTTCTCCCAGATGGACAAAATACAACAGGGAATCTCAAGCAAACTAAAATGTTTTCTTAATGTAACAGTGGAAAATGCAGACTTTAAAGGCAGCAAAACCAAATTCAGGCCCAAATTTCAATTTTAGGAAACTGTGGGTGTTTGCTATTACTGGAAATCCAACTCCCTTTGCTGGAAACCTAAGACACCTCCCACCTCATTTCTCACCAAAAGGCTTCTGTTCATTTACATCCCAAGGCTTCACAGCAGAGGCCAGAGCTCCTGCTTGAGTCACTGACAGGGCTTGGTCCCAGTGTTAGAAATCAGCATGATGGATGTGGAGCTTTTGGAATAGCAGGGGAATTTACTGAATGCTCAGCCCAGAGCAGCTATTCCACCACAAACAGCTTGCTAACATCACTCAGCTCCCCTTTCCTGAATAATGACTACAAACACATCAGCCCCAGTCAGCAAAGTCACAGATGGAGAAAAATACTAAAAATATTAAGGGTGATCAGACTAAGCCTCAGTAACAGTCACACTCTGCCACTTGTGGAATCCTGCTCCTGCATGAAACACACACCATCTCACACAAAAAGCCAGCGTTTGTTTCAAAGTTTGCCCTGATCTCCTCTGAACAACTAAATCAAAGGCAAAATCGAGGCCACCGAGTCGTGTTTCCAGCCTTTGCCGTGACAGCACAAATTCACAGATCTAGACTCTAATTTATTTTTAAAGGCTTGAGAAACAAAGCCCTGTGCTAAGAGCAAGGAACAAAGGGTACTCTTTAGTGCCTCGCTCCCCAGGCCTGTCATTAAGGGGAAGATTAAACTTTCCCAAGACTGCAGCATCACGTGTCACCTCCTGCAGCAGATGTGCCTGACAGCGCCTTTGTCTGACATGTCGAAAGTCCTGTGCCCCAAGTCCTGTCCCTGGGGATGATTCCTGCAGACGAGCTCTTCAAAACATCAGCTCTGCGCAAGACAGGCTTGGTTTTTTTCAGGATTTTAAGTGTTACTTACAAACAAAACCCTTGTATGCATGACACTCCCGCCCACCTCAGCCAGCTCCCCTTGCATCAGCACTGGAACTGGAAAGATCAGAGGACAGAGAGAGCTCACGGGAGCCTCCCTAAGCCAGGAAGCAGCAAAGGCATTTGTGCAGAGATCAGGCTGGCAAGGGGAACTAGAGACTGTGGCTGTGCTATTTTTGGTCCCAAGTCCCTACATCTGTACAGCCCTGCACAACGGGGACTCGCAGACTCAAATCTCTGCTAGTTCAGAGAGTTTTGCACAAGGTTGCCCTGCATTTTATGGATGTGCCCCACAAAAATTCAATGGCAGGACCAAAAAAACCCCCAAATAATAGTATTAAAGGAATCAACTGAAACAGGAACGTTATCAAAAAAAGACCATAAAGAGGCTTTGTAAATGCTTCCCGTGGTTTGGTTCTCTGCGTTATGTTGGTCCATTGGCCCAGATGGCCCAGTCTTCCCAACTGACCTATTTTATACTTAAGTAAAAACCCAGCATGAATGTAAACAGTCGATGGGAAAGGTGCCCCACCTTTCATAGCGGAGAAAGACGTTATTTAAATCATCATTCACGTGCAGCAGCTCCTCTGTGACTTCTTCATTGGACACCCGTGAGATAAGCTCCACAATTCTCTGCTGCATGGCTCTGCAGGTTCGGTTCAGTTCCTAGGAGGAATGCATTGTGCACACACAGTCTGATAAGCAACAAGCAATAAGTGGATTTAGTTGAGCTCTGCCCACAGCCAAACATATCCCCCAGCTGAGAAACACTAAGACAAGTTTATCTTTGCATGATTAAATGTCACCCAATAGCACATCTAATCAAACGCCCTTCAAGAGACGATGGCATAAAACCTTGAGAGCCTATTTACAATTCAACTTCCTGATTCTTCTTTAACTCTGAGCACTTCAGAAAATAAATATCTATGTTTTAGTCATCTGTTGTAAGAGTAAAACACATTAATACAACAGCTTTCCAGAAGAGAGCCTTCAAGAAAAATTCAACCTGTTTCTTTGGCAATATCATCCTCAAAAATGAAATTATGTGCATGATGGGAAAAGCGGGGGGAAAAGGTTCATCGGGGTACCACAAGTAGTAAGAGTGTGCTAGGAAGACAAGTGTTGGGGACAGAGAACTTACCAACGACAGAGAACAGGACAGTCAAAGCAAAACAAGGAGCAGGAGCATGAAAAGTTGAGTGTTCCACACACCCTTCAGTACTGAACCATATACAGAAATGTTCCCTTCCACTGAGCAAGAGCACAGACAAGAAACTGCACAAAGGCAGTGGGGAGTTTGAGAAGAACATCTTAAAGAACACAGACTGAGAGGATTTATTTTAGAAGCCTCTCATCAGGAAATCTAGATTTGAGTTTGCCTAGACGAGGAGTTCTGCTTCCAGGACATCTCTTCCATCACCAATTACTTGGCAGAATTCTGTACTCCTGAAAGGCCTCAAGACCAAAGGTCAAACTGTTCTGCTGAGGAGAACTGCAAGAAGAAACGTGACATATGGCAGGGTGCCTCTGATCAGGCCCAGGGTCTTACTTCAATAAGCACTGACATTCCAGCTAAAGCATGTCCCTCTGTCATCTTCAACCCCTCCCAGCTCCACTTCACAGCAAAAATTCCGCACTAAACAAGGATGACTTGTTGGTACACAACCTTCGGGATGAAAGCAAAAATGTGTTTGTTTTCCTTGCATGGTCTGACATCCTAAGCTCTGGATAAATTTCACCTAGTGCAATCCAGCTGCCTTAACAGCTTGAGGAATGTGTTCTCCAATGTCAGTTTTGATCCCATCACTTTCGAAGCAGATTGTGACATTTCAGAGGTTTGTTTGCTGCCTTTCTGAGAGGGCTGACAGTACCTATCTATTCTGCTCAGAGCTGGCTCTCTAGCAGGCTGTTTACATTTGATTGTTGGAGAAAATGTCAGGAATTATTTAAGGAGGAGGGCTATATAAACCTCAAAGCAAGGAATCCTTGCATGCAGCACCCAGTTCACAGCTCTCAAAAGACCAACCAGCCTTTGTGATCAAAAATGGGTTCTCCCCAGCTCTGTGATTCAGATTTAGGCTGCATCA
Organism: Calyptomena viridis; assembly: GCA_013390005.1. Classification (NCBI taxonomy): domain Eukaryota; kingdom Metazoa; phylum Chordata; class Aves; order Passeriformes; family Eurylaimidae; genus Calyptomena; species Calyptomena viridis. The sequence goes on from WEIV01001916.1 coordinate 153,869, forward strand.
GTCAAAGAAGAGAACCAGTTGGGATACAGAATCATTGCTGTCACTCCATTTTATGATCAAATTCTTTCACCTAAAGCTGTGCTGTAAGGTTAGGCTGTCAAGATGTTGGTGTTTCTTCCTGAATGTAAGCAAACTGCTCCAACACTGTTTCGGCCTGTCCTGGTCTCCTGGAAGCTTCTTTTGTTTTGAGCAGTTCGACCCAAATGGGCAGTAACTGAAAGGCTCTTTATTGCAAAGCCTCTCATCAGCTGCCATGATGGCTCTGAGACAAACACACAAAGCCATTGCATGGGAGAGACCAGTTTTTGGATGGATTTCAAACTCTGATGCATCATAGAGAGCAATTCCCTGCCTTCCTCTGAAGAGACTGCTGTGGGAGCCCATCCTCCTCCCTGCTGGAGGATCAAAACAGAAGGCTATTTCTGAAGCTATGGAAAGGCAAATACCACGTTAAGGGCAGCAGCTGGAATGTCAGATCACAGTGCTCCTAATCTGTGCTGCATGTGGGACTGTATGACTTTCCTCAGCCAAAAGGCCACCCCACAACCACTGGCTTTGGGAAACAGGTCTGAAGACTGAGACATGAGCTCAGTGTATGTTGTTTTCCCTCCTGAGATCCAAAATGTTGCACTGGATTGAGATTTTCTAGCAAAAAAATCCCTTCTGATTACCTACTCCAGCCCTCTAGACACTATGACACTTCACCTGAGCATCTACTTTAAGATACTCCAGGATTACAGAGCTTCTGGAAAGACAGCTCATATGTAAGTTTTCAAGTGGCAGAGAATCCACAGACCTTTGACATTATTTAGTCAAGCTGGAAATACGGAGTGTTTATTCCTGCAAAGTGACTGGGAATGTTTTGACACTGTGTAAGTGATGATGGATGATGTAAAAGAAGCAGAGATGCTCAGGGCATACAGAGCCTGTGGCAATTCTAAGCCACTCTGTGGTAAAGGAGACCTGATATTCAACATTGGGAAAAATTTCTGGCTACACAATGAGGAAAGAACAAGTTTCAAAGGAAGTTAGGAAATCCTTGTCACTGGGAGCTTTAACAAATGAAGAACATCACGGGATGAGACTCTGCAGGGTCAAGCACAGCCCCCATTCATAATGTAAACCAAGCAAACCCAGTGTGTGAAGTGAGTTACAACAAAACCCGCCCTTCCAGAGAAACTCAAGCACAGAAAGGATCAGAATCATATTTGTGAGGAAACTGTTACCTGGAGTAACTCAAGATCTGAGGAATCCTCCTGTCCAGGTACCATTTCTGTCAGCATTTCAGACATCACTTTTGTATTCCCTCGAACAATATCCAGCTCACTGCGCAGCCGGGCGATCTAAATTGGGGGAAAAGGCAACAAAACACTGCATAATCTTTTGGTTTAAGCAGTTCATTTTCAAGAACGGACTTCGAGATATCTCTCTTTCTGTCTGACTTGATATCTGAGGCTGCAGACATTCTAGCAGGGAAAAACAAAAAGTAAAGATAAAAAGTTTACCCAGGAGAGAATTTTAAAAAAGGAACAGAAAAGGAAAAGAACTATCATCACAAACCCAGATGTGCTGTGCGTGTATAGAAGGGAAGCAATTGAAAACAGCAGCTAAAAGCAGACCTTGGCTGTGGCACACCTTGCATGCCTCACTCCAGCGTGGGGGAAGATGTACATATTTTGAGCAGGATCTTTGGCTCTAAAGTTATTATTTTTGCAGGAAGAAAGCAAGATCCTATATTAGGGCGTTTGCAAGGGCTTGACTTCCTGCATCTGCAAGACATATTGTGCCTTTAAAGGAGAGGGGCTAATGGGAATAGCTGCTAAACTACTGCTGAGTGGACAAGTCCAGCAGATTGTGCTGCCATTACAAGGCCAAACAGACTCATCCAAAGCCCAGACTTTACAGTGTAACAGCAGGAGAGCCAAGTAGAGCCAGACTTAGGAAACAAAGTCTGTAGACTTAAAATTAAAGTTCCTCTGCAAACTGGTTTCTAATTTGATTTGCTGAGTCTCACTTGAAAGAATCACGATGCCAATACCTGTTCAGAATTAGCAGTGATGGGACCAGTCACATTCAAGGCTGGGGCCTGAGGAGCAGAATACGCCGTTGGAGAGGATGAAGAATAAGAACTGGTGCTCATCCTTTGCTGAGACTGTGAATTGTGCATATTTGCTGCAGGATCAACTTCAGGAACACTCTGCCACATCAGAAAGACAGGAGTTCAAAAGCTGAACTGGGGCAGCACTTGCTTTATCAGTAACCTCAGGCCAAACAGGCTCAAATACAGAACAGAACTGCACCTTCTGGGAAAGGTCAGTGCAGCTATGAGAACAGACTGGCAGGACAGCCCATAAACTGGCAGCTCCAACAATCTTCCACACGCATATCTTTTGACCCAACCCACATGCATTTCAGTTCATTTACCCTCACAAGAAAAGTCAGAAGCAAAAGAAAAACAAGAGCTAAAAAGAACTAAATATAAATTATTTTAAACTAGGAATTAAATTGCAGGCTTACACAAAAAATGATAGGATACAAAGATACTGAATTTAATTAACCTTGACACAAGAATTGTAATCTCTCAGTCCTTGATCACTTGCATTTACCGCTTCAAAGATTCATTAACTTCAGTTTTCAGAGTGAATAATCAGAACACCTGTGTTCATTAAGTTACTTCTTAGTAGCAGACCTAACTTTCCAGGGGTGTAAAGATCTCATGTTACCGTGGGATCAGTGGGAGACTCTGTACACCTCTAAAAGACAAGCAGACCTTGGTTCAGGGTTATCACCAACAGAGACCATCACATTTTCGAGCAAAATAAGTAAATCTCTATCATATGTCCTGCTGGGTTCTCTTTGAACAAATTAGTTGCATTTGTCTGGTGGTTTTGTGGTACAAGATAAGTGTTACAAACCCTTTTCCTCTTCTCAGATTGATGATTGACTCAAGGGAGGAGATTCCATTAGCTTATCAGTCTGTATTATGCTTCTCCTACATGCCCTTTCACTATTAAAATGTCCTTCCAGAAGCGAGAAATGAGCCAGAGACACAGGAAGGGAAAGATGAGTAGTTATCCAGCTATTCAGACATCCTGGGAAAATATCCCTGGAACTGCAAAGCTGCAGCTTACCCTCTGTGGTGTGTGTATTGGAGACAGAGCATCAAGATCTGCCATGGGGAATTCGATGCCTTTCCTCTTGAGTTCTTCATAAATATGCACGACTCCAGTTAAATCAGGGCTGCTTCGGAAGGCGTCAGCCCAAGCCTGGAAAACATGAGGGATTATCCATAAACCTTGCAAAGCTCCAGCTCCACCCTGACCTCAGACACTGACTATAAAAGCTTTCATGTATTTCAGCTTCAGAGGGAAGCTGTAATCATCAGATCTGGTCTAGAAAATCCTGCAAATATTATTCAGACAGTCACATACAAATTTTATTCAGATATAAGATAAACAAGAACCCAATGCACAGTAACTCTACGTAGCCTCTGACATCATCAAAATCTCTGAACAAAATTAAAGCCTCTTCCAATCTCCTCTCCTTGGCAGTGATTGATGCATTTCTGGCATATTCTATAGCCAATAACCCACCACAAAAAGTCTGTATGAAAGATTCAACTGATCTAAGCAAAATTCATAAAGTCACACAATAATCTTAAGTAACCTCCATTCACTTTGTGAAACATCATCATCTGTTGCCAAAGAAAAAAAAAACAGCTGTCAAGTTGTCTTCAGTGTTTCATTTGGACCAAACTTCAACAAAAATAGGTAGTTTCTGAGGTTCTTGTGTTGTGAAACAGGCAGTCCCTGAGAGCAGAACTAACGGCGCCTGTGTTCCTACAGAGCATATCCAACACTCAGACACCCCAGTGTGGCACAAAGAACAAGTTTAAAAGAGAGAATTTCCCACAGCCAGAACACTCATAATATCTCTTCTGAATTCTCTGGTGTCTAAAAAGACTTCACATTTGAGCTTTTCCTTCGATGGGAGTACTGAGTGCTTCTCTTGGCTGGCCAGGCTCCTGCACTCATGGACCTGCTGGGAGCACAGGATCCCGGAAGCCTCAACCCCCTTTCTCCTGTGCTGGAAATCAGCCAGATATTAAAAATTTAGAGGAAGGAAAAACTGAAATATTATGACTCAATTAAAAAATGAAGCATTCCACAAACCCACACATGTGTGAGGCAGAGCATCAGTGTGCTGGATCCAGAACTACTGCGAGACGGGTGTGTGGGCTCTGAACTTAATTCATTTAGTCACCACTTTGACACTAGTTCTTTGACTATTTTTACTTTAAAAGCTGTTTTAATCACTTTTGATATTTGAGAGGAGAGAAATCAAAGATAGCAAAGCAAGATAAGAAATAATATTAATATTTAACTGCATTCCTATACTGTTCAATTCTAAGAAAGACCATTTCCTACACTCCATGTCAAGGAGACAATCCATTATCAGGTGCAAGCTGAAATCCTGGGTTTGCTTCTCAGTTTTGTTAGGAGTAAATTAACTGCATCAACTGTTCTGATGCAGTGCAAGTCCAGACAGCCCTGTTTGAGCCAGAGAAAACAGCCCTGACTGCACAGAGCCATTCTGTTTCCTTGGAACTGACCTTTCAAACTGCCCTCAATTCTGACGGATTTTGACTACACAAGTAACTCCACCTTTGCACTTTCACTGCTTTTTCAATTTCAACCACAAGTTGAATGATGTGAATGATGTTTCTATATAATGGTGTTCCCCACTTCAACTCTATTTGCAAGCAAGAGTGAAGAATGTTAGGCAAGGGATGTTCTATTTCAAAAGCAACTTAGAGGCAAAAATATGCTGCATTGCTGCTCCCAATTCTTCACGTGGCTTGTTTGTCCAGGAGGATGGACTAATGCATCCTCTCTTTCACTAGCTTCCTATAGATTCTGCAAAATGAACTCACTTCATCTGCACTCCACCTTTTCAATATATATTCTCTCCTCTGCAACTCTTTTCCCTGGAGAAAGGCAACGCTTCCATTTGTATTCCTCTTCACCTGAGCTGGGAGCATTATCTACATTAGTGTGTCTCAGGGGTCACAAACAGGACGGGGCACTATTGTCCTAAGTGCTGTCTACACACATTGAAGACAATCCCTGTCCTAGACAGCTTACAATACAACTAGGCAACAGTAATATTAGCCTTGTTTTGTGGACAAGGAGCTACACTAGAGCTTATGAGACCTGCCCATTGTCCAAACAAGTGCAGGACACAAGAGGTGGTATTGAAATCAGATCTAAGACTGAATCTAAGATAAGCCTGGGCCAAGCTATCAAAGGTAGATACTTCACAATGCTGCTGTATAAATCCCACTTGGATCCTCGCTGTGCCCAAATGAGTTAATTAAATACCATTGTAAATCCAGCCCCTAAATCAGGGACCATCCAAAGACAGTTTTTCCAGTATTGGACACTTTCTACCACATGTACCCTCAAAAAAAATTGCCATGTCACTAAAAGTCTTCCATGCTTCATCTTTGATGAGAGTGCTCAGCTACATGGCAGTAAGTGGCATGAGCTCTGGGGTGATGGGTTCTTACCAGAGGCACAGCAACAAGGAATATTTCCAAGGCCTTTTAGAAGGGTGAAGAAGGAAGGATAAGCATTATGTAACACGTGCTCATTCATGTACACTGGGAAGTAGGTTGAGAAAAAGAGACAAAAGATGCTGAACATCTCAAAACAGTCAAGTCTCTAGATAAGAAACTGGATGGCAGCTTTATCTACCCTTGCTATGGAAAGGCACAGGAATACCAGAGCTGTGTGGCTGAAGACATATGCTGTTTGTACAGCTCTTTTCCATGCTTCCAAGTCTGGGCTGTTAGTCTCCTAATTTCTAATAATTTCCCAGTATCAAACTGTAAAAGAGACACAGGAAGGAATAAATGCAATGTTAGTGAAGCAGAGCTGAGATCAGCCCCCTGGAACAGGGTTAACTCCAACCTCAGGGAGCTCTACAGAGCTAAGTCTAAGCTGAGCGAAGTGGTCACGACATATGGGGTGTTTTGGGGGGATATGTCCATAGGGCACCTGGGATGAGTGACTGTAATCACTCTTCCCAACTTGTCAGGCAATCTGGAAAACAAAGTCCCCTACCACCTACAGCTAAAGAGACACTAACAGAACCCACCCACAGGCAACCTTCATAATTTTCAGGCTTTTTATATCAAAAGGCATTTAGTACCCAGAGTGAGGCTTTTAGCTCTACTGCACTAAGTCTCCTCAGATAAAGCTCTGTTTAATACATCGAGGCAATGACTATGGCTTTCTGATTACGTTACAAACACTTCCATCTTAGCTGCATTGACGACTGGGACTCCATTTAAATCCAGGACCCAGCCAACATTCTCTAAAACAATATGGAAACGCACCCAGTTTCCCTTTATGGGACCTCATCTCCTGGTCACTAAAGCAGGCAGACAACTGGGGGCTCAGTCAAATGCTTAAAAATTGCTCTTAGTAATTTCATTATTTTGTGCTATTTTTCAGAAAAAAGCCTCAAAATCAGATACCAGAAATAAAGGGACCCACAGACCCCTGTGCAATACCCACCTAACTCCACCACCCTGCCTATTTTCTTTTGGAAAATCACTTATTTACATAGTCATGCTCTACCGATGCCCCATCCCTGTATCCTAATAACAAATAAACCAGCAGAAATCCAACTGCATGCTTTGCCATAAAACTCAGAAGTATGTCTGGCAAATGATGCTGTGCATTTGTAAATACCTTCCCACAAGGAACACTGCAGCAGGTTTATATCATTTTAAATACGCAGTGTCTTTTAGTCTCTGGTGTATGCAGTAGCCTGTGGAAGCTTAGTGATAAAGCTTCCTATAATTGTCAGATTTCCTCCAGGCAGGCACCAATGTTTCCTCATGTGTGGCTAATGGTTTGTGGTATTAACACGGCTGTTTATTGTTGTGCTGCACAGGAGGAGAAGTGGCAGACAGGCCCATGTCTGAACTTCCCACTGCAGGCAAGGATCTGACAGTGTGCTTTTACTGCACAATAACCAGAGAAAAGACACCAAAACCATTTTAACTCCTATATGGTCGTTTACTCTTCTATTACCATCTTTGAAAGGAATGCAGAATGCTTTCTAATGGAGGGAAACAGCTCCATTTTACGGTCAGGGAAACAGACACAGAAAGGCAAGCGTTCTGCAGCTGACACCAAAAGCATGAGGCTCTGAAATCTCCTGGCCCCAGACGACAAGCCCATCACAGAAGCAAGTCTCCAGCTTCTAGATTTGATTGTTAAATTGCAAAACCATCCATTTATCTTTTATTAAATCCTGTTTTAGAGTGGTACCTTTCTAACTAGAACCCAGACAGTTCTCCCTGGATGAGATATCTATGTGTGTGCATGTCTGCTCTTCCCTGCCAATCTGGATATATTGTTTGATTTTATATATAAAAGCCTTGCCACATTTTTAACGATGACAGCATGTTTAGCGATGCGTAGCATTGAAGCAGACAGTCTTTTTTTCAGGCAGCAACATATGGAAGCAGAGGCAAGCTGTGTACCTGGATCAGTGCTAGGACTTTATCCTGTACAATAGTGGGGGGGTTGTTCTTGGGCGAGATGATTTTCACCAGAACACCATCGATGAAGTCGCGGTTTGCCACTAAGACATGAAAACGATGGCCACAGTTCTTCACGCAGGTCTCCAACACCTACATGCACACAAAAAACCCCAACATTCATTGCTGGAGCAAAGCTTGATCACACACAGAGCATCTGATTTTTAAAATTTATTTCATTTTAAAGCTTTTGATGGAAGGGCAAAAAGACAGAGGAGAAATAACACTTATACTCTTAATTCTTCTCTTCTTTCTCAATTTTACCAAAAATTTTCCTCTCTATACAGGCTTTTAGCTATACCTCACCCACTGTTAACACATTGGGCATTTTTGTGATCCACCTTTGCTTGTTTTCAAGGTAAAGAAATAGAAACTTTCTTTCTCTTCAAAGCAGAACTTTCCAGCCTTTGCAGCTGAACAGCAGCACATCAGGAGCAGGTAAGACAGAGGACACCCTGTCACAGTGAGATATTATCGTGCTATGGCACTCCACCATTTTCTGTGTGCCTGGAACACAGCTGGACCCAGTTGCCCCAAGCTATAAGCCATGTTTTAGAGTTGGGAATTCAGGTGAATGATCTTCACTCATTCAAAACACTCCCCTGTGAATGCTCTGACAGGTTATACTTTGACACATTTTCCCCCTGCAACCTAGCTGGAGGCACCTTCCACTTGCCATTCAACTGCCATGGAAGAACAGCTGTTGATTTTTCTCTGAAGAACATGATTAGCATGGAGATAAATCCAACGCGTCACTTCTCCTTACAGCCATGCCTAATAACCACTGCGACTCGGTATCGAGGAGTCTGTAATTACTCTCCTACTTCAGCTACTTTCATCAGCCATGATGACACAGGCTCATTCCTGATGAATTTCACTCTTTCCTGCACAATGGATAATCTCATGGTTTGGACTTTGGTGATCTGTCAAAATGACAATCCAGGACAGGAAATGGCAAGAAGACAGAAAGTGCGGTTACGCCTCGTCAGGGAGATGCAACAAAAGCTCTGTGAAAGAATCATACAGATCACCTCCCCACAGCAGGATAACTCCATCTAGTTACTGCTGCTCATTCCTCAGGTCACTGTGGTGCACAGCCAGCCCAGCATCATGCCCAGGAGTGGCTGCACTTCCCAGGAAACCCCCAGCTAAAGTCATCATCAGGAAAGGTCACTGGCAAATTATCCCACACCTTAGCAGTGCTGCCTAAATGCACAGAATATAATTTACACTTTATTGAGTGAAATTAGATCAGCATAAATTAATGCAAGTCTCCTACAGAGATTCATTCCCAAGGGAAATTGTGCATCAGCTCCTGACAAAGCTGAGAATATGGCAAGTTCATCATCCTCACTTGCAAATGTGCCCACAGCTGCTGCCCTGGAGTGGAGGAATGGTTGGACACAGGAAAATGAGAGTAGAAGAGAAAACCTCAATGAGTAACACTCATTTGGGCTACTTTAACTTTCCTCAGTCAGTACTCTGAAAGAATAAAAGCCACAAAAAAAAGCAGAAATCAACTGAGCCAGAAAACAACTGTGCAAAGCTTCCAGCAACTCTCCCCAAGGAAGTGAGGAGGCAATTGGAGAGAAGAAAAGAGTAGTGCAGTGGCTGTTAAAGGAAATAGTGAGCACATTTAAGAGAGTGCCAGGAAAAGGAAAATGACAAAAGGGTTCTGCCCTTTGAGGCATTCCAGCCTGCCCCCACTCACCGTCAGTGCCAGCATGACCTCTCTGTAATTTTTGTTTCCATTCAGCCTCTTCTTCAGCGCTCGAATGGCATCCTTGGGCCTGAAGGAGAAACACACCGTTTTAACAGGCAGCTCAGACAGTCTTCTCACATTCCATAAACTGTGGGAAAAGGAATCCTTGACCATTTCCATCTGGACGTAAGCACGTGTGTTAACTTCAGATTAGTTCACTACAATCGAGATCATGGAGAATTATGTGAGGAGACAAGGTATCACAGAAGTCAAGACTGGAGGAATGCCTGAAGTCTCCAAAAATCCAGGCTGTTGGTCAGGCAGGGAAGACTGACAGCCACTCAGAGGCCCAGGGCATGAGAGCAGTGGTCAGTTGTCCTGCAGACTGCAAGCAGCAGAGCTTTCTGGTGCTGAAGGAGGTGTCAGAGAACGTGGCTTTACAAACAGCTGAAATTAAAGGCATTGCAGCATTCAAAGAGTTACACCTGCTGAAAACAAGAACCCCAGATGTACAAGCTTGGCACCCTCTCCAAGAATTTTTCATGCCAGTCCTTCCAAACAAAGACTGACCACAGAAAGTATCACAGAGCTTTTTTAGGTCGGAAAAGACTTCTAAGGTCATTGAGGGCTCAGCACAGCCAAGCCCTCCACTAAACCATGGCCCCAGGTGCCACATCTACACACTTTTTGAATCCTTCCAGGGATGGTGACTCCACCACTTCCCTGGGCAGCTTAGCCCAATGCCTGCCCACCCTTTCAGTGAAGAAATTTTTTCCCAGTATGAAATCTAAACCTCTCCTGGCACAACCCAAGGCCGTTTCCTACAGGTACTGCATCATACAGTATCTGCTAAAAGCAGGAAATGCCTAAGGAGCAAGAAAACCAAGCAACTGATCTGCAAACTGCATCCAAACAGTGAGCATCTGCCCCCAGCCTCGCTGCACCTCCTCATGTGCTGAGTACAACTGCATGAAGGTTGTGTTCAGGGACCTTTCCAAGTCTGCTGAAATAGCACATACCCTTCTTCTGTCTCGTTGATAATGTCACAGATCTCCATGTTAAGTGTCCAGTCTTCACTCTGCAAAGAGCCATCTGTGGCCTTTTCTGTAAAGTAAAGAAAAATAAACCTTTTCACATCTTCCTGATTAGGTCTATACCTCAATCCATCTTCAGTTACTCCAAGCTGAAACTATGCAGTAAAAGACAGAAAAAAACAAATCCCTGCTGACAGTAAACAATGTCAATCCTTCCCTCCTGGTTTTAGGGATCAGCACAGAGGTTTCCAGACAGAATCAATTATCCCTCAAGCTCACTAGCTTCAACCCACATAGATGGGCTGTTCTTCAAAGACTCCTGAATTCCTGGGAGAGTAGGAAAATGTCAGCTAATTCCAATTTAAACTCCTCAGATGCTGCAGTGCTGGCAAGTTATGAGGTAGGAAAATATCCCCCCAAATCAACATGACCTCTTCCCTGCTTTACCAGATAATAGCTCCACATGAGCACAGGGAGGAAAAATAGCAACCTGGAGACAGAATTCAAGGAATTTCAGCATGAAAAGAACCACTAGCATGTGAAAACATTTAGCACACAACAGTTCAAGTCATGGTATCATGACATCTGTCCCATGCTATGTCCCCAGAGTCCTCTCCACTCTGGGGCTACTTACACACTACCCAAACACACTCTGCTTTCCTCCCACCTCCTGAATTCTCCCTCACTATTTATGTGGCAGGTAAGTTGTTCTGGCATCACTCAATTCCAGGGGAAGGATGACCACTGTGACAGTGGCAGATGCCAACCGTTGGCAGTTTAATTTATAGATGTCTGCAAGAGTAGCATAACCATAACTTGTAGCAATCAGTTGACAAGAACTATTTCCTCCTTGGGATTTCCTCCTAAATCAATATAGTTCTGTCTAGCAGTGCATAGAACATCCCTGGAATTTTTCACACTCCTCTCTTGCAGCATTCAAATCTTATCTGCTACACACAGTCGGGAATGATGATGAGTTGAAGGTAAAGCCTGTCACCAGAGAGACCAAAAAAGGAGACCTTAGAGCCAAACATGACCTTCTCCTGTAAATTAGTCTGGGTTTTCTACAGATCCCTGGCATGCAGTGCTGGAAGGCAAACAGGGTAAACAAAAGCGTTTTGCAAATGTAAAATAAACCAAGAAAACAAACCCTTTTAAACATTTTAAAGCAGAAACAAAACCACAGGTATCGTCTTCTCCAACTATCCTTCCGTCTTTACATCTGACCCCAATCTGTCCCCCAGAACAAGGCAGATTTTGTTTGAGAAGATCAGGCTCCAAGGACTCCACATCTTTCTTTTTGTTTACCAACACTGTTTTTTCTTCTATTAACATTTCCATCACTGTGACTGAGGATACAGATGCCCACAGGCCATAATTAGGGGACATTATTTGCAGAAAGGCTGTGTCTGGGTAATTCAAGTTTCAGTGACTCGTCTACACCAGAATTGTGGTTAAAGCAACTCCACCAAGGACAGTAACTACAGAAGTCTGAGACAAACGGGCTGCTATGCAAAATCCCAGCACAGAGAGCTGAACAGAAGGGAGAGGACACAATGGAAAAGGAGATTATGGAACAGGAGAACATTCTTTGCAGACCTCGCTTCCCATTCCAAGCAGCAGTGCTGCAAGGAACCCACCAGGGAGGGAGTGGAGGCTGAAAAACTCCCAGCTGGATCTTTTTCAGCCATCACCACCTCATGGTAGAGTTCACTTTGGTCAAGGAGAACTCTTTCTGTTTGAAAGAAGCAGAGCTCCCAAAATGAAGACTATTGAGTATTTTTAATTTACTGCTTTTAGAGTGCAGGCAGAGCTGTTTTATGTTTTCTGGGACACAGGAATTTATCTTTGAGCAAAGCTACTTCTAACAATCACTTTTATTAGTTGCTTTTTCCTCTTATGTTGTGTATAGGGTTTTATTGCTATAGAATGTGTTCTGCCTTCACTTCCATATAGTCCCTGTTTCTTAGGAAAACATTTTGTTTAACATTTGGAAAGAAAACTTTAATATTCAGAGATATTAAAAAAATTACTACATCTGATCTGCTGGAGAAGGTGACCTCCAGAGCTGCAAAGGATTTATAACCACAGTGCTCCAAAATGAGAGACCACCTTAAACAGAGGGTATTCCTGAAGCTGGGCACATGATTTGTTTCCTTAATCTTAAATTATATTAACAAATTCGTGTGGTTTGGAGAGTATTTGGCATCAGGCAGCGACTTAGCAATGTTCAGACTCTCTGGTCTCCTATAATCATTTTTTATATATGATTATGGAAAATGCTGATCCTGCACAAAGTTGTCCTGGCAGCCAATTGACTCATTGGTCTTGTAAAGCCCATGTAATTAAGGTTTATTTTGACAAAATGTGGACATGGCAGCAGTCCACAGGTAAAAACTGTGATATTTTGGAGACAGCAGAGTGAAGAGATGCTGCTGCAGCACAGTATAGAGGGTAGCACTAGAACACTCAATCCCCAATAACCAATAACCGGATCCCAAATAACCTCATTTGTATTCCCCTTCTGAGATGCTCTGGGGAAAACAAAATCCCCTTTCTCCCAGCAAGCTTGGTTACCACCTTATTTTTGCCTTTCTGTTCTTTAGTTGGGAGCAATACATGGCTGAGACTGTGTGGGTTTAAGATATAACAGTTGTCTTCTTGAGAATTAGATCCTTTCCCCTTGGGTAATTTTTAATTTAAGTAAGAGTCGGATGCTAATTTTAGTCTCTTTTTCAGCAACACAGAGTACACGGGCACTTGTCATCTGGAGTTGTGTGTCCTTTGTAGGGTGTGTGACCCAGATTTGCTGCTGCAGTGCTCTCTCAGCTGTACAAAGGAGTTCACTGGCTGCACAGAAGGTTTGGGTGGGATTTGTTTGAAGTGCAGTACTACACTGCAATGAACTGAAAGCCTCCAGAGCTCTTCTAGAACCAAAACACAACAGGTTTAAGTTCTGGATTCCTGGTGAAACAGCTCTGCCTGCACTCTGTAAGGGAACCCCTGCCCGACACAGCCAAAATGCACTAAATTAAAAATACTCAAAAACCTGCCCAGTATTTAATGGACATTTTGGAAGCCATGCACCTCCAGAGACTCCTCCTCAAACAGCTCGTGGATATGATTGACAAGATTAAACAGATTTCAGAAATTATCATAGAACAGCAAAGGAATGGCATGCAAATCATGCAAATCCTCTGTAAAAGAGTAATCAGTTCCTAGACCTCTTTCACACTCGTTAAAAGGCACCTAAATGGCACCAGTTCACAGGAGGACTCCAGGGTGCAATAAGAAATGTTAAATCAGACAAGGAAGAAGGTGATGAGGAAGAGTTTCCCCTGAACTGAAGAGTTTATGGTATACTTTAACTGCATCACAGAAGGGCTGGCAGCTCTCAGCCTGGTGCCAAGGGCTCCCTGCACAGCTCCTGACTCCAGAGCAGCTCCGAGTGCTGGGATACTGCCAGGTCTGTCACCACAGGAGGGGCTGGGAGTTTGTGTCTCACACAGAGACTTGATACCACCAGTAAGATTATCAGAAAGTCTCTGAAACAAGATGCTATCAGTTCCCATCAAGTGTCCCAAATTAAAGCATCAGTGTTCTGGTGGGGAGAAAGACAATCTGGCCCTGCACGCCTGACACGTGGCAGACCTTGGGCACTGCATATGCACAGGCAGCATCAGCTCATCTCTGGTCTGCAAGCAAAGGGAGAAAAAATGGTGCTATTTTTCCATTCGCACCTTCCCTCTGAGATCCAACTCTTGTGGCCATATTTCCACACTCTGCCAAACAGCAATATCAGCAATTCCCTGCTGACACTGAAATTCTGTGCACTTTATGGCACTCAGAAGGTTCAGTAGTATAAAGTTCCTGGTGCACACACCCCCAGCCAAGCCTCTTCCCGGGCAACCTGCTCCGACCTGAGATGTCAACCCAAGGAAATCAGGTCAGAAATTCCTATGTAATCACCAGGTAACAAACATGCTGCACAGGGCAGGGCAGGAACGATCTTATACATGCAAGTAAAACCAGAACTTTTACCACCCATCCTGAACCCAGCTCAAAAGTGCCCTCACAGAGAAACACTGACACTGGTTGTCCTCAGGCTGTCCTGAGCTCCTCTCAGCCCTGCTCACTCCATACTACTTCTGCTCCAATGTTGATAACACTCCTAAAATTTGCCTGTATTTGTAGACGGATGAGATAAAGCAAAACTCCTCACTCTTCCCTGCTTCCCCTTCCAATCTCACCTCTGACCATTATATGGAACCTGTTGATGGAGACAGCCTGGAGATTTTTATCAGGATTGCAACTGCACGAGCTGAAGTCTTTATGTTACTTAACCTCCATGCCATAGGCTTGTTTAAGCAGCTGAGACTGGACATCTGATTGCTGGAAGCACCAAGAGCAGCTACTCCACCTGAATGATGAAAGGACCAGGGTGAACATCTCCCCAGAAAGTCCATCTGTAAGTACCAATAAGTGGTGCTGCTGCAGAATGTTCTTGGAGGAAAAGGCAAAAGGGAAAATTAAATGTGGCACCTGCTAGAAACAACATTAAAAAACCCAGCAGAACTGCTGCTTTCTGTTTGAACACCAGAATCTCATGAATGAACAGATCTTTGTGTTCTGAGAAATCACAGTTTTCTCTCTTGAGTCTTCTCCAGATGTTGCTTCAGAGACTCTCAATTCATACACTTGGGACAAATTACACACACAAAATCACCTTCTATCTATGCAAGAAACATGCACGCCAGTGCATTGAGCTGGAGAGATCCAAAAGCAAGAAGGTTCTGAGTCCAAACTTCTCCCTTTCCCTCCAACAGCATTTTATGTTCAAGCAGCATAAAACATCTTGGGTTTTGTGGTGTGGTTTTTTTTTTTTCTTTTTAGCTTGGAAGTTCAGAAGATTGTGGATCTTAGATCTTTGTCTTGTTTCTTAACAGTCCACCTGCCACCCAGCTGTGCTCCACGACTGAAATTAGTGAATCAAACAGTCAGATGTGTTATATTTCACTCTGCATAATATGTGACAGAGATCAGAAGAAGCCACAGTATCAGCAGGTTTTTGCTTCCATCCTGCTGGTCCTGCTGCCTTCAGTGCAGTGTTGCTCTCTCAGAAGTGAGGGCAAAACTAAAATGCTTTTAGAGACTGGACAGAGGACTTTCAGAAAAAAAAATGAGTTTTGCAAGGCAGTGCAAACCAGATGAGATTGTTCAACTGAATGAGATGATGACATCCCTGAGCTGTAGCTTACAGAATTGTTTTGCTTTAAAGCATCATTACATCTGTGACTGCAGTTGTCTCCCTTGGATTCAACAAATCATCAATGACCTGCACAACACCATCAATAAGACCTGGGGACAGACCATACAGAGACCATGGAAACATATTTCAGCTGTCCAAGCAAAATGAAGATGAGACTTAAGACCCTCACCATTCATAGAGCTGGTGAGTTCAAGACACATCACTTGGAAGACAGAGACACACTCCAATAACACACTTGGATACTCCTGGACCCAATAGTCTATTCTTGTTTCTCTATATTTGCTTTTAGAAGGACAGTCACGGCCACTTAGACATTATGGTAACCAACAGGAGGATTGTTCCTTTTATCAAAATGCTGCTATTAAAAAATAAATGTGACTCATTCAAAATTCAAGATCAAAACTCAACTGTGAAGTGACTTACTCATAAAAATCTGCCAGAGCTTCTTTGTTAGAGCGCACAGCTCCAAAAGCATTTTTCAATTAGCCACCTCACTGCTCCGAGTCCTTTTTCTACATTCCTTATTTCACACTGCTCTGAAAATGCTGAGCTTCACACTTCCAAGGAAAAAGCCAGTCAGCTAGAACAAACGGGCTCAATCTGAACGGCAAGGCATTACAGCAAACGTGATTTGGGTTGCACTGCTGCAGCACTGCCCGTCCACTTTGATCGCGGTGATTTTTCACTCAATTTTTAGCTACGCTCACATTGAAACTCTTTGAGATCAACTCATCTACCCTCCACTCATTGTTTTGCCAAAGTTTCTGGTGCTGCATAAATGAATAATCATAGTTGGTAATGGCTGCAGAGTCTACACTAAAGTAAAATAATGAGACACCATGGACATGCACATGTGCAATCCTAATGAGTATTTAGCTTGAGTGCTGTCGGAAGGCACAGCAGTAAACTGGGAACTGTCATTTTCTCCAATTAACTTTCAGGTTTTCTTCTTTCTGAAGGTGCCACCCAAATGCCAAACTTCCTCCAACCTTCTTTCCAGATCACATGTACCTGGGATCATGAATATGTAGTATGTAATTACTGTGCTTTTTTAAGGGCCACGTGGTAGTCACAGTCATGCTACGACATTCCCAGGATTTAGACATGCTGCAGGAAAGACATTACCCACCATCTCCCACAAATTCAGCCTCTCAGGAGCAGGAAACTCCAGAGGATTAACTGAGCATAGCTGTGCTGCAGTTTCAGAAACAGAGCAAGGTGAACAGATTAATAAATATTAAACAAATATTAACAGCTGTACAATAAAGAAGATTTTTTTTTTCATATTCAGATCAGAGCTTCACCTGAACTAAAAGAAAAACAAACCAGAAAGACTGATAGTAATATAAGAGCAGGCAAGGAAGCATATCAGCCTGACTCACTTAGTTTATCATATCTCAAAGGTCTTGATGCATTGGAGGGTGTAAAACCTTCTGGATCTTCCTATCCACTATTGTATTGCACAAAAATGGCCTGGCAGGGAAACCTGGTCCAGGCAGCTTCTGTACTCAGAAGTTCATCTCAGGCACAAATAGTGGTTTAGTCACAGTCCTTAAAAGCATTTGGAAGCAGGATCCCAAGAAGAACCACGTGTTTCTATACAACAAAGACTTTTGTTATGAATCTTCTCCCTGAAGTTCCCCCATCAGCAGAAAATGTTGCTGCTGACAGCAAGCTCTGCTGAATGACATGTGTATGTAAGTTGCTCTCCTCCAAAACAGATGGCAGAGAGAGACTACTGCTTCTTTAAAAGACAGTGAAATCCCTCTGACTTCTCCACTCTACACAGCTTTAGGAACAAAGCACAGAAACCCCTCCTTCCTCCTCTGCCCTGACACTCATTAGAGCTCACATGTTGACCCGTGTACCGTAAATAGCCGTCCTTCAATGCGAGGTCATGCGGCAGCAGCTCCCAACTCATCAAGCCATTTGCATGATTCGGAGGCACTTTCCCCAAAAATTCAGCCTGCACTGCACGTTTCTTCATCTCTTTCAGCAATGACCTTGGCCAGATTCCACTGCAAACCCATGATATTCAGATGATGGTGCTACTTTACAATTGACAAACACGGACCTGCTCGTGTCAGGAATCGATACGCCAAAGCCTTCAATCAGGAATGTCAGAGCAGTTTTAAAATCTACGCCCTGTATTAATGGATTTTAATGGATCTGAATGGAGATGTTTGCTGTGTGATTTACTGAAGGGGAGCAACAAATCAATGTTCCCTTATGACACGTCACATCTCGTGACAGTGTCCCCTCGTCCTGCTGTGTCGGGGGGATGATGATTTGCTGCTTCACAAACATCTGTGATCTATGAGGCAACACTTCCAGTAGTTTAATATCATCCCACTCTGAGTGTCCATCTTTCTTCTCTGGATGAGAGGTACGAAAGCATAAATTAAAACCTCCTGGGTGACAAAACGTTCTCCCTCGCATTTGCCTTTTCTAAATTTGGCTGCGACGGCTGCGACGTGTCCGTGTAATTCCGTGTGGGAGAATTTATGAGCACGGCATTGTTTAAACAGGTCAGTGCACTGGGATGGTTACCCCAATCTCCTCCTTCTTTGACCATCGTACACCACACAGTGCTGTATAACAAATTGCATTGACATTTAGTCATTTCCATAGGAAGAACTTGGATTTTAGCCCATCACTTGCCCCAGAGTTTTTATTCTTTTTTGATTTCTCCGTGGAATTGGGATGATTGGAGGGGCTACCTTGTTCCTATACTGGGGCTACCAGTTCCTTAACTGAGAATCTCAGGTGTTAAAACACTGATGTACTGGATGAGTAACATCAGTTGATCAACACTTGAAATACCAAATTACTTAATAGCTGAGTCTTCGGCTCTCCCTCACTCTAAAAAAAACCAAACCACCAGACAAAGAAACTAGACAAAGAAGGTGAGAAAGTAATAATTTTCCAACCATTTGATAATCATTGAGAAGCTTTTCTCACCACTGAGACAAATCACAGAAAGAAGAAAAATAATCCAAAAACAACTAAGACTTCAATTTTTCCTAATGGCAAAAAACAACTGCTAAAAGAAAGGAAAAAAGAGCAGACTCCATTAATTTTATCAGTCTTAACTTACGAATCTGGGAGAAAGGGGCAGCTGAAAGTAGTGAAAGCAGGTAGAGAGGTATCACAATTAGATGTCCCAGCTGCACAATATGCTGTAATCACCATCGAGAGCAAGAAGGTGTCCTGATCTGTGACTACCTGCCTCATTCAGGACTTCAACAGCATCCAGTAATTACAGGTGAGCCCAAAAAAATGTCTTTATGAAAAGTTATGGATGATCAGTGTGTCAGTGAGCTATATTTGAAATCTATCAGCTCTTGATGGCTAATTTTGTACTACATGAGTAAAGCAAGTTCTAATAACTCACTTGGGACTTCACTCCAGTACTTACAAGCTACGTGCTTTTCATATTCATAAAACAAAACTAATTGCCTTTCATGGATGAAATGTTCTAAGAATTTTTAATCCATGTCAGCTGCAAACTCTAAAAATCCATCCCCATATATTTAAAACTCCCCCTCCCACCTGCTCACTTGTAACATGTTGTTTGCTGCAAACAAACTATAAAGCAAAGAGAATTATCACACTCCTACATTAGTATTATTTGTATTGTTTTTTACAGGTTATCTCTAAAGTCAATTGCCCACATTTTCACATGCTTAAAATAAACTGAAAACACTATTTAGGGAGGGGGAAAAGGCAAAATCGTTCATTCCCACAAGGAAGCAGTTACAAGTTTACTCCTTCACTGAAGCAGATTTTCAAGGAAAGGTTCATACGTGATAATTAAAACGTGTTACAAATGAAATGAAACAACTCTTAGAGTAACTATTCCACAAGCACGTTGCCACCCCCAGCTCTCCTACACATCTACAACTACAAGGGTGAAAGCTGTGTGCTCTGGAAAACTACAATTATCCAACACATAGAGCGAACTAGACAGAGGAGTCTGCAGCTTTCTAGGGCTGATGGCTCACGTTTTCTAGTGTGAAAGCTTCAGTTATCTTTCCAATTTCCAGCTTTCCCTCACACTGCTCTACAGGGTGACAGCAGGCCACGCAAGAGGCAGCAAGCTCCAACCCCATTCCAGCTCTCCAAGGTTTCCGCAGCTTGAAGACCAGCGTCTGGAATACACTAAGTGTTTTCACCGTGGGAAGAGGGGAGAGCTGGCTCCTCTTCCACTGGATAACAGGAATTACTTTTGCCAACGCTGCGGTCACTGAAGGGCTCCATTGCCAGCTGCCCATTCCAAGAAGCCAGGCTCGCTATGCCTGCAGAAGCTTAGTGGATAAACACTTCCAAACAATCTTCTCAGGAAACCTGAGAGCAAATCAGGCGACAGTAATAACAACATACATGTGTGCAATCTCATCTCGGAGGCTGAGAAATGTGGATTTCTTGGTCCTAAAAACCCTGTTAAAAATTCTGCTCCATTTCTACAGCCCCGTTTCTCATGTGCCACTGTAGTAGCTAAGCCTGGAAAAGACTAATAAATAGAAAATGTAAATACCAGAAGTTTGGGTCAAGTATGCAAATGCCTATTTCTGAGACTGTCATTTTAATTTTCCCTTAAGTCCCCATTCACCAAATTGTGCTATCTAGTCACACAACTTTGTAAATTCTTCAGGTCAGGAGCTGTCCCAATCCACTTCACATTCTGCTGCAATCACCTGTATTACATCTCACTATTAATGTGGCAAAATTAATAAAAATGTAAATTTACCAGGGGACTGCAGCATACTTTTGGAAAATAACTCTATTGGTCCTTGCACAGTTTACATTTTAACCAGAACACAGATTTTGAGCAAGTTTGGCTTATTTAACACGTGCAGCAAGGAAACAAACCCCAGCAATGAAACAGGCTGATCTGGTACAGAGTATGGATGGGAAGGTAATTTTCCCAGTGTGGACACATGCAGTCTTCTGGAATCTGCAGAGAACCAGTTCCTGCTTG
Source organism: Calyptomena viridis (assembly GCA_013390005.1). Classification (NCBI taxonomy): domain Eukaryota; kingdom Metazoa; phylum Chordata; class Aves; order Passeriformes; family Eurylaimidae; genus Calyptomena; species Calyptomena viridis. Next base: position 174,470 of record WEIV01001916.1, read on the forward strand.
GGAAACCCATGAGGACCAGCAGCCAACACTCAGCTTCACCAGCTCTGGCCAAGGTCAGCCTCTCCTGGGTATTCCCTCGTGTCTCTGGGTGAATCAAGATTTTCCCCACTTCTTTTAGGTTTCATGTACACTGGGCACGTCCTTCCTCTGAGCCCAGCAGCAGCTTCCTAAGCAACCACCAACAGCATAATGATGCCTTTAATGAAAGAAAGCCTTTAGAGGTGCAAAGCCTGAGCGAGGCTGCACCGTTTCAGCTCCCTCCTGGTGATCACCGACAGCCGGGAGATGATTCTGCAAACCAGCCTCCAAACTGAGCTCTGCTTTAAGGAATGCTACACGTGAAATACCTCATTACCCACAGCAGGACTCCAGGTCAATACCTGGTAAAGAACCTGGCTGGAAAAGGGATTTTTCATTACTCACTGGCAATGCCAAGTCATTGGCACGGATGGCAATTTTAAAGGCAGTTTTAATTACAGTAGGTAAAACCCACAGATGATGAAGCTGCAGTGTCAGAAAACCATCAGAACTGAACACTGACCCATTTGGGTTGTTTGCTGAACTTTAATCACTTCCCAAGTCTGACAGCTGCTCAAACTTAATTGCTCATTACACTTGTAAATAAAAACTGATCTCACTCTCTGATTAGCCAACCATCTTATAGTTGCCATAACAACTTCTTGTCTAATAAGTGATTTCAGGTTTACCATTATTTGTACTAGCAGAAAATTTCACAAAGGTCTGAGATAGCTCCTTTCAGCAAAATATCCTTCTAATTAAAACAACCGAAAATCAGTAGAGAAAGGGCAGCTCAAAGATAATGAAAAACCAAGCTATTTACTACAGCAGCTTAAATGTGAAATAAGGGTACCCCAACCCCAAATATATGTTGCATCCAGCTTAACCTCTACCTCCCACTATCAATCATCTTATTATCATACCTATATCCCATAACAACTGCTCAGGAAAATACCAGGCAGCATTCAAGAAATAACTCAGGTCACAGTGTGGAGATGGATTTCAAGACTCACCTCACTCCAAATGAAATATTCCAATAAAGTTGGCATATTTTCTCTCCTGATCTTGAATTAGGAACCAATTAATTGGTGACATTCCTTAACACTCTGTTAACTGCTTGGAGCATTTTTTGGTGGACACTGAGGAGTTAAGATCCTCAACAACTTCATGTAAAAAAGGGGAAAGTGTTGAGCCCAACAGAGGTCCATTGCAGCAAAAAAGGATGTTTTGGAAGGAAGTATCTCATCTCTGGATCACCTCCTTCAAAACTGTACTTCAGGTGTGACTTTTTTTGACAAAATTACTGATTGCATATGTCTGGAAAAAGTTATCTGTATTTCAGTAAGTGTTGGGTCATCACAACTTAAGTAAAATGCCTCTATTAAAGCAAACAGACACATTTATTAGTCTCAGAAGACAAAGGATTGGGAGCTATGAGACACCGCAAGCCTGTAGGCCCAGAACATCATAAAAACTTTCCAACATTTGCTGTCAAAGCTGCTGAAGCTTGCAATTTATTTAATAGGCTCAAGGTAGCTTTATGTGTTTATAAGCAAGGAAAGACACTCCCTTCCTTCCAAAAGGGAAATAAATGCAGAAAGCTGTAATTGAGACAAAATATAAGTTAAAAAGAAGTCAGGAAGCCCAGATTTTGAAAAGGGACTTTTTCTGCATTTACTCAGCTAGGCAAGAAATATGAATTTTTATTATTTGGGTCAAATATGAAGCCAGTCACACTTCTTGCAGTAGATTATCCTACGAAAATACAGAGGATGCGACATGTCCAATTTAACAATATCCTCAACATTCCTGACCACATTTGGGATGCAACAAAGTCTTTCTTGCCTTAAGAACAAGAAACCAGTGCTCTGCAAAGTCCTTGGAACTCAAACACAGTTTATGACACCAATCTGTGCCTTCACTTTGTGTACATTTTCTTTGATCCGAATTTGAACAAAGAATTTCTTCCCAGTAATTTAACCCAGAAGGTTTCCCAGGACCAGCTGGGGAACAGACTGCTTTACTCTCAAGGACTAAGCAGGCTTACAAACTAACCAAATTATGCAACAGGTTTCTTCTGAATATCTCCTCATTTCTGAGTCTCCTGATGCTCTCTGAGACTACACTGAGCTGCCAAACGCTGTGAACTGAGATAGAGCAGCATGAGTAAATAGTCCATACACAGCCATGCCAGGAATTGCTCAAACACAGGCAGGGTTTATATAAACAGGAACTTTTTTTCATCCCTAATCTCTGATTTTGAAAATAGTTACTACAGTATGGAGCCCACCTTGTAATTCTGGCAGGTATACAACAATCATCGAGCATATATTTAAATTTAGGACAGTGCTGCCAATAATAGACTGGCTGGATTTATTTGCATCTCCCCTTCTTGAGCAATGGGAAGAGTTACCTACAGATGGGAAGATCTTGCTCCTGAGTTGTGTAAAGACACTTTTACCTGTAACAAAGGAGCTGCTCTTAAGGAAAGAGAGACCCAGCTCTAGCAAAACCTTTAGACCAGTGTCCTTTGTCTTCAAGAATAATCAGTTTTATCAGAGCCCTTTGCCACTAGTGATAACTGAAATGAACAGGGAGAACCATCAGCAGAATAACTAAGTAAATACAGAAGATAAGGCTTGTCTATCCTTGGTAGGATTTTTATATTGAGCAACAAGTTTCTTTTACATAGAAAATTAGGAATTCCCCAGGTGGATACAAGTGAGAAAGTGGAAAACTAGTTCTGAATGATCTGTGCAGACTCATCAGCATTACCCAGGCTGGGCTTTCGGGTCACTTCCTCACTTGTAGGCTCCCAAAGGATCCTTTTCTCCCTGTGCTCTCCAAACATTTATGCTCTTTATCACATTCCACAGATTTTCAAACCAAAACTCAAAGGGTGAAATGATTTTTAATCAAGAATAAAACACCAGATGAGGAAGGTTTCCAGGCCAGCCCCGAAAAGCCCCAGCCCTGCAGGTGCCAGGCAGCACTTTCCCCAGGAAGGATCATCCCACCAAAACTTCTGCAGGAGCTGCTGCTCTCCCTCCACTGACCTTTAGCACTGAGGACACCACCAAATGCCTTCATCTCCTTCAAAGAGTTGTTAATTAAAAACTCAATATAGCTTATGAAATCAGTCTAAAACTGTTTTTAACTAAGGAAAATACAAAACACTTCTGGTGAACATTGTTTTGGGTGAAATATTAAATCAGTTGGAAGGGTTTGTGGGGATTTTCTGTGGGTTTTAGTCAAGCATATTTTAGGTATGAAGTTTAAACAAATCTGCTGAGTCCATGAACAGAGCAGAAACAAGCTGGGAATGAGCTGTCCTCACTCTCACATATAGATCTATATTAGAAGCATATGGAATATACATTTAAACGTATCGTGTTGAAAGAGATAAAACTGCATTACCCAAAAATACATGTTCTAATACCTTCATGAACTACAATCTGCTTTTGTGCCTATAAAATAAATCCAGTCTTAGAAACCCAGTATTAAATGGTATTATACTAATTACCCAGCTTCACATGTGTATGTAGTTTCTCCAAGTTGCCAGATTCATGACTCAGTATTTATTTGCTCCTTTAAAGGAAAGATACCCATTTTCATATTTCATGGAGATTTTCCTTACAACATAATCCATTGTCATGAAGTGAAAGCAGATCCGAATAATCTTATAAAACTAGAAGCACTTTATCAGACTCTCTTTTTGCATGACAAGCACAATTCTGGATGAGCAGCGGGGGGTTGGATTTCTAACAACTGACCAGCTACAGGAGTACCTAGAAAAGTACTTAAACTCTGAGGAGAGAACTTTTTGTGCCCTTTACACTGCAGCAAAGACAAAATTCATCTTTTTGATACAGCAAACAGGAACTGTTTGCCACCTTGTACTGAGAAAAGCTTCTCTTAGAACAGGGCACAATCCTTCTGTGGTTACGGGTAAATGCAAACGACTTTTTATTTTATTATAATGCAATGAATGAAGAGAGATGATTCAGAGCCCCACAGCATGCTGCAAAAATGGAATTTTATTGGGACCAGATCCTAAGATTACGGTGTGCACTTTAAACACTGAATTCTAGCACTGGGAAAAGGCTTGTCTTTAAAAAAACATTTCACTTACAGCACAGCAAAGTAGTAAGTTTACTCTGAAGGGAACTTAGGGAAAATGTGGACAAGAAAGCCTGGATTAATGCCTCCCCCAGGACTACCATGGGCTGCTGGCTCTAATGCATTTCTCTGTTCCTGCATGTAGCCATCAACTCATTTATTTAGGAACCATTTTTATTCTAACTCATACCTGAAGAAAGGACTCAAGTGCTTCTTATGGAAAGGAAAATAAAAAGGTATTTTAAACCCTCAGAAGCTGAAGCATTTTCCCATTAAAAAGAAAAAAAAGGGGGGGGGGCAACAAAACAGCAGCTCTGGAAACAGACTCTATCCACCATATATATTATCAATTTAACGGCCTTGAATGGAAACTGCAAGTGCTTTGATAAAAATCAATTGAAAAGCTGTCTGCCCCACTGTTGCTTCAATAAAGTGCCTCTGTATCTTTTGCTGAAACCTTGTTTTTGTAGCCTCCTTAAACAATACTCTGAATGAAATCACTGCACTGCTGCCCCTCTGAAAACAGCCTCCAAGGGAAGTGCCCAGAGCTGCACCTGCACTGAAACCCCCCTTCCCCACCAGGGACCAGGGATGTGAACCAGCAGCACCTGATCCACACCCCGACTCACACAGGGCAACTTCATTTCTACTATATTGTTAAAAATTAACTTTCAGGTCTCAGTGCACTTAATTCAGGTGCTGAATGTCTCTCTCCCAGAGGTCTGTGGCTCTGGGTCAAGCAGATTTTGGGCACCAGCAGGAATAGCTGATTTCAGCAGCACACACAGCCCTGAGCAGAGCCCGACCAAACCAGACCTTGATGCCCCATCCACCACCCCGTGAGGAGCCCATTTCACACCTCACTGCCCCAGCTCAGCCCTGCACACCTGAGGGAGCAGGGCAGGGGGGCAGCAGCAGGGCTTGGTTTGGATTCAAATAAATAAACACTTTCCTGAAGCCTTTGCAAAGTCTCTAGAGTAAAAACCAAAACCACTAAACCAGGTTTTCCTGTGCGCTCATATGTAAGACATATGGTGGATATCAAACAAGCAGAATGACCAAAGAAAAGTCACCAGCACTCCACATTCTTGAAATTCAATCACCTTTAATCACTGGAGATATTTTTGCTAACCTGCAGAAAGGGTATTTGTTCTAATAACCTTGAATAGAGTGGTGACACTTTAAAGATGGCTCCGTTGAACAAAGAAAGATAAAACCACAATTTATGGCAGGATGGTGAATCTCAAGGCAAATTCCCACTACTGTAAATTGCAGCTTTTTCCCCAAGCCAGCCCCTCTTCACACACCAAGCAGTTTGTCAGCACTGTTTTCCTACACATCTTCCTGCTCTTCTCCTTCTCACTGGTCAGGATATTTTTCAAAACAGACCTCCTCTAAGGATCTAGTATTTGCAGTACTAATTGGGAAAAAAAAGGAGTTCAGTTGAAAGAACCAGACCAGCACCCAATGCTACAGAGGATTTTGTCAACCCCGACATACTCAGCAGCCTGTGAAACCCACAGCACCCAATTCCGCCCTCTAAACTTTTCCCAGCCTTCACAAAGACCTTCTGGAAAGCATGGTTTGCTCACAAACCTTTGGGAAGCACTACTACAAAATCTTCAGTGGGATTTTTAGTTTATACATTTATATATATTACCTCCCTTCACGGCAACCTCCAGGTAAAATTCAATATGGAATGAAAATGGTTTTTAGGTTCAGGAATCTCTTTAGCACAGCTGCCTGCCTTCCACACAACACCCCCAAACCAACCAAAAACTATCCCTTCTGCTCAGGAGAGGACTTGGCTGGAGACACAAGAACAATTCAGTGCCCACAAAGTATTAGAGCAAAATTAAGTGAGGTTTGTAATTAGCAGCCATGGTAATGACTTATACAGTTTCTGCCATGACACCACTGGGAATTAAATAGAGGGTACCATATCAGCCAAAATTCAGGTAGCTTTCAGCCATGAGGAACCTGGCTGCCATTTCAACTGGTACTTTAGATGCAGGAGACTCTATCCATCTCCATTACAAATCCTCTGAGCTCATCCCAGCATTACTTTCCCACATTAAGCAAAAGAGTTAACATAAAAAGCCTGCCTGGCTTCAGACATTATCCAGATAAAGAGGGGAAAAGAGAAAATCCCTTGTATTACCTCTCTAGGCTCTCCCCAAACCTTCCCTGACATCTTTGTTCTTTCAGACCTGGCATTTATCTGTAGACATTGTAGAGCCCTAATTAAATCTTCACATGAACCTTTGCTGCTTCCTGGCAGAGAACACACATTCTTGGTGTGCTGATGGACCTACAGGATTTTCTGCACTTCTCCCTTATGGTGAGTGTTAGGCCTTTCTTGAAAACATCACAACTGTGTTCAACACAATATGTTTAAACAGAAATACAAAATTATTCAGTTTCTTTTAAAGAATGAAGAGAAGCATAAGTGAAAATTACATTCCACAAGCTCATTGGAAAAACAAACTGTGGAAGCACTGGGCAAATAGCAGTGTCTGAGAACAAGGCATGCTTTTGTTTTACTACTGTCTCAGAAAGGGATAACTGGCAGCGATAGGAGAAGCAGAAAAATTTGTCTTCCAAAATAAAATCTGCAGCTCTCTCTTCCCCCTGGGAATGAAAAAACCCATTCTTAAAGAGCAGCTGAATTTTGCATTAAGGGAAGCTGCACACCTAACCTTATCTGATGGAAGCAGCTCAGTGTTCAAAGCCTCAAAGTTGGCAGTGACTGCTCAGTTCAGCGAGCAAAGGGATGTGAGAGCTGTAAAAACCTTTGCACTACAGAGTTAAAGAGGCAAAAGGCTTAAAAAAGCAGATTTTACTGCTTCTCCCCTTTCCCCCAACAATTCTTAAATCCCTTCAAACCACTGACTGATGCTAAAAGAAGCTGTCAATCAAGAGATGAGAAATTCCTGCCTTCCCTTTCCAGGCTCATGGCAGAGGCAGCTTGTCCTGGCTGGGATGGTCTGATGGCCAAACACAACAAAGCAAATTCCCTCTAAAATCATGTTTAACTTGTGCTGTTCTCATTATCCTCCAACTCTCAGCACTTCTCTCCCTCAGGAGAAGAAATAAACACTCCAGATGGCCGAGGACACACAGCAAGTTATACATATGCTCCATATATCCTGACAAAGAGTCCAGCCTTGCTCAAAGCACAGCACAAGACTCACCCATTCAAGAGCCTTTTACCTCAACAAGGGGCTGTCTCTGCACGTTGGGGGTGAGGAAACTCCTATTACAGAGGTTTGAGGTCTCAAGCTGGTACTATGCAAAATTTTTCTACTATAATTTCCAAAGATCTTCCATCATTCCAAAAGTTAACATAGAATAGCTATGGACTACATTATACAGTTATACTATAGAACCACAGAGTGGTGTGGGTTGGAAGGGACCTTAAACATTATTTAATTCCACCTCCCTGCCATTGCAGGGACACTTTCCACTATCCCAGGTTACTTCAAGCCCTGTCCAGCCTGGCCTTGGACATTTCCAGGCATGGGGCAGCCACAGCTTCTCTGGGCAACCTATGTCAGGGCCTCCCCAACTTCGTAGGGAAGAATTCCTTCCCAAAATCCCATCTAACCCTGCCCTCTACCAGTGGGAAGCCATTCCCCCTTGTCCTGTCCCTCCAGGTCCCAGTCAATAGTCTCTCTCCATCTTTCCTGTTGGCTCTCCAGGTACTGGAAAGCCACAATTAGGTCACCTCAAAGCCTTCTCTTCTCCAGGCTGAACAATCTCAATTCTCCCAGTCTTTCCTTGCAGGAGAGCTGCTCAGCTGAGCATCACCTTGGCTTCGGGACCGTCCTGCACTGCAGGAACCTGAGCCAGCCTGTTCTTCCCCACCTCAATGTCAGAGATCTTACATTTCTTCAGGGCCCAAGAGAGGAAAGCAGGAGGCACTGAGAGCCCACTCAGCCAAGGTGACAACTCAGGGTTATCAAACACTGCACAAGTGGTGCCCAGGCTTTTTCCTTTCTTTTCTTTGCCCCAGCTCTGGCAACCCAGACCAAAACCTGGCTTGCCCACAAATGAACACATCTGTAGTCACAGCAGCCCAAGGAGGCCTTGACTGGCCTGGCAGTGAAAGCTCACTCAGAATAACCTGCTAATGGCACCAAAGCATCACCAAAACCACAATTCAAGCTCCAGGCTGAAAACCCAGAACATATTTGTGTCTCCAAACCACACCATCCTTCTGCACACACACAGGTCCAGCGGGGTTCCAGCACTTTGGGAAAAGGCGGATCAAGAACGGGGTGGTCTGGAACAAGGCACTCACATGCGGGAAAAGGAGTTGGGGGATGCAACAACTTTCCTTCACCCACCTCGACGTAGAGACACCCCCTCCTCATGGACAACAGGCTAACCAAAGCCCCGCTGTCTGTCCTGCCCACTGAGCCCTTCACAGAGCCCCCACTGAGCCCTGCACGGCCCCCCCTGGCCCCAGAGCCCCCCTTGAGGCCTCTGGCCCAACCTCAAGAGCTTCCATCCCCCCCCACCCCCCAACCCTGCAATCCCTGATCCCCAGAGAGTCTCCCACGCCTCCACACGCCTCCTTCAGCCCCCATAGCTGCCTCAGC
>WEIV01001916.1:183243-207006 GCA_013390005.1 Calyptomena viridis
CCTCGCTGCCCGGAGCCTCCCGCCGCGTCCAGAGGCTCCGCTGGCTCCCCTGGCCCTCCCGGAGTCCCCCGGGCCGCCGTACCGAGGCTCTGCCCCACCGGGGTGCTGAACGGGTTCCCCAGCAGAAACTCCATCTTGGGATGACAACAAACAGCGGCCCGGCGCCGCCTCCCCCCGCACCGCGCCCTGACTGACAGCCTCGCGCACCAATCACAGCGCGCTCTCACAAGCGAGCCCCGCCTCCTCTCCGCTGATTGGGCTGCGCTTGGACGCGCCGAGGAGTCATTGGTTGAGACGCGTGTCCATCACTGTCAAGCCAGGGATCCGCCCCCGCGGTGGTCTCCGCCCTTTCCCCGCCCTCCCATTGATGGACAGCGGGGACACCGCGATTGCCGCTCCCCATTGGGCAAAGGCCAAACCTTTCTGCAACGTTATTGGGCAAGAGAAACGTCAATCTCGCGAGCCTCCTTCCGCCCCGAGGGCACGGTCCCGGCGCTGATTGGCTGACACGGATTTCTCGCGCTCTGATTAGCAGCCGGGCTTCCCACCCACTCCCCGCCCATTGGCGGCTGGGGCGGTCATGTGACCGTCCTTAGCAACGCGACCGGGCTTCCTTAGCAACGTGCGCAGAGACGCGGCGGGGGAGGCCGGGAATCGGGAATAAGGAATAAGGAACGGGGCACGGAGCTGACCCGGAGCCCTGGGGACCTGCGGGTGAGAGGCCTGAGGGGCAGGGATCTGGGCTTCGGCCGGTCCCGGGTGGGAGGCAGCGGTCCCTTCCCATCCAGCGGGGAGGGATGGTTAGAACGATGGACAAGTGCCCATCCCTGGGAGTGTCCAAAGCCAGGTTGGAGCAACCTGGGATAGTGGAAGGTATCCCTGCCTGTAGCAAACCATTCGGGAAATCTACAAGGAAGGTAGAAAGGACGGTCAAGGATGGATAAACCCAGAACCTGCTGCCACTCAGTCAGTACTGAGCACAGCTATAGGTTTGGTTTGCTAATGAAAAGTCTTGATAAGGACAGAACTCTCTAAACTCACACATTTATCCTTCCTGTTTTATGAAAAAAAAAAAAATCAGAACGACTTCCATAATTGCAAACATCTTACAAAAGCAAAAGCTTGGCAATTCAAGTCCTTCACACTGATTCATTAACTGTGCAAGGAAGATAAATAGTCTCATTGCCTCCAGGACAACGCTAGGGATATTTAAATTTCCATGAGGAATTTCCTCACTGAAAAGGTTGTCAAATGTTGGAACAAGTTGCCCTGGGAAGCTGTGGCTGTCCCATCCCTGGGAGTGTCCAAGGCCAGGTTGGAGCAACCTGGGATGGTGGAAGGTGTCTCTGCTCATGGCAGGGGGGGGAATAAGATGGTCTTTAATGTCCCTTCCAACCCAAACCATTCCATGATTCTGTGATTCCATGACTTGTGGAAATAGTAGCCAGGCAGTGATTTAATTTCATTTATTTTCTGTCCTTTAAGGCTGACACAGTCTCACAATGAGTCAGTTTTACAATAATGTTGAGCCAAACATTATCGATGATGAAATGCTTCAGAAAGCCATTGAAGAGAAGTGCCCAGAGGACCTCGGAAATCTTGTCAGAGGGGAAAATATTAACTTTAAGGATGTGAAAGAGCTAGAGCTTAGTTTTAAAAGTGAGTATCAGAACATACACATTTTTTCCTTCTTGTTTTGTTAGAAGCTAATAGAATAAAGTACAAAGTTGGTAACTGGCAATTAAACAACCATGATTAGCTCGTATTTATTATGTGAAAAATAACATCTGGACTTACATTTTTGGTCACACCTGCACAACGTATCTTCATCAGAGCGAGCCGAGTGCTTTTACTGATGTGTAACTTCAAAGTTGCTTCAATTCCTACCCTGATTGTCACTGCTGTTCTCATTTAACATTTATATTGTGGTGACACCTACAGGCCACAGGCCTGTTGGGCCCCTCGGTGTGAAGACAAATCCAACCCTGTGCAGGCTCTGCCGTGGCTGGTGATTATGTGAGAGCAATTTGAGGGATTATGGTGATTACAGTCCGATTCGATGGCGTCCTCTGGTCATCCATAGCATTACCACAGCTTGCCTCTTGCAAACCAGTCATGAACTTGCTTTCAAAAAATGAAAAGGAAGAACATTCGGCTCAATATTGGAGTATTTGGGGAGGGAGGGTGATTTCTTAGGCAAAAATATGCTTTTGATTACTTTGTGTGTGCTCCGGTAAAATAATGTGTGTGTGAGTTGAGTTCCTTAGAAAAGACTCCCTTGAACTGATGCTGCAAAGATTTGTTTGCAAATGCAAAATACAGAACTGTGTGAATATTTTGTGCATGCAATTCCTCACTTCACTCTGCCCTCACTAAACGAGGATAGCAGGAGAACAGCTAATGAAATCTGGGAAGCCACGGCAAGGAAAAGAGTAATGGCAATGAGAATGTTCTTTATTTCCTGTCACCTTGGTCCTGATGTTTTGCTGTAGTGCCTAACAGCCTGCCCTTGTGATTCTGCTTTTTGGAGGAAACTAAATGCAGGGATATTGATTAGTTCTAAACTGCAGCCCTCACTGAAAGAGTAGACTCCAACTTCCTCTCCTGTGATGAGAATCCCAGGAGCAGGAGAGTCATTTACAAAAGCAGGAGCTGGGCACCACTAGACTGCAAATGCAGAGAAAAAGCAGAGTCTCATCCCAAATGTCCCTTTTGGAGCTGGAAAGGAAAATGAAGGTCAAGGCCTCCTAGTAGTGGATTCATAAAGCCACTGGAGTGCAGGGCCATCCATAGTCAGCGTCCCCTCTGCGCCTCGTTGGCCTCACTGATGAGCAGCGTGCACTGGTGCAGGACACTGAGGTTAACTGGGCTGTCTCATTGAAATCTCCTCCAGCCAGTGCACCCCTGAGCTCTCTAGGGCACTCATCACATGCTAAAAATCATTTTGGAGCTAACTCTGGACGTGTTTTCCTTGTGCCAGACAGCATGTCTGCTAAACCGAAAGCTGTCTCACATGAAAAGCAATTTTCTTTTCTTTTTTTTTTTTTTTTTTCCTGTGCCTTTAGCTATCCTGCAGATTGATAATCTGTGGCAGTTGGAGAATCTGACTAAACTGCAGCTGGACAACAACGTCATTGAGAAGATAGAAGCTCTGGAGAGTCTGGTTCACCTTGTATGGCTCGGTGAGATACAGGCATAGGAGGCTGGATCCTTCACAGGTGCAGAGCAATCTGTGATAAACTAGGATGTCACCTTCCTTCTCAAACACGACTGATAGGAGCTTTTCCAGGGAAAGCTGTCAGCTGTCTGTGTGTTTCCTTATTTGACTGTCAAATGTCAAAATGCCTGAGTTACCAGAGCTGCAAAACAATCCTTCAAATGTTTAAAAACCGTATTTAATACGTTTGGTGTGGCAGGAACAGGAAGCTGAGGCTTCAAGGTTGTTTCCAGGGTTTGTATTGTATTTGGAGGTGACTTTCAGGAATATTTATGGAAACACCTCTGTGATTTAGAAGCCTATATTCTATTTTCAAAGCTACTGCAGGCATTTTGGAGCCCACAGCCCACTGTCTTTACCCCTATATCCTTCAGGCCTTGGTGTCATTGTTGTCCCAGGAAGTGCCTATCCTTGTAGTCTTATGTGACTCCTTTCAGCTGCACAGATGCACAGCTTAGAGCATTCTCTGGAATTGCAGCCACGTTGCTGGATGGAAGTCTAAATATATCCTCAGCACACAGGGCTTCAGCTCGTAAGCACGTCGTGAAATGTCTAATGGGTTCTTCCACCCAGTTGTCTGCACTGTTCTGCTCCACAGATGACTGATGCACTTGTGAATCACCAGCTGATCACCACAGTGTAAGCTGAGTGTTTTGAAGCACACTCACATGTTCTGTTTGCCCAAAGGCTGCAGTTCAGCTGCTGCTACATGAGAATCTCAGCCACCCAAGTAAACTCATCGACCGGTTTTGGACTCTTGGATTGGTCAGTACTGGCCTGAGGGCAAATACTGCCCTTAGTCATGGTGAATGTAGGTGTTAGGATAGATGTCCTGGCAGGAGAAGAGGATGTTTCAGTGACTGAAATAGCTAAAGTGAATATATGGCTTTGCATCACTCCACTGACATGGAACTGGCATGTGTTGGTCCTATGGGAACGACCATGACAGTGGCCAGGTTCTGCAAGAAACAAGGCAGGGAGTGTCAGATTTGTCACAGAAATTCCCCTCTTAGGGCATTTCCTCACCTCTTGTATTTTGGGTTTCCCCATGAGGTAGAAGTCCCTTTCAGGCTCTATGTGTGTTCTCTGCATGGAATAACTTCAGCTGTTCCTCTCATTTAAAAGTTGCATGGATGGTTGCAAAGAGGAGATAGAAATGAAGGATGATTTGATGCCAAGCTTTAAATCCCTTTCCACCCCTGAGGAAAATCTGTGTATAAACTCCTAAATCCAGAACCAGGCTAAATGCAAGGTTTGAATCAGGACATTCTGCTAGAAATGATTTAACATTCGATTTCTAAACTCTTCCCCAGACTTGTCCTTCAACAATATTGAAGTAATTGAGGGCCTGGATACCCTTGTCAAACTGCAGGACCTCAGTCTCTACAGTAACAGAATATCTAAAATTGAGAATATGGACACATTGCAAGAGCTGCACATTTTCTCCATAGGGAAGAATAACCTGACCAATCTGGAAGATGTGAGTGCTTCCTGCCTTTGAAAATATTCTTTGTCAAAGGATCATATATTCTAAAACTGACATTTGTCACTGTGTCCAAGCCCTTCCTTGGGGGAGAAAACTCTCCTTAGGATTTCTGAGTAGTCTAAGATATGGTCTTGGTCCTCTATCCCAGAGTTAAGTGCTTCCTGCAGCCATTTCTCTTTCAGATTATTGACTCCTGGGGCCCAGTTCTGTCACTGCTGTCAGCCATGGCAAAAGTCCTATTGGCTGTCATGAAAGCTAGAAAAGGAATAAGTGGCTACATCTGAGAAAAGGAGAGAGACTAGGATTTATTTGGGGTTCTTTTGAGGGCATCTTACCAATCTAAGACCTGCAATTTGTCCACCCCATCTGTCTTCTCTCTCCACCCATTGCCTAGATATTCCCAATGTGAATTTAGAAGGAAATTAGAAACTCAAAATTGAATGTTGCGTGAATTTGGCAGTGGAGCAGAAAACTTATTGCAACCTAACTGTAAAAAGAGGCAAATTTCAAGTCTCTGTTTCCCCAGCACTGGGAAGTACAGATTTCTTTCCCTTTGGCACAGGTTGTCTATCTCAGGAGGTTTAAAAACTTACGGACACTGAACCTCTCTGAGAACCCCTTCTGTGATGGAGAGCACTACAGGCTGTTTGTTGTGGCTCATCTTCTAAACCTGGTGTACTTGGACTTCAAGCTTGTGAGAGACACTGTGGTAAGATTCCTGCATTCCCTGCTTGGGAGATCAGGCAACAGCATCTTACAGAGCCTTTGCTTGGTTGGTTTGCCAGAAATATTCCAGTACTGGGGGCTGGTTCCCTGCAGAAATCAGGCTCACAGAACACACACAGTGTTTGCTCTGCTTCCACCTAACAGCTGTGAACCTGTAGGCCAAATTCTATCAAATCTGACAGAGAAATAGAGGTGTCATCAGCACGATGTCTTCACAGATTTTATGAAAATCAGCAGCTGTGTGTGGAAGAGGGGCCTGCTTCTTGTTGCCACAGAGAGGCTGCAGTGTGAGTGCAAGTCTTCTTAGAGAATCTCAGAGGAAATCAGCCTTGAGACATGGATCCAGGGGGAAGGAGGCTTGGTGGTCCTGCTGCTCACAGAGTGATTGTTTCAGTAGCAGACTGACAGACCATGCAGGCAAGCAGGTGCCTGGATGCACTTCCCACTCTATTTCTGAGAACAGGACAGTTCACCCTCACCAGTAACCTGTGGGACTGGTTTTTCATCCTGCAGCTCACAGGAAAAAAAATGAGGGTTTTTTGTTCAGGTGTTTTTTTTAGTAGCAAAGGAACATGATTAATTGTAAATTTGTTTGGCACAGAGCAGGAGCTGTACTTGGAATATACATTGCTCTTAGCATAGGACTGGAAGGGCTTTCCAGGTCATGGAGTGCAGTCCCTGCTCATCAGACAGTACGTCAGAGAATTGCATACTTAAATTTGGCAAGCTTCAGTTTTAAGGTAGTGAGGTTCTGCCCTTGGTACTACCTTGCCACCCACTCCTCCAAAGAGCCTTCTCCTCCTTAGAAAATGTATTAACCTCACTGACTGATCAAATCAGAGCTCAAATTCTGGAAGTCAAAGTAGAACTTCCTGCTAAAAGAGAAAAAAACAACTCTAACAATGAGGAAATGGAGAGAGAAAAGTTTCCTGGGATTGAATCATCTCAGATGCATTGAAGTAATACGCCAACAAAAAATGGGATGGGGAATGGATTAGAAACTTCATGAGTAGTTTAACAAAAAGCCCACTAAGAAATGGAGATACAGATGTCACTCAGGTGCATGTTCTAGAAAGATCAAGGTTGGACGGCCACATTTGTTGAGCAATGCTGGATAATCTACTACAAATATTTCATTTGTATTTCTCAGAGAGAAGCTGCGGTTCTAAAGTTCCGAGATCATCTTGAGCCATTAGAGCAAGAGGAGGCTGAGGCCCTTGCTCTTCTGGAGCGAAAACAGGCAAAGCAGAAAGAGCTGCAGTACCATCAGGTAAGTTTTCTTTGGCTGATTGTGTGTTGTCTCAGGAGAAAGAAGCACAACACATATTGACTTGCCTTTTACCTGCTTGAAGATTTAAGGGGAGATTAACATTGACTCTGCTAAAACTAAGGCTTGGATTAATCTCTGTGATCTCTGAATCTCATCTTTCGAATGAAAACAGGAGCTGCTACAGAATACACATGATGTGGGGGAACATAATTCTTTGGGCTGAACAATGAAAATTACAGATACAGACCCTGCAAAGCTAAATAGTAAATCATACCCAGGGACATTATCAGCCTGATGTGAGATTAAGAAAATTACAGGTCTGAGGGAATTGTTAGAATTCTCATGGAAGTGACTTTTTTTCTCCTTCACACTAAGTTAATGCTTTTCATTATTTTTATGGTTAAACTCTTCAGGGTTTTGAGAGATCACCGTAGTGCCGTGACCAGACTGAAAACAAGACCAGGCAGAATAGTGCTTTCAGCTGTGGCCTGGCTCTGTATTCCTGCAAGTGTCCAAGGCCAGGTTGGACGGGGCTTGGAGCAACTTGGACTAGTGGAAGGTGTCCCTGCCCATGGCAGGGGATGGAATGAGATGCTCTTTAATGTCCCTTCCAACCCAAACCATTCTATGATTCTGTGATTCTATGATCTGACATGAAACAGTGTTTTCTATCCTTAGGCTACAGAATTGTAGCAGCAAAGCCCCTGGGATGGGTTTCACTCCAGTTTCAAGGTGCTTTCATGGGTTGGTTGGTGTGTCCGCTGTGTTGGTATAACTGGGTCTGCACCAGTGTTCTGCTGCTGGTGAGATGCTTATAGGCTCTTCCAGTGCTGAGGACTGGCTGCAGGTTGGCATCTTTATTTTACTTATTTTGCTCTGTTTCTCTTCAAAGACAGCCTTTGTTGAGAACCTGAATGGATCATTGCTGTTTGACAGTCTGTATGCAGAGGATACAGAAGCTGCCAAACTGGCTTCTGTCCCTGGAGTGGAGGACCTGCTGAAGGCATATCCTTCCTGGGTTTGGAATACCTACAGCTAAAAGGTAGTGCCTGGAGTTAAGAAAGAGGTGTATCCACAGGGACTCTTCATCCATTGCTTTTGTCCAAGGCTGAAAGCTACATTGATCTAAGATCTGAGAGAGTCTATGTTTAATTTTGGAATGGTACCAAAAATTACGCTGCAAGACTGTGAGACCACTGACAGCTTTAAGGCTTGATATCTTGTGAAATATGAGGGCTCCAAACAAATGGTTTATATTACTGGCAAGCTGGCCAACCCAGCTTGAAACATCCCATTTGTAAAACCACTCATTTCTATCCCCAACAGGTCATGAGATTCCAGCGTTTTAAATTCCCACCGTTGTAATTACCATATTCCCTTTCCTTCCCTTGAATCAAACACAATTTCGGTAGCCTCCTTTTGTGACCCTTCAAGAATCAAGGCTTTGTACTTTCTTTAAGTCTGGAATCCACTTAAAGTTTAAAATGAGCTGGAAGATAAATCTCTGTCAGTCAGATTGTGAGAGCGCAGTTGCTAAAATCATGTTGAAATTGAAGTGGTAGGAGATAGGAACAGACTAATCAGAACGATACGAGTCGCATATCTCACAACCTGCCAGAACTGGCAACTGGAAGTTTCCAGGCCAGCACATTTTTCTGATCATTGCTCCTGCACGGGGGAACAGAAAACAGACACTTTTTTGCCTTTTTTTCTTTTCTCATTCAGATTAATAGAGTATTGTCAAGGCCAGTAACTTGACCTTCCTTAAAATTGCATTACACTGTTGGGGAAAAATGCATCATGGCTTAACTACAATAGACTCCAGAAACAATTCCATTGCCAAGATAATAGCAGAAGAAAAATTGACGTTATTTTTGTGATGCTACCAAGTCAGTAGTTTATTCTGTGCTCTGGCTGTAGGCTCCAGAGCTGTATTTATTAACTACACAGGCACTGTATTCACACTTGTGAAGACAGATAGGGTTTTACTCTTCCTTCTGCTGCCGTGTCAGAAGAGTCAGACAAATCTATGTGTTTCCTTCTCTTCCTCAAGGCTTTTTCCCCCCACAAGTTGCCACAGCTTTCTCTGTAACCTTAAGGCAGCAAAATCCTGTGCATAAAATGTGAATGGGTGACCCATTCCTGCCCCAGACAGAATATTTGGCAGCCTGCTCCCAGCGAGAACCACAGAGTTTACATAAAAATAGCTTGCAGCTCTTGTTGCTCAGATTTGCAGAGGTAGAAGGAACATAACATGTTGCTCCACTGAACAAGCAAAACACCTTGACTCTGCTGTCACGTACAGGAAGGAGTTTGTCTCAGTTTGTGAGAACCTCTATGAATATGGATTGAAAGAGTATGAAAAACGAGAAACTAAAGTCTCTGATTTTTACAAAACAGTTAATGAAATTCTAATAGCCAGCCAGGAAGAAAGCAAGAAAGTAATCTTAGACTTTGAAAGTCAGAAAGAAAAGGTAATGTTATTCTTTTGTTTGTTTGATACATGATTTCTTTACATCATATGCCAGCTTTTAATTTCACTGAAAATGAGGGTAACTTCATTAAAATCAGGAAAATTTTTCTGGGTTGACACTGCTGTAGTGGGAATCAGTACTTGATCACAAATGGCAGAATCACAGAGTGGTTGAAGGTGCAAAGGACCTCTGGAAGTCAAGCAGGACCACCCATACCAGGCTGCCTGGGACTGTGTTTGAATGTCTCCAAGAATTGAAACTCCACAACCTCTCTGGGTAACCTCTTCCAGTGCTCACTCACTGATATTACTGTACATGTTTCTTACAGTATAAATTCGTATGAAGAAAACATTGGGTTTTTAGCTAATATGACATTGTTGACAAAGTGTTAAAAGTGTTTTAGTACTTTATGTTGGAAAAAAAATTGGTGATTGAAATTTGTACCCTTTGGGCAAAGCACAACCAGCTAATACAGCCTTTATCTATACTGGAAATTCAGTGAAGAGCAAAATTAACATGTCATAAAGTTATCATCTCTAAAGGTAAAGGTCCTTCAAGGCTTTACAGAAAAAAACCTGGCTAAACAAGGTGGGGTTTTTTTAACTTGGTTTTTGCCATCCAGAAAAGTTACCAGTATTTGAGGAAATGGAAATGCTGAACCTTTATTTTAGTTTAAGTCTTTTTATAAGTTTGATTTAAAATACAGATTTATCAGATTCAATGCCATTTCCCTTCTCTTTGAGGTCTCCAATAGCTCTTCCTCCATTGAAAAATGGGGAAGAAAAGAAAGGAAATTGCAGGGTATTCAGTTCATTTTCAAGTAATTTTCCGCTTCAGTTCATTTTGTCAACAACAGCTCAAAGAAGTATAACAAAAAAAAATTAGATAAAGTTATTGTAATGTATTTCTAGTCTTTTTAAAGCAGAAACTCTCTATTCATTGTGCTCAGCTACAGCCACCCATTGTGGCTGCTCAGGGCGTAGCTTCTAGCTGGATCCCTTTCTAACCATGTATAATGGATGGATCATGATTTTGTTTCCACAGGAAAAATAAGGGGGGGGCTAAAGCCTGGTAACCCTGTCAGCTGAGAGAGCAAGTCCCTGACAAATGACACCAGCAGAGTCACGAGCGCTGGAAACCAGGTCACTTTTATCCTGGTGCCTTGTCACACATTGACAGCTGCTGAGTCACTGTGCTCCAGGGGCCTTGAACCTTGCTGATTCATGCTGGAAAACTGGCTCCAGCAGTTCTAGCTGGGACATGAGTTGGCAGCACTACCAGTCACAGAATCACAGGATGGTTTGGGTTGGAAGGGAGCTTAGAGATCATCCAGTTCCAAGCCAAACTTTGACATATATATTCGGTTAACTTGCACTTGAATTCCCATTGTACTTTCCATAAAAAAACCCTAAACCCAACAAAACTAAAAAACCTACAAAAACAGAGAAACCCCGGCAACAACAACAACAAAAATCCCAAAATCAAACCTGAAGAAACACAGCTGATCCCAGATTTTGGCCCTTTTGGCTCTTCATCTTTGTCTCATGAACTACAGGCTCAGCTATGTCACTCAGCAAGGGTATGGAATGACAGGACAAGAGGGGATGACCTTAAGCTGAAGGAGGGGAGGGATATTAGGAGGATAGGGATGGAAAGTGATGGGATATTGGGAAGGAATTCTTCCCTGTGAGAGTGGTGAGCCCTGGCACAGGCTGCCCAGAGAAGCTGTGGCTGCCCCATCCCTGGAAGTGGCCAAGGCCAGGTTGGACAGGGCTTGAAGCAACCTGGGATAGTGGAAGGTGTCCCTGCCCATGGCGGGGGCGTGGAATGAGATGAGATTTAAGGTCTTTTCCAACCCAAACCATCCTGGGATTCTCTGCTTCTCTGAACAGGACAGAGTGGCCAATGTGGCAGTTTCCATGTAAATATTAGAGGAGTTGATATCACGACTGAACACTGTTTAAACAGCATTTCCCCACTCATTTAAAACTGCTGGAGGAGGTCAAAAGACACAGAGGCAACAGCAGACTGCAGTCTGTGAGCCATTCTTAGGGCTGTTATCCTTTCATGTAAACTTGGGAAACCTGTAAAATCACAGCACTCTCTGAAGTTGGTTACAGAGCATTAAAGGCCTTGAACTTTGAAGTTGTTGCTCCCAGAGGTGCAGCTTGAACGGCTTTGGAGACTTTTGGGCCTCCTAACGTGTTTACATTGGAGAGGAAGATACTTCACTCTCCCCTTCCCCCTTTTAACACTGCAAAATTTGGGTAATTCAGTCCGTTTTCAGACACAAGTCTTGGCAGCGGTTTTCATCAGGATTCTCAATTTTATCCCACTCCATTCCCTCTCAGGAGAAGTGGATTAGACATAATAAAACATATATACACACATATATATATATTTTCTCATTTTTTAAACAATTGTTAACTTATTTTAAATGGACTTGAAAATAATACATTGCTCAGCAAAAGAGGATTTCTTTTTGATCCAAGAAAACATAAATCTTGCCTGATACAAAACTGACGTCAATATTTAATTCTGAAGGGCAATAAATCCTTTCTGTAAGAGGAAGGCAGGCAATGATAGGTATTCCATATGCAGAATAATAAATCCTGACCCTATGGAAGTCAGTCATTCTCCTTGGCATGAAGTGGATCAGGATTCAGGCCTGAGTTTCTTTCTCCAAAGTAATTGTTAACCTCTTCTTCACAGCCAGCAATGTCAGGAATTTAATATTATTCTTTTTTTGCTTGAAATGTGTCAGAAGGGGAACCAAAGCTCGAAGCATAGAAGAGGCAACGTCTTCTGCTAAGTGAAGGATGAGGAAGCATTTTCCCAATCCCACTGCACTGCCCCTGGATTGGGATCATTAGTGCAGTAGCAAAGCTCAGCACTGTTGACTACCCAGTATGTAAATGTGGAGACTTCCCTGAATCATCACATTTCATTTCAGCTAATCAGCAGCAGGAACTTTTCTCACATATGTAACAAGTTAATTAAATTGCAATGGAGTGCTGAACACTAAACTAAAAGTAGTTTATGTATCTGTGTGTTTAGAGGCTGGATGAGATCCGTCATGCCGGGAGTTATGATGTTGCTGAGTCTAAACGAGCAGAGTGCAAGGAGGCCATCCATCAGCTGTGGGATGTGCTCATGGCCTTGGAAATGCTGCTCTGCAGAGAGCTGGAGGTAAGGATCAAGCACACACCTGTAAGACCTCACAGCCAGAGCATGGGGAGTCACTTTTCTGTTGCTGCACCCCTGCTTAGCAGCTCATTCCACAAAGAGGGGGGCATAGGACTTCACTCAGCCTAAAGTCGTGTCTCCATCTTACTCTTTCTCTGCTCAAAGTTAATGTGGGTGAGATCAGACCCTGCACATCAATGCCTTACAAAGATTTCTGTTTCTCAGAGCAGAACACTGTATGTCCTTCACAACTCTCCAAGCTACTCCCCACAGTTTAGAGAGAGGGATTGCAGTCATTTTGTAGGTCTGCACAAATGGTTGCATAGCATGGGGTGTGCATTTGGGATTCTAGAGGTGTAATTCTTTGAAGCTGATCTTTGCTATGAATAAGATTACACACATTCCTGCTCAGCTTACTGCATTTGCTTGCATAATAGCTGCCTTTTCCTCCCCAGACCTTTCCTCAAAAACTAGGGCAGGGCTGCTAATGTGCATCTTCATTTGAGGAAAAAACCCAAAGTAGTCTGTTTAAAAATGAGCAGGCAGGAGCTGTGACCTGTGTGCAAGCAGAGGCAGCAGTTTACTTTTGTGAGTGTGGATTGTAGAAAGCAGCAGCTCAAAATGGATCCTCACTGCATCAGAATTGTGCCTTTCAGTGTTTTCTGGGTTGGCCCTCGCTGTCTGCAGTCACTGATGGGATAAGCAGAAGCATTTCTCCCTGTGTGCCTTGCTGGGATTGCAGGGTTTGGGTATTAAGACATTGAACTGCAACACTTCACAGCCATTTTTGAGCAGCAATTTTAATTTCTGAGGATCAAACCAAAAGCTGCAGAAAGCCCAGGAAGTGGTTATGCTTCTGGAAAGAAGGTCTTCACATAGACAAAAAGGTTGCAGCATGGCAGGGATAGGAATACAGCCCTTTCCAGGCATTGCTTGGGTGAGGGTGAGGAAGGATCACCTGGCTTGCTCCAGATTCTGGGTAAAGGTAACATTCAGTCAACTCCCCTCTAATAAACTGATTCTGATTTTCTGTCCCTGAAGGAGGGAAGAAAATCTTGCAGCACTTTGAAAACACTTTAAATGCTTGAGGCAGTTCAGTTTCTGACTGTGTTAATAACAGCAGTGAGTCCAAATTACAATAAATTGTAGATTCCTCCTAGACTCCCTGACTCCCTGTTATGTTTATGCAAGTTTTCATTGTGATATTTCCTCTTTTTCTCCTCTGTTAAGCGACTATTAAAGGATTTTAAAAGAAGCATTGATGTCATAGCATCAACATTCATTGAAAACATAAAAGAGATATATCCTTTTCACAGTATGTTGGCCTGGGCCTCCTAGTGATGTACCTACACCTCACCTCTAAATCCAGAAATGAGCCACCAGTATAAAAACCTTATTTTTTAATATCTGTTTTTTAATCAACTGAAAAGATCTTTTCCCAGATTTGAGGAAAGGTCATTTAAGGTTCCCAGCTGCTTTTGTGAAGATTCTGGAAAGCACAGAAAGATTTAAATTGTCCTGTGCTGAAAGTCTGTAGGACTTAGGCAGCTTTCACCCAGTTGGGAATCTTCCTTCTCCATGCAGAGAAGACAAAGCCCTGTTAGACTGTTTTCTGGGTACTTTCCTGCCATAGCAGCCAATGAAATACCTGCAGTTCTTGTTGAAATGTCTTTAAATGGCCTTTGTTTTTGTGTTTGTGATGTCTGCTGGAAAAAAGTGAGACAAGAACACTGAAGTGGCAGGTTCTAAAAAATCTAGAAATCTGTTGGCTTGTTGCAAATAATTGCACTGCATTCAGAGCTTAGCTTTTACCCAGAGGCCTCCTCCAACTTCCCTTGCAAACATTGGTCCTCTCTCAGTTCTGTGTCATTTTTGGCAGTGAGATGAGACCCAATGTGTGATTAAGAGCTGACACCACAGCAGCTTCTGAGGGTAGCCAGGCTCCTTCCTGCAGAAGCCCACTGTGTGGACACTCAGTCCTAATTACAGGAGATCATTTGATCTCTGCAGGTGAGTGGTGTGATCACCTTTTTCCTTAACCATCTTCTGTACGATGGCCCAGTGCCGGCACCTGGAAGACCATCACCACAAAAAGCTGATGGAGGTCATCCTTACCACAATTGAGAAATCCATCATGGGTGAGCTTGAGGAGAATTTGCCTGATGATGTTCAAATGGTGAGGGCACCAAAAAATTCATCTCTGCTAGGGAGTCACCAAGAAAAGGAGGCCACAGCCTCTTCTTTACAGGGACAGGATTTCCGGGAGGCTCAGTGCTGCCAGAGCCATACCTGAACCAGAGAAAAACCTCCTTCCTAAGGGCCCCAGTCACTTGGCTGAACTGTGGTGCCTCTGGACATCTCCACTGACTAGGACAGGGGATAACTGCACTGCAGGTTTCCCTGGGTGCTGCCAGAGCTGGTGGCAGCAGCCCAGGAGAGAGGCTGAAGAAGTCTCTCTCCTGCCTCCAGCCCAACTCAGTGCTCTGGCTGATTTCCAGGCACTCAGGCAGCGTCTTTGCTGCATTCAGTCACAGCTGGTTTTGTTCAGACTCTCCCTGCTCCCCCAGCAGAATCCCCACACTGCTCTGAATTCCTTGTACTGGGGCTCTGTTTGCTGTCACTGAGTAATTTCAAAAGCCCTTCCTGGAGCTCCCCAGCCCAAGAGCTGATCTGGAGGCAGGACTTGACATTTCAAACAGAGCCTTCCACCAAGCCCTCAGTCTTGCTGTGATAACAAAGATCCCAGGAGCCTTTCCAAAAGTACCGAGATCGCTGCAGTGCTCCTGCTGCCCTTTTTGCCTCCATTATTCCTTTATTTAATGTCTAAATTACTTGAGTTTGCATTAGCTGTGGCTTTGCTCTGTCTAGATTATCCCAGCCCCCTGTAACTCCAGGTAATCAAGAGCTGACAGACACAAACCAGACCCCTGAGCCCCCAGGGGAGCTCCCTGGTTTATGGGCTGTGCAGATGGCAGTGGTTCCGCTCCGCTGCCACGCACCCATTTTGCCTCGCTGCCGTCCATTTCCAGGGAGAAGCAAACTCCATTTGTCCAACAGCTGCACTTGGCTGCAGGAGGAGAGTCATTACAGGTTAGCATTTTATGTGGCTCTATTTAGAGCCACAGGGAAGTCACTGCTTCCATTAAAAGCTGGGACTCTCCAAAAATGAAGATTTACGGCCAGTGCCACCAGTGCAGGAGACCCTTGCAAGTGTGATTTTCCATTTCCAGGCATGCTGGAGCATATGCAGCATTGTTTCAAGTCCAGCTCATGAGGCCAAGGGTGCTGCCTCAGTTTCTGCTGTGCTAGGGATAATGTTCCATTACACTGTAGCTAGGCCAAGGGTGAAGCACTGGATTCATCCCAATCACTAGGGATTTGCCAGTTTGAGACAGAAGGGCTGATTTCTCCCCCTGAGCACTGCAGTTGCTGTGCTGCTCCTTCTGAGCTCTGCTGCTTTCATTGTGTGCCCACCCCCTCCTCATCCGGTCACGTCACCTCCCAGCTCCTCCTGGACAAAAACACCATTGTCAACGGCATCGACATGTCCCACAGCATCCGCCTGCGGAAGATTGATAAGCGAGAGAGCGACATGCTCTGCAACATCTACAACTGGCACACTTCTGTGACAGAGAAGGTAAGACACCCTCGTGCCCAGGGGGATGGGGCACAGACAGGTCTGGCCCAAGTAGGGAGCTCTCTGTGCTCCAGGGACCCCTGGAAGGGATATGCCTGCAAATTCACTGCTTGGTTTCAATCTGTCCAGGCTTTTCAAAGTGAGAGCGACAGAAACCGTGCCTGTATCAAAAGGATCATGTCCTACATCAACAGGCTCCAGAAGGAGCTGGATAACACAAAGATCCTGGAGCCAATGGAATAAGGATGGGCAGCTGCCTCAGCTGTGGGCACACAGAACAGCCCTCAGCAGGAACAGCTGCCTCTCTATGCCTGAGCTTCCTGGGATATTTCAGACCAAAGGCATTGTTTCTTCCATCCCACAAACTGCAAATAAAAGCTATTTCTTGACTCTGGAAAAGCATCCAAAGCTCTCTCTCTTCCATCATGTTGGCACGAAGCCCATGCAGGCAGCTCAGACCTGGTCACAAGGGGTTATGGATCAGCTGTGAGCTGATTGAACCAAATCATCGTAGCATATCATGCCTGAAAGCTTTGGTACCTGCAAGCACAGTGGCAGGAACCTGTGAGCCGCAGGCACGAGGCAGCAGCTCGGGAGAGGAGCACTCTCCATCAAACCACCCCCGAGATAACAGCAGGTTTCCAGCTCAGCAAGCACAAGGCTGGCGGGGGCCTCGCATGCCTGGGAGCCTCATCTTCTCCCCGCCTCTCACAAGCAGCTTTCTGCAGCGTGAGCAGAGCAGCCCCCAGCCAGCAGGAAGGGAAATCAATGGTTCCACAGGAGCTCACGCGCCGCCGCTCACGACAGCCAAGCGAGGAGTCATTAATTCCCCTCCTTGCTCGGTGACAGCCACTGCCACACTCAGCTTCTGAGCAGCAGTGCTGGCCAGGGCGGTGCTGCTCCAGGCAGGCAGCAAGGAGAAGGTGGGAAGGTTAAACGAGAGGGTGGCTGTGTATGCACGCCAGGGGGAGAGCAGGTCTCTCAGAAAACCCTGTGGCTGGTGCTGCCTGTCAAACACAGATTTATTTCATCCTGCTCTGTGCTTCTGAAAATGGCTGGAGCCCAGGTTGCCCTCCTCTTGCTTCAGGACTGCACAGTTGTTTCCTTGCTACCTCCTCACCTGCATGGAGAGGCTCGCACAGTAGTTAAGTGTGTGTGCTCTGCTACATGATTTTAAATGCCTGGAGCCATCCCAACACCTGCCTGGAGCTGGGCAGCTCAGGACCCACGCCATGGTTTGGTGATTAAAACAAAGAAACATACAGCTTTCGGTACCTCACAGGGGCGAGCCTTTAATGGAACACAGAGACCCTGGTGTTACAGGCAGACACGCCGAGGGATGAACAACAGATGCAGTGGAGTCTGTTTTCAGATTTCCATAACAAGTGTGTGTCAGGAGCTGGCAGCTATGAAGACATGTGGCATATGTTGGGTATGTCTGTGCCGTGCCCTGCCCAGGAAGCTGTTTCTTCCATAGGAGCTCCTCAGAAGAGTTACAGACACCAGGAATGGATGGAGCTGCTGTTCTGGGGATGCAGAGGAAACTCACCTTGACCTTTCCTCCTTGAGGGCTCAAACTGCTGGTGCTGCACTGCAGCAGGCAGTCAGAGCGAGGAACTACCCACAGCACACGAGGCTGATCCCAGGAAAAACATGATGGCATCCACTGGGTCAGGCCAGCAATTCCCAGGTGGGCATTTTCCTCCTATGCCCAGCCCAGCTGTCTCAGTCCTGCAACAGCTTGTGTTTTACAGTCGAGCTTTCTGAACAGAGGTGAACAAAGAGAGTCCCAGCTGCTGTGCGAGCACGAAGCTCACACAGGTCGTAGTCATGGGCCCACTCCACATTGCCCCAGCGCTGAATCTGAAGGAGAGGAGGAGCATGGATTAGACTCAGAGCTGCTCAGCAACTCTCAGCCTCCCTTCTCATGTGTCAAGCACAGGTAACGGACTCATAACTGTGCTGATGACCAGCTGCTGGGACAGGGAGATCTCCAGATGAGGACATGCTTCACCTGTACTGGGGTCTGAGGTAAAGCCCCTTAGAAGGACAATGAAAAGATTCCAAACTTGAGCCACTTTTGGGGCAGGGAAAGCTTTGCACCAGGCTAATTTCCAGCAAGCTTGGTAGCTTGGTGTCTACCAAAGCCTCCAGGCTGGATAACCCACAGCAAAAAAAGCCAGCCACAACTTTGCACTTCAGATTGGAGAGGGAGAAAAGGAGCCATCTGGGTTCTGTGAAAAGAAACTGGCAGCCCTGGGAGCACTCTGGGCTGTTGTGCCCATGGTGTTGCTCTGCAGCAGCACACTCCAAACACTCTCAGACGGGGAGACTGGTGGAGTGGAACGTCTCCTGCTATAGCACACACTTCCCTTGGCAGTTATTTGTGGTGGGGGATGCATTTGTCATGCTGAGATTATTGCTATTTGAATTATAGGGCTGTTTTGTAACATAATTTACCTGGTATTCTTCCTCCAGGCGAGACAGAAGCACAGCTTTCTCTACTGTAATGTGCCTGTCAATCAGGCCCATGGACAGGATCAGTGATTTCAGCTGGGTGATTACAAATTCTATACCTGGAAGGGAATAACCCAAAACAAACAAGATTCATGGCTGTTTTCTGCAGCATTACAGCAGCATCTTCACACACACTGAAGAGGCAGGGAGGGCGTGGTATCCCCTCAGAGAGGGCCAGTGATCCTCCCCCCTGCATCTGGACACTCAGATCTGTGGTGCACAGGAGGCACAAAGCATTGTGCTGGCCTTGCCACTGCAGGGACAAAGGCCATGCCCTGGACACCACCTCCTTTTAAGCTGCCACAAACCTTCCCTGTGCAATGGGAAGAGATATCCATCCAGGCCTGAGCATTCTGTCTTTTGTGGGTTTCATTGCCTGCTGCTCATTCAGGCCTTGAACAGAGCAAACGTCACTTCATTTCTTCATCTTTTATGTGTCATCCAGCAGATTCGGGCAAGATCAAGTGGGATGTAAGGGTGAAAAAGCGAGGACAAGGCACAGAACTGTGGGCACTTTGGAGTACTAAACCCCATTTCCTTTCCTGGTAACAAAGCTAGAGATTAAGTAATTTGAAGGTTTGGCATTAAAGTAAGTTATTTGTGCTAAGGTGGAGCAAACAGCTCATGGGACAGCACAGTCAGATCCTGACTACCAGTGGCACTGAGGAGAGTCTCTACCCTTAACAAATACAGCTCAGGGCCTGACTTGCAGATTTAAAACATAAACCTCAACACACTGACTATCTCAGCAGGAGAAGAAAAACATTATGGACACTCCCTGCCCCATGGAGAGGAACAGCCTCCTCCCTGGTCCAGCCTGAACCGAGGCCCAGCCCTGCTCACCTTGCAGGGCCCACATGTTGTAGGATGCCAAATGGCTGATGAAGGTCTCCTTGGTGCTGGCTGGGATGCTTGGCCCCAGGATGCTGGTCGAGGAGCCAATTGTCACGTTGTACCTGGAATGATCACCCAAACCCCTAGAAAAGCCCAGGGCTTGGGGAGTTTGTGGCTCTGGCAGCCACAAGCACCAGAGCTCCTGGGCAGGGCAGGGCATAATCAGACAGAAACACCTTTGAGCTCTTACCTTTTCTCAGCCCAGCCAACCAAGGGATCCCACTCATTCTTCTGCAGCTCTGCCAAGGCCGGAGGCTCCTCCACACGATAGCTGGGACATCATGGAACAAAACCACTATATGTGACACATAGTCACTCCCAGGCTGGGACACATCTCTGGGAAGGACACTGACCCCACCAGACCACAGCAAGGGAAACAAAGGCCTGCTGTCTACCCAGGCAGCAGTGACTGGGAACCACACCCCCACTCTTCTCAAATTCAGAGCTTTTTGTTGTTCTGGGAAGGACAATTCTACCTTACTGCAAAACAAAGCAGTGAACCAGCCAACTAAAAATTGCAGGCATCCCCAAGCCACAGGCTGCGGTGAAGGTTTAGCAGTTAGAGGGGACAAATCCCCCTGGAACTATGTGGGGCCACTCCTGCCTCTCCTTGCCCAGCAAGCTCAGCATTCCCTGCTCCCAGTCTGACCAAAGCCACAAGGGTGGGTGGGGGAGGCCTGTTCCTCTCTCCCCTCAGGAGCTGTGCAGCTGCCAGTGGAGGCTGGAACTGTGAGACAGGAGCTTGGGCATGAACAGACTTGATCCTGCAGCCCACGAGGACTTTAAGGAATGAAGGGCATTTTCCTACTGGTGCAAGTACCCTGAGGTGACTGTACTGGCACAGGAGTAACAGGGACTGGCTGACAGATCTCCCCCAGCCTTTCAAAGATATGTTCTTTACTTCCAGGTCTTCACTTTCTGCTGCTCCCAACCCTTGCCCAGCGTGGAGGTGTGCAAAACAGAATTCAGCAGAGGATCAGACCCCCATTTTCCCCATTTTGGTGCACAGACTCCCACCAGCTTTGCAGATGTAGGACTGCCCTAAACTAATTCAAACCCTTGGGCCAAAACCAGCACTGATCAGAGCCCTGCCATGACCAAGTTGCAGTAGATATTTTGCCCTCACTTTCCCCAAATATCTTTCCAAAATCCAACTGGGCCTCCATCTCATACCAAATAGTGTCTGTCTCCAGGAATTTCACAGCCGCTCGGATCAGCTGCGTTTTGTTTCGCTGTGTGGGATTGTCCAGCGCTGTGTTGCACAGAGTGGTCTGGGGATAAAGGCAGTTTGAACTGCTGTTATTCAAGGCTTGGAGAGGCAGCAGCTTCTATTATTCTATATTCCATTCTATTATTCAATTCCAAGAAGAAGCAGAGGAATTCATGGCATAGGGAGAACCGAGGGGCGCAGTTAAAAGTGGGTGTAGGGCCAGAACATGGCTCATGTAATAGGACTTTTCTCCAATCTGTCAGAAGCTCTGGGAGCAGCCCATCAAGCAAGGGAAGAGGGATCATGGACTGATCCAGAGCTCATTGTTTCCTCCTGCCCCTCACTATTTCCAGTAACACTGTCCAGCCCCTTCTCAGTTCCCCCAGTGACACAGATTCCCCTTAAGACAGGCACCCAGACAGCATCTAATCACCCTCACAAATGCAGGATGCCCAAGGAAAGTCCTGACCCCTTGTCCCTGTTTCCATGAGCATTAGGACAGAATCAGAGAAATTTTTAGGTTGGAAAAGACCTAGAGGATCATGGAATCCAACCTGTGACCAATCCCTACCTTGTCAACTGGACAAGAGCACTGAGTGCCACGACCAGTGTTAGGAGCAGGACAACCTGCTCCCTTCCACATTTTGCATTTTGGACACCATTTGGAGGTCTCAGCATCCCATTCTGCCATGCTCACCAGGTGCATTGTGTAGAACTTGATGGTGTCTTTCTGGGAATCCCACTCTGTTGCCACTGCAATGGCCAAGGCCTCGCTGGGGACAGTGAAGAGCTTGGCTTGGGGTGTTTTCAGCTTTCGGTGGTCCAGGTTTATTTCAAAGCCTCCTGGGGAATCAGAGTAGAAATCCTGGGGAATCAAAGAGGAGCAGGCACTAAGGAACAACAGACAACCCCACAGTGGGAGCAGATTCAGAGCTGGAGCTGAGGGAACAAGGGACAATGGATACTCATGTTTCCCACCATCACTTGGACACACTTGGTTCTGGAAGCTATTTCCCACTATGCAGCTTTGCTACAGATGAGGAAGGGGCAGAGCAGCTGGTAGCAAACACCCCTCTCACACAGCCTGGGCTACAGGAGCCACTCTGAAGTGCTATGGGGTGATGACACCCCTCCCAGGGACCAGCCCCTCCATCCCATCCTGTGGCCATACTCACCTTCTCCTTGTGAGATGCTCACATTCTGATAGAACCTCTTCCTCTCTGGGGACAGAAATAGAGTCATTCAGAAGCACTTAAAGGAGATTCAGCCCCTTGCCCTGCTCCCCATCACACCCCAGATCAGACAGAGCACACAGACAGAGCTCAGACAGAGCTGTCAAGGTGGCCTGGCCACATAAATCCAGCCCTTCATCCACAGCTTCCCAGCACTACACCACTCCAGTGAGCTCTTCTCAGCTGGGAAGCACGAGGAAACTTACGACAAACACAACACACAGCTGGGAAGTGAATGGAACCAAGAGCACTCCTGCCAGGCTGGGGGCTCAGCTCTCTCTGAGCTGGCCTCCAACAAGTTCCAGAGTGTGGCAGGGGTGGTTTCCAAAGCAGATCTGTCCCAGCACTCCTCCGGAGTTTCAATTCATGGTCAGCCTTTCCAGATTCTCCCATTACAATCACAATGGACAAATTAATGCCTGAACTGCCTCATCCAACTCTCTCTCCCTTTGCTTATTCTATCTCAGTGACAAGAAAGAGCTGGGTTAGAGGCAGGACAGGGCACACTGATCCCTCTTTCCACTCCAGCGATGCCAAACACACCCTGTGCCAGCCCTGGCACTCCCACCTCTCAAGTGCCCTTTATTCATTCCCTTCTTTAACCTGCACTGTTGGAGGAACAACAGCCAGGGCAGGACGCTGCTCCCTCCAGCCCAAACATCCTGCTCCAGCTCGGGAATACACCTGCTCCACCCACAAGGTGAGCCTGAGGGAACGGCAGGTCTCATTTCAGGAGCAGCCTCCTTTCCTACCAGCACTGCTGCACACACTACACGTGTTCCAAAGGCTCACATCGCTCCCACAAGGCATTCCCTTGTAAATCCTAAACCCAGGAATCTGCCTCGCGAAGGGCACAGCAAGCAGGTCAGCCTACAGGTCTGTTATTTCCAAGCTAAAAATTCCCGGTGGGAATGTGGAAGGATTTGCTCAGGCTCAGCAACCTGCGAGCTTCAGGGCCCCAGAAAGTGCCACAGGCACAGCTCTAAAAACAGATTAAAGGGTGTGCACCCCAGAGGAACCCTAAGGAACTTCAGCGGGATCTCCCAAACCCTGCCGTGAGTCACCGCGGCTCTGCAGCCTCATCTCAGACAGAACGAGACTAATCTGACCGTCCTCAAACCCACACGATTCCAGTGAAGTCCTGAAGGAGGGGTGGAGGGGAAACGCGGCCCAGAACGTGTCTGAACCCTCCCAGCGGGGTCCCAGCCCCACAAAACCACTTAAAAACGGTAAAACACAGAAATGAGCGTGGCAAACTGGTTCACTGAGGACTCGCCCGTGATGCCAGTGAACCTCCGGGATCCGAACACTCACTAACGCCAGGAAAGGGCGCGCGGGGAGCCCAGCACCGGGACCGCTCACCGGCCGGGGGGAACTCCACGCGGGGCCGTGCTCTACCCGCCCCACAGGACTCCCAGCCCTGCCCTGGCCCGGGGTGACCGGGGGATGGGGATCCCCAGGAACACCCCAGGGAAGT
Source organism: Calyptomena viridis (assembly GCA_013390005.1). Classification (NCBI taxonomy): domain Eukaryota; kingdom Metazoa; phylum Chordata; class Aves; order Passeriformes; family Eurylaimidae; genus Calyptomena; species Calyptomena viridis. The sequence goes on from WEIV01001916.1 coordinate 206,570, forward strand.
GCCCCCAATTCCAAAGGCGGCTGGAGCCATCCCGGCGCTCCCTCACCTCCCGGCGGGGCATAGGCCCGGCTCCCGCATGGCCCCACCAGGCCGCTCCGGGAAGCGGCAGGATGCGTGCGGGGAAGCCGGGCGAGCAGGGAGCGAGCCCACAACAACCGGCGACAGCCGCACCACATCGCGACAGACAACACGGCGATCCCTGCCCGTCCGCGCTCAGCGCCGCTCCCTGGGCGCCGCCATCTTGCCGGCGGCCGTAGCCAATCAGCGCCGGCTGCTCACACAAAAACTACATTTCCCAGCGGCGCCCCGCAGCCGCGCAACCAATTAACTCCCGGCGGCGCGGATGCCACCAATCAGCGAGAGGCCGCGCCCTTCCCGCACGCGCGCGGGGGCCAATGGGAGCTCGCGGAGGCGCTGCCGGGAGGCTCCCCCCCCCC
>WEIV01001916.1:215550-232166 GCA_013390005.1 Calyptomena viridis
GGCCCGAGAGAAGGGGGGCCTGAGGGTGTGTGGGGAGCTGGGGGCTATGGATGGGCTGGCAGAGAGTCCGGGGGTTATGGGTGGGCTGAGAGAGAGTCTACAAGAGGGGGCTGGGGGCGCGTAATGTTATGGAAGGTCTGGGAAGGGGTCTGAGGGAAGAGGGGGGGTGTGTTATGGGGGGTCCAGGAAATGAGATGCTGGTCAGGGCAGTGCGGGAGGTCTGTGTGGGTACCAGGGGCTGGATCAGGGGTATTGGGGGCTGGAGCGACTTAGGGAGCAGGGATAGCCCTGGGGATGGGAGGGAGAGTCCCTGCAGAGGGTCGGGGGCTGCCCCTCCTGGCAGCCACCACCCCCCACTGTTGGTGCTCCGGCCCAGGTGGGTGGGAAGCCCTGACCCCTCCCCTGGAGCTGGGAGGGGGGGACACGCCAAGTCCTACTGGCACAGAAGGGTCCCCAGGGCAGTGTTTGATTATTTTAACTTAAAGAGGGGCCTGAGGAGCTGAGCTCCTCACAGGTTCTGCCAGAGCTGCTGCTGGATGGGGGGGCTTTAGGCTGGGGTTTCTATTAATAGAAATAAAAAATAATAACACCTGTAAGCTCCTGGGTTTTGTTCCCTTCCCTGTTACAAAGGGAACAACTACCTTCGTTTTTTTCTGGATCAGGTGTAAATTCAGGTGTTTTGCTAAGAATAAGACAATAAAGTACTGTCACACACGTGGGCTCCGAGTTAAACATTTCTTTAAAACTTGGCAAGAGCAGGGGAAGATAATGTTGTGATTTTGGGGTGCTCAGTGTGACCAGGTGTAAGGAGTGGTGTTTTCCCAGGAATGCCTGTTCCCTCTGTGCTCTCTCTCCTGAACTGACTCCCTTTGCCCCTGCATCTGCTCTCGCTCTTGCTCCTTTTACTTGGGTTTTTTTTGGTCTGTTTTTGTCAGTTTCTCTCAACTCTGACTTTGTGCAGGTCCCTGGAAGGTTTGCCCTCAAAACCCAGTGTTCCAAAAGGTGACAGAACCCCTTTGGGGACAGCTCTGTGCCTGGTAGCAGTGAAGACATTGACCATAATCCGTAGTGTTTCCTTTTAGGAAAGCTCTTTTTCCCAGCAGTGAATTACCAGCAACTTCCTGCCAACCAGCTGCTGTGTTTGTGTCATTCCAGCCACCGAGTACCACCTGGGGCTGCTGAAGGCAAAGCTTGCAAAATACAGAGCTCAGCTGCTGGAACCCTCCAAATCCCCGGCTGCCAAGGGCGAGGGCTTCGATGTGATGAAATCAGGGGATGCCCGGGTGGCACTGATTGGATTTCCTTCTGTGGGGAAGGTCAGTGGGTGTCTGTGTTCCCAGGCTGTGGTTGGCAGAGTGTCTAAAGCAGGTTTGGAATCACAGAATCACAGAATGGTTTGGGTTGGAAGAACTTTAAAGGTCATCTCGTGAGATCCTACCCAGAGGACTGTGTAGGATTGGTGCCTCCAACGTAAGAAGGATGTGGAGCTGTGGGAGCAAGAGGCCATGAAGTTGATGAGGGGCCTGGAGGGGCCTGGAGCGCCTCCCCTATGGAGAGGCTGAGAGAGCTGGGGTTGTTCAGCCTGGAGAGGAGAAGGTAGTGTGGGGACCCTTTCCACTGTCTGAAGGGGTTACAAGGAAGCTGAGAGGGACTTTTCTGTAGTGGCAGGACAGGGGAAATGGCTTCAAACTGAGAGTGGGGAAACTTAGGTTAGATATATAGAGGAAATTCTTCCCTGTGAGGGTGGGGAGGCCCTGGCACAGGTTGCCCAGAGAAGCTGTGGCTGCCCCATCCCTGCAAGTGTCCAAGGCCAGGTTGGACAGGGCTTGGATCAACCTGGGGTAGTGGAAGGTGTCCCCGCCCATGGCAGGGGGTGGAGCTGGATGAGCTTTAAGGTCCTTTCCAACCCAAACCAGTCCATGATTCTATGGTCTCTCTCCACCCCCTGCCATGGGCAGGGACACCTTCCACTGTCCCAGGTTGCTCCAGCCTGGCCTTGGACACTTCCAGGGATGGTGCAGCCACAGCTCTGGGCAACCTGATATCCACGTTCTCTTCATCTTTCACCTTGCCATGAATTCACAGGAGATTTTTGTGCACTGAAATCTGGAGCTATGGCAGCACTCCTTCATTTTTTGTGCTATGCCCTCTGGCCTGAAACTCATTCTTGCCCAGCCACAGCACAGCTGAGCAAAGAGGATCGTGGGATGGTTTTCCCTCTGTTCAGTGACAGTGTTACCCCATGGCCAGAACAGCCACAACTCAACTTCCATGGGCTGAGGAGCACCTTGGTGTCACTTGTTTTGCTGGGCATTTTCCTTTGCCTGCCTAGTGATGCTGATCCCTTGCATTTCAGTCCACGTTTTTGAGTTTAATGACCTCAACCGCCAGCGAAGCCGCGTCGTACGAGTTCACCACGCTGACCTGTATTCCAGGAGTCATAGAAGTAAGTAGGATTCTCCTCCCTTTGGCATAGCAGTGGTTGGAAACCCAGTTGTGTAAACGTGTGTTTGCACCATTTGTACTTGTGCCGCTAAGGAGCAGAGACATCCAAAGGTGTCTGTGCTGAGTTTTGCTTTAAACTTTAGGAGTTTAAAGTTAGAAGCTTGGGATTTCAGGCCTTTGCAGCCTGAGGTGCTGATTTAGCTCTTCTCTAAATTCCATAACTCCTCAGGATTGACTGCCTGATCAGGATCTGTGTGCTGCTGTTTGACTGACCAGAGCAATACAATTCTCAACTGAATTTTTTATAACTGCTGTCGGTGCCAGTGACCAGATGGCTGCAAACCTTGACAGATTTGTTTTTAATGAAGCTTTAAAAGAGGCAATCTGTACTGTGGTCAATTTCGAAACAAAAATACAACTAATCCTGTCCTTGAGGAGTTTTATTAGTGCTGGCCTAAGCATCCATCAGTAAAGCAAATGATAAAGGGCATCAAATGGAAAAGTGTCCAAGAATAGTGAAGAAATCCAGGGCAGGATGGAAAAGGGAGTTAAATAATGAAAGTGACTGTATTTGTGGGCAAAGGACTTAAATAGTGTAACACATCCAAGCACAGCTGTGAGCTGCAACAACAGCTGGAAAGCCGATGCCCTGCAGATCTGAGGAATGAGACTGTCCTGTTTTTTTCCTGGTACTGTAAGACCTGCAACACACCTGAATAGTTCTGATCCCTCACAGTAGGAGATGTGGCACTTGCTTGTTACTGACTTTTCTCATTAGACCAAGAAAGTAAGGCTTGTTTTTCCTTTCCATTTCACCTACTCAGGATAACATGACTGCTGTGCTGTTTTCCTGGTGCTTTATCCAGCTGCAGTCACAGGATGCTTTAGGGGGCCAGGACCTAATATACAGCTGTGTGTGCTGAGCACAGCTCCTAGCAGACACTCTGGAAATTGCCACAGAACAGAGCCATCAGCTTTGTGCAGAGTTCCTCAGCCCTGCCAGCTCCACCCATTCCACTCCCTGCAGGATTTGGACCCCAGCATGTGCTTGGGGCTTTTGAAGCAGCTCAGGTGCCCTGCAAAAAGCTTTCAACTCTCCATCCTTCTGTTTCCTTTTCAGTACAAAGGAGCCAATATTCAGCTGCTGGATCTGCCTGGAATCATTGAAGGAGCAGCACAAGGTTGGCTCATCTCTGTGTTCATGTAAAGGAGGGATTTGCCCTCAGTGGTGTCCCTGGGTGTCTCAGACTTTTGCAGGTTTCCTGGGCCAAGAGTTCCCACACTGGCTTTCCAAATTTTAAGAGTCCTTGATCCTATGTGAGGCACGATTCCCATCCCTGAGCCCACATAAGGGTCTATATGTAGCAGAAAGAAGCTTTTCTGGAGGTGGGAGCCAAAGCCAGCCAGTCACTTCTCACCTCCTTGCCTGGGTGTTATCTGGCTCATCTGTTTTCCGGTACTGAGGAATTCTAAAGAAAGATGATGGAGAGGCGAGGAAGGGAATTACAGCTAAACAGTAACCTTGTTTGACTAATTCCCTGAGTTCCTGCCAGTCCTCCCATGACTCCTGATTCTGGGAAGAGATGTTGGCTTTGTGTCTCTGCATTGTCATTGTCCTGATTGGGTGGTCGTGTCTGAAGAGAGCTTAGGAATATCCTGAGTTGGAAGGAACCCACAGGGATCATCCAGTCTAACTCCTGGCCCTGCACAGGACACCCCAGCAATCCCACCATATTCCTTAAGCTCTGGCAGCCTTGGGGCCATGACCAAATCCTGGAGAGCCTGTGCAAGTGCCCAACTTTTCCTAGTATCCAACCTGAACCACGCCTGACACAGCTCCAGCTTTTCCCTCGGGTCCCGTCACTGATCACCAGAGAGAAGAGATCAGTGCCAGAAGATGCCTTAGGAAGCTTTGGAAAATCTCCTAATGGTGTCTTTTTGGAGGAGCATGGCCTGGTTAATAAAATATCTCTCCTTTTTGACCAGAAAGTGTAACCCCTCTGCACAGGTATCCCTGGCCACACCACCATTTCTGGGTGAGCTGTGCGTGCTGCCTGGAGCTCCTGCCAGGCCCCCAGCAATTGACTGCAGCCAGGGCAGCACTGCAGGATCTTTTTCCTTGCTTCCAAACTGTTGCACAGTGCAGGAGTCACAGAACTTGTGGCTGGTTCCTCCTGCTGATGCACATCCACCTCCTGTTTCCCCAGGGAAGGGCAGAGGTCGGCAGGTGATCGCTGTGGCCAGGACAGCAGATGTCGTTATCATGATGCTGGATGCCACCAAGGGTGAGGTGCAAAGGTGAGTATGTGCTTCCCATGTGCCCAGAAAACGTTGCCAGCTCCCTGAGAAGTTGTGGAGAGCACCTGGGGAATGAGTACTTAAGCCACGGAGTAAGAAATGAAGGTTGTATTTCATGAGAAGTGTGCTGGCTGACTGGCTTGGGTCCTCAGCTGAAGGATCACCCCCACAGGATGGCTGTCAGAGATGGGAATGTCAACCTGGATTTCCACCACAGACTCTGTCCTACCTTAGGTGGATTTTAGGTTGTAGAGAAAGCTTATGGCAGGGCTCTATCAACACCAAAGTGAAAGGGTGTCACCTGGCCACGCTCAGCCTCACAGGTACTAACACGCAGTGTCCCTGCAGGGCCTTGCTGGAGAAAGAACTGGAATCTGTAGGAATCCGGCTGAACAAAAGCAAACCAAATATCTACTTCAAGGTGAGTCTTCCTGAGCTTCTACAGGCACAGCTGGTGTCTGGCTGCCTGCTCAAAGCCCAGCTCACTGTGTGCTGCCCCTCGTGTTCGACAGGCTTAGGAGGGTTGTGGATTTCGCAGACTGTTTTTAAGCTGTTTCATTGCCTCCTGCAGCCCAAGAAGGGTGGAGGCATCTCCTTCAACTCCACTGTCACGTTGACTCAGTGCTCTGAGAAGCTGGTGCAGCTCATCCTCCATGAATACAGTATCCTTTCCTAAAGCAGGAGACCCTTAAGCCATCAGCAGGTCATGATTGAAATGGTTCCTGCTGTGGGACAGCCTTGGTGTCACTTTAGTGCTGGCTGGGCTGACAACAGGCTCTCCCACGGGAGCCGTGGGCTCTCAGCAGTGTGGAATTGTGTTGGGATTTGGGCCTTGACACTGTTCACTTCAGAAATCTTCAATGCTGAGGTTCTGTTCAGAGAGGATTGTTCCCCTGATGAGTTCATTGATGTGATTGTAGGCAACAGAGTTTACATGCCATGCCTCTATGTGAGTATGTTGGACAGCCTGGCTTCTGTCACATCCAGCACCTCTGTGCTGTCCCAAAGGAAATGCTGGATCTTCATAGGATCGTGGGATGGTTTGGGTTGTAAAGGACCTTAAAGCTTATCTTGTTCCCCTCCCCTGCCACAGGCAGGGACACCTTCCACTATCCCAGGCTGCTCCAACCTGGCCTTGGACACTTGCAGGGATGGGGCAGCCACAGCTTCTCTGGGCAACCTGTGCCAGGGCCTCCCCACCCTCCCAGGGAAGAATTCCTTCCCAATATCCCGCCTAACCTTGCCTTCTATTTACAGCCATTCCCATTAGTCCTATCACTCCATGCCCTTGTTCCTGGCTCCTAAAACAATAACGATTTGGGGTTTAAGAGGTGGAAAATGGCTCAGGAGGGAGTGTTTTATAAGCTTTGGATGTGTAGCTGTGCTGTGTGTGTTCCCTGGGCCCTCTTGTGGCTGATGTGCCCTGGAGCAGCTGAGCTGCCAGTCCTGGTGTCGGGGGGTTTGATCCCACGTGGGGAAATTCCAATTCCCCTGTTGCCAGCTCTGTGCTTGGCTTTTCCCTGCTGGTCCTTTGTGTGCCAGAGGTCCCTTAATGGCTGTTTGTAGCCACTGGATCTGTAATGAAATCAGAAACGCTAGAGAATGTGTTCCAAGTTAACTCAAAGAGGAAATTTTAAAAGGCCAAAATTTATATTCAGGCTTCTGAATTTTAACACGGGTTTGTTTTTTTTTTTCCTGAGAGCCTTGACTTATCTGACAGGATCTGCATTTCTGTTCCAGGTGCTGGAACTACCTTGTTATACCTACATGTACATATCTTACTGAGGGCTGTGTTGAATTGCCTTCATCACACAATGGTTTGGGTTGGATTGATTTAGGTTTATAACAAGATTGACCAGATATCTATGGAGGAAGTGGATCGTCTTGCTCGGAGGCCTCACAGTGTTGTCATCAGGTGGGAGCTGTCACGCTGTCCGTTGTGCTGGTCTCATGGTGTGGTGAGCCATTTCACACCTCTTTCTCCAGCTTCTCCCAGAAAGGGGCTTCCCCTAGGGCTGCTGGAGGGACAAGCAGAGCTGCTGTGCAGCTTTTTCCAGATTTCCTTCCCCTGGAGAGGTCGGCTGCTTGGCTTTTCCAAACTGTCTGCCGGTCAAAGTAAATCAGTCTGGCTTGTTTCCTTGGGAGTGCTGATAGATGTGATGGAGCTTTGCTGCTTCAGAGCTCTTCACCCTTCTGCAAGCCAAATTTGTTTCATAGAATCATGGAATCACACAATGGTTTGGGTTGGAAGGGACCTTAAAACTCATCCAGTTCCACCAGTCTGCCATGGGCAGAGACACCTTCCACTATCCCAGGCTGCTCCAAGCCCCATCCAACCTGGCCTTGGACACTTCCAGGAATGGGGAGTGCACAAACTCTCTGGGCAACCTGTTCCAGTGCCTCTCCACCCTCACAGTAAGGAGTTACTTCCTAAGATCCAATCTAACCCTTGAGTTTAAGGCCATTTCACCTTGTGTTTTTCCTTTCCTGGGCTCACTAAAGACTTTTCCCTCATTCCCTAGATCCTTAATAAGACATTTCACCTTGTTCTTCTGGATCTCTAAATCACAACAGCAGTAAACAGATGTTCCTGGTGTTTTGCAGCTGTGGCATGAAACTCAACCTGGATTACTTGCTGGAGAAGCTGTGGGAATACCTGGCACTCACCTGCATCTACACCAAGAAAAGAGGACGTAAGTGACCGTGAGCTGAACACAAGGTTTGAAAGGCCCAGAAACTGCTGCTCACCAAAGGCAGACAGGCTGCCAGTGGGGCTGGTGCCTTGGAAATGCTGGAATTGCACCCTTCCTAACCAGCTTTCAGCTCTTGGGAAGAGCTTTCTGCTCCATCTGGTCCTAGTATCTGTGGATCCCACCACAGCCCTCCTATTCTATTTTACAAGAGTTGAATTTTCATAAGTCTTTGCATGATGATATAAGGAAATAAAGTGTGCAAGGTCACAGCTTTCTTCCTTGTTATGCACACTCTGATCTGTTCAGCCCATTGCTACCCAGGAGAGGTCTCCAGTTCCTACTGCAGGAAATTTGGTGATTTCCATTGCACCAGAAGTGCCTTTGATCCTCCTTTTGTTTTATAACCCACTTGCAGCTTCTCCCAGTGATAAAGGCACATCTGTAACTTGTTCTGGCTCGGTTGTGAACAGCTGAACTTGGGTGGATATGAGGAGATGAAGGAATTTTTTTCTGAGCTTGTTAAGCTCTGAAATCTTAGGGATTTTGGTTTTCCTTGAGCAGGTTGTGTTTTGCCTTGGGTGGTTTTGTTTGTCCTAAGCCAAGTGTTTGGGATGGAGTTGGATCAGGTGGGTTCTGAGGAAGCTGCTGACTGTGTGGTGTGAGTAACTGCACTTGAGGGTAGTGGAGAACTGATTTGATGCTTTCAGGCACTGGATACCTGTTCTGTCTGGGAGCAGGAAGGAGGAATTTGGGAGTAGTAAGCACAAGGCAGTGTGAGGTGGTGTCAGCATATTAGAACACACTTGATGGAAATCCAATGCTTTTTTCTCCACAGAGAGACCAGACTTTACAGATGCCATTATTCTACGGAAAGGGGCCTCTGTGGAGCATGTGGTAATTTTTCTGCATGTTTTACATTTCCCTGTGTGCAGAAGGCAGGTTCCTCTTGGACCTGCTGTGATCTGTGCTTCATAAAGCTCAGGACTTGTCAGTGTTTAGTTGGGCTTCTCCTTTTGTTGCTTTTACTGATTTTATGTGTCTCAGGTTTCTTTCACAGCTGCTATGAAAGGTTTAAACAATAATTATTTAAAGCAGCCCAGTGAAAAGCACATGGAAGCAGTGGAGTGGCCCTTTGTGTGGGCTGGGGATTCCTGTATCCTGTCAAGTGCTGTTAACTGATTCCTAAAGTCACTAATGTAATTTCTGACACAGACCCTGGATATTGATAAAGTGTTTTGCAACGTGGTGTCATTTAAATCCTTCAACTCCTGCCTGCCTGTCTTGCAGTGCCATCGGATTCACAGATCATTAGCCAGCCAGTTCAAATATGCCTTGGTGTGGGTAAGTGTGTGACAGGTAATGGAATCCCTTCCCTCATGTGTCTCAGACTGGTCTTTTCCTAATCCTTCTTCCTGTTTTTTCCTTTAAAGGGGACAAGCACAAAATACAGCCCTCAAAGAGTGGGCTTAACCCATATGATGGAGCATGAAGATGTCATTCAAATTGTAAAGAAGTAACTCTGCTGGTGCCTGGCCTTGTCTTAATCACTGCAATTGGAACTGACATAAAACCAATACAAAACACACACACACACAAAAAAAGAAAAAATAAAAAGAAAATGGGAGATGTGATCCACAGCCAAGAAAGCTTCTGTGAAGCTCCTTCTCTTGGAGAAAGGCAGAAAATGAGGCTACTGTGCTTGCAGGTGGGGATGGGGAAGATGAGTTTCCATCTTGCAGTGTATCAGGCTAAGTAATGTTTCTTAAAAACTAAAAAGGAGCCAGTTCTTCTAGGACACAGTTCCCACAGCCAGCAGTGTCCTGCCCCTCGTAGGGTTTGTAAGGGATCCATGTGTTCACCTCCTGGTGGGAAGTGTTTGGGTTTGCGTGAACCAATCTGGCCCTCTGCTTTGGGCTGAGAGAACATTGCTGATGCTTTGCTGCTTATCCATTCACTTAATTTAAGCATTAATCTGAAACAGAATCAAAATTCTCCCTCCCCTGCTCACTGGATGTGTCTTTGCAGCTGAGACAACCCCAATTTATAATAGTCCCACCTCAATTAACATTAAAACCTGGCACTCTGTGCCTCTCTTAGCCCTGCAGTGGAAGATCCTGGTCCAACTGGTACTGAGAAATGAGAAATTAAACTGTTATTGAATGATTAACTTGGCCAAACTGCAGCGGGGTACGATCCAAGAGCCATAGTCTGCAGTGAGGATTCTCTTCTGGCATATCACTCATTGAGGAGCTGTCCTGGGAGCTTCCTCTGTTGGGCAGGAATTGTCCTGCTTTTCAGTCCCCAGGCTGGGGTTCTTCTTAACTGTGACCCTAAGTTCCAGTCACAGCTCTTTGGAGCTCAAGGTACCATCCCATGCCATGGGTTTTCCCCCAGTCCTGTTAAACATTGTTTTGTCTGAATATTGTTCATCAGAAACCTGGGATTTTTCTAATTGTGCTTTTCCATTGAATACTGTTGCTAAATAATTCAGAGTGCCTGATAGAGGACAGCTCTTGCCTTCTGGGATCAAGAGCTGCCAATAGCTTTTATTTTCTTTCATTGGAAAAGGGTTTGGTGTGATGTGGATGCAGAACTGTGAGGACAGGTGTGACACCTGTCTGAGCAGGGCTCCCTGCTCCTCCCCACCCCTCATAACCTGATCGAGCAGAAATGGAAGGATTATTTTATTTGAGAAAATAAAAAGTTGCTATTTCATGTGAACTGTGAGTAGATGGTTTGCGATGTTTACTAACTCTTTTTTTACCTCTGGCCACCTGAGGAATCCTGGATGCTGTCACAGGAGGTCTAGGTGGGAGTAGAAGGTGAAGTGGCTGCAAGAGGCTGGTGGTGGGAGATAAACAGATATTATACACACAAGCTAAGAAGGTGACTTTGAACTCTGTAAGTCCCCTTCCCTGTTCCTGGCTTTGTTCACAGCTGGAATGCAGAGCAAATCCTGCACATGGAGGCAGTGAGGGAAGAACAAGCTCCAAATTATCCACATTATCCCTGAGCTGGCAGAGGAAAGCAGGCCCTTCCTGGTGTGAGGTGGGTGGGATGCTGTTCCAGCACATTAACTCGCCCTTCCCGTTTCCTGTGAAGGTCACACAGGCAGAGTTGCCCTCACAGTGACTTATTTTGGTTTCATTTTGTCCCTGAGTGTCTGAATTTTCCCTCCAAACACCGGAGCCTGCCAGGGCTCTGCACAGAGCTGGGCAGCCAGAACTGCTGACAGGGCTTCATCCTCAGCCCAGGTAGTGCAGGAGCTGGGGAAGTGCTTGGTGTGAGGCTGAAATGCACAGTGTTACCTGCTAAAACCTGTCCTTGGGTGGTCGGTCCTACCTCATTGTGTTTAGGTTTCAAGTTTTTAGCGTATCATTGTTAAAACCTCTTCTGCCTAATTAGCCTCATTTAGGAAAATGGGCATTTTATCCTGTTCAAAATGAACTGATGCGTGATTAAAACTGGAATGGGGATGAAGTAAAAATAGTTTAAGCCAGAAGAAGCCAACTTCTTTTTTCAGTGGGAGTAGCTTTTTTAGCAGCGAGTTTATAGTTGTGTTTGGAAATGCACCATTTAATTGCAGTATTCCTTCTTCCAGGAGCTTCCCTAATTGTTCTGCACTGGTGTTAAAAGCTGCAAATGTTGCAGTTCATGCAGGAGTGGCTTTGCATGGAGATCTCTGAATCCTGAGAAGGCAAGATCCAAAGGGCAGGTGGGGAATCTACTGCAGCGTTGAGGTTGTACCAGAGCCTTCTGAGGTTTATGGAGTTTTTAGCATTCCAGTACTTCAAGGAGCTTATAAAAAGGTGGAGGGGGACATCTTACAGGGGCATGCAGTGGCAGGACAAGAGGGGATGGTTTTGAACTGAGAGATAGAGTTTAAATATTGGGAAGAAATTCTTCCCTGTGAGCATGGTGAGGCCCTGGTATGGGTTACCCAGAAAAGCTGTGTCTGTCCCATCCCTGGAAGTGTCCAAGGCCAGGTTGGATGGGGTTTGGAGCAACCTGGGATAGTGGAAGGTGTCCCTGCCCATGGAACAGGATGAGCTTTGAGCTCCCTTCCAACAAAACCCTTGTATGGTTCTGTGCATTGGCCAGACTGGGGGAGCTGCTGAAGGGAGATCTGCTCAAAGCCTCCTCACTGAGTGTATTTGGAGAAGAACTCTCCTCTCTGGGAGGATGGGTGAAGGCAGGAGCTGTGGATTTGCCCCCAAACAGCAGCACCCTGCATTTCTCTGCTGTAGGAGGGAAGCCTTGGCTGGATGATTCTCTGAGAAAGCCACCCTCAGCATCCCAGCTGGTGCTGCTGCCATTCCCCTGCTCTTCCAGCCGACTCCAGGTTCATGCATGCTCTCCCCCGAGGGCTGTGCTCATCCTGCCCCATCCCTGTGGTCGTTCCCCTGACCGAGCACGGCGCTCCAGGTGTGGAGCAGGAGGGATCAGCTTTGCTACAGCCCATCAGCCACCCTCCATCTAGAGCTGGAACCAGCGGCGGCCCGAGGCGTGCTCTGTTTAAAATGCCTGTTCCAGGCAATCAAGCAAGTTTGATTGGCTGAATACTCCTCTTATAATTTAATTTAGTCAGGAATCGTTTGCAAGGTAATAAAGAGCGACTCTGCCTCCAAATACATTCATTTAATTCAATGAGAGACGGTTGCTGCAGCGGGCTCAGCTCAGCCAGCTCCCCTCACCCCATCACAGTGACATCTCCAAGTGCTGCTCAGGGCCGTATATAAGAGTCACGATCCGCAGTGACAGCTTAATTGTCTCAAATGCTGACAAGGGTCACCCCAACCAGCCATCGCGTGGCGCGGGGCCGGCTCGGGAGGCTGCGGAGAGGAGGATTTATGGCTGGCAAATAGTTTTGAATTCCTCTGGTTGCGCCTGCTAAATGATGAACTTGCCCCGAGGGGATTGGGGCTATTGATTGTAATTTGCAGTTAAGCCCTCGCAGTTCTGAGGAATCAGCATAATAAATACCCACTGCATTACGGCAGGGACGTGCCTGCCTGGAGGAGAAGGAAGTGGAGGAGGTTTTCCCAGCTCGGGTGCTGCAGCAGGATGCTCTTGCTGCCCCTGCGTTTGGGAGAGGCTCCATCACTGCAGGAAAATGGTCCCTAGTTCGGTGGGATGCAGGAGCCTGGGACTGGAATGGGGAGGATGAAGCTTTATGAAAGGAGGTGGAGTGCCTTGCTCGTCCGAGACAGGGTGGTCCAGTATTGTTGGGATAATGGGTGTCCAGATCCCTGACAGAGCCTCAGGAGCTGGGTGCTCCCAGCCCAGCTTTGGAGAGGGGTGTGAGTGGGTGCATTTGTCCCCCACCCCCATGTCCCAGTGATTTCTTAATCTAAACTTACATTGATTTGGGGGCTGGAATGGATCTGGGTTACACTGAAGTGCAGATCTACATCCCGGGAGGGAGGAGGCTGTGGGAACGTCCAGCTGTGTCACCAAGGAAGGGACAGGGACCAGAGGAGAAGGGGACCCTCACCCCTCGAGCCGCTCCCTCCCTGCCACTCCCCAGCTCTGCCGAGGGAAGATCAGCTCCCATCCCTCCACTCATGAGTGGAGATGAGAATAATAGCAGTCATCAAATATGCATTGGGTCCCGCAGCTGCCGCGCAGCACCGATGGTCCCGCGGCTCCGGGGGAGGGATGGTCCCCGGCGGGGTGCAGAGCCAGGAGCACCGAGGCAGCCCCATGCCATGCGGGCGAGCTGGCTACCCCAGGTGAGTGGCTGCGGGTCCCCCAGCCCGATGGCATCTCCTTTGTGCTCGCAGGTGTGGCACTGGCTTAGCTGAGCTGTCAGGGAGGGACCTTTGTCTGTGATGTTGGTCCTTATGTGAACGCTGCAGCTCAGGTCCTCTGGGACAGGGTATGTGGTGTCCTCTTTGCTCTGCCTGTCCCTGCCGTCTGCCCCCTTATATCACCTGCTGCCTCCCACCTTCCCCACAGCCCCACAATCCTGCCCTCCAGAGCAGAGCAGCCTCTTCTGAACACCCCCTTCCTTCCCTAAACCCTCTGCCCCACGTCTCCTACCACCCATTCCCCACATTCCTTTTTGTTTGGGCTCTGGGGCTGAGGTGATGGCACAGGGCTGTGACCTGGCTTAGGGGCTACCAGCCAGCACTCCTGGGTGCATGCCAGTGCTGTGCCTAGCTTCCTGCATCTGCTCTGGCCTCTCTCCTCACATAACACCTGCTTCGTGGGCAGCAGGCAGCAGCTGGCAGGCAGGGATGTGCTGTGCATTGCCCATGTGCTGGGTCCTGATCCTCACTTTGGAGGGGTTGGAAATTAGTCAGGTCAGGGAGGTGATGGGTGATTGCAGGAGCAAGGAGAGACCCCGCAATGCCTCGGGGGCTTGGAGGTCTGTGCTGCTGTCACACTGCTGGATGGGTCCAGCTTATCCTTATGCCCCCAGCATCTCTGGGGCTGTGGCTGGAGCAGACAGGGTTATGGCAGGGCTGCCCCACCTGCCCAAAGGTGTTTGAAAGTGGATGTGAAATGAAGCAGAACTGATGACAGGGAACGGGATGTGGTAAGAGATGCTGCTGCAGCCAGGAGGTGCCTGGGCTGGCTCCATGGGGCTGGAGCACAGAGCTCCTGGGAGGCACAGCAGTGTTGGGGCTGGTGTGGTGTGGTGGCACAGAGCCCTGCTCTGGCTGTAACTGGAAACAAGCTGTAAGCAAACCCGGGGCTGGCTGGTGATCGCAGACCTGCCTAGAGACGTGGAGCTGCTGGCCCTGGAGCTCTACCTGCCGGTGCCGGTGCTCCAAAGGTACAGTCCTGGGCAGCTGTGTGTCATGCTGGGCTGGGGTGGGTGATCCCCGTGGCCAAGTCTCTGTCCTCTCTCTGAATTCAGCCATAGCACAGCCCTGGACTCTGGCAGTGGAACTGAGGCTGTTCCAGTCTGTGTCCCTGCGGTGAGGTGTCTTTCCCTGGCTCGTCCACATGGCTGGAGTGATTCAGGAGTGATGTAGTTGAAAGATGCTCTGGGCATCTTCTCTCAGATCCTCGATCCCCATTGTCTTGTCACCCCAGCGACCCCTCACTGCCAGGTTTTGTACCCAGGGTCCCCCTCATGTCCTGCTGCTGGATTCAGCCATGCCCAGACACCCTGGAAACAGCCAACAAGTGTGGGTGCGTACAGTTTGGGGTTCATGGCTGTGGGTTCCACCCTTCAGCCTCCATCATCTGCCACCACTCCACTGAGTCTGGAAAAAAATGCCCTTTTCCCATCTCTGCTGTACCAAAGGCAGGTGAATGTTACACAGGAATGAAGACCATTGGGAGGTGTTTGGGGTCTGGTATGGGAGCTCAGACTGTGGAAGGCAGTACCTGTGTGGGATGAAGCTCCCTCTCTCAGTTCCTTTCTCCTCTCAGAGAGCCCTTGCCATGGACAGGAAAGCACCTTGGGCGCAGCCATGGCAACATCATGAAGAGCTGTGCCAGCACCCAGGGCACAGATAGCACCACTGCTTGCTGCCCTACCAGGTGGGGACAGAGGTGGGGACCATGAAGGGCACTGGGATGTGGCGGAGTCTGCACGAGTGATGGAATGCAGGTTGCAGCAGCTTCTTGCCAGCCAGGTACCCCCTTCTCGCTGCCATGCCACCTGTGGTGGGTACCTGTGTCCAATGTGGTTTCGTGCCACACCGTGGTGCCCAGGCTTTGTGCGCCCTTGCTGGGAGGAGGGATGGGGCAGTGGTGTGGAGCCTCTGCCGTGGGCAGGGCAGGGTCCATCAGCCCCACACGGCCAGGTGGTGATGGCAGATCTGCACATGGACTGTGCCAGTGCCAGCTGGGGCTCCTGCAGGGCGATACTCCCACGTGGCTCAGGCTCTACTGATGCTCCTTCCCACTGAATCCAGTGTTTCTGTCACCCCAAAGACTCTCTCTCAATACCTGCCACGTGCCTCTCCCCCCACTCCATCCCTCTGCTCTCTCCCTGCACTCCGGGGTGACCTCTGTCTGTGCAGATCCCACCAGGGTGTCTCCATGCCAAAAATTAATGCAGGGAGGAGGCAAAGCCATCGGATCATGGCTGATGCCCCTTCACTGTAGATGTGGCAGTGAGGGACAGGCCTGGGGAGGACACAGTGCCTGGGAATGCCAGCCATGGGGCTCTCCTGGTCCTAAGGAACATCAATGGGTTCAGTCCAGCAACTGCTGCTTGCTCTTGGGTTCCTCCAGATGCTGCACACCTGGATGCTGCTGCAACTCCCCGCTGGGTCTCCCCAAATATTCCCTTGGAGGGGGTGCAGCTGGTGCTGCCCCTGCCCACACCAGTCCCACTGCTGCCCACAGGTGATCTGTGAGGGACAGCAAATTCCCACTGCTGCTGCTTAAACTTTGATGAGCTGCAGCCGCAGGAATCCAGCCTCGGCATTAACATTTGATGTGGTCACCCCGTGCCTGGGCACGTGTGTGTGCAAACACTCTGCTGGCACTGCTGTGGGGCACACGTGTGGCACACGCAAACCCACTTGCCACCTGTGGTGGGTACACGTGGCATCCTGACAATACATGCAATGTGCCTGGCATGGCATGGGCAGTACCCCCGTGGACTCCGGGCTCCTCGCTGCTTCCCAGTGGGGCTGTGGGATTTGGTCTGGTGTCGAGTTTCTTCCGTGTCAGTCCCTTTGGCTGTGTTCCCACTGCCCTGGGCTCCGCAAAATTGTCACCTCTCTCTTGGTGCCGCTGTTTGGCTTCATGGATCCCTGGGCTTCATCCGCATCCGTGCTGGCTGGAGGAAGAGACTGATTCCCCGGAAAAGGGCAGGGGGACTCCGGATGCGCAGGGAGGTGGCAGGGTCCCGTTCTCTACAGCGTTCCCCTTGAGGGATGCTCCCAGCAGCGGGGGCCCTTCCCTGCTCCTTGGAAAAGTCTCGGGGCCAGCGTGGTGCATCCCTTACATTATTCATGCCGCCGTGAGCCCGGCGGTTGGGTTACAGCCGGAGCCGAGCCACCGGCACCGCGCCGCCGACTCGCGGGGTGTGCGGGAGGCAGGAGGCAGCTCTTGCCGGGCTGCCCCGGGGCCATCCCGCCGCCCCAGCGCGATGCCAAGCGGGTGGCCGGCGGCGCCCGAGGGAGCCACGCACGAGCATGTGCCTCGCCAAAACCGGGCACAGGTAAATACCCTCCCGGGGCAGGCGGCGCGGTCGGGAGCCGGACGGTG
>WEIV01001916.1:235281-255111 GCA_013390005.1 Calyptomena viridis
GGAGGAGGGCGCGGGGCGCTACGCGGTGGTGACGCCGCAGGTGCAGAGGTTGGGCTCCTTCCGGCGCGCATCCCGCATGTACAAGCAGCACTGGTCCACGCAGCACGTCGTGCGGGTGCGGGAGATGCCCGACGCCTGGACGGCCGAGCAGGGACTCCCTCGGCAGCCCACCCAGCGCGGCCGGCGGTGGGCGAGCCAGAGGGGAGCCGACATCGCCCGATACCTGACCCAGCGCTCGCCGGCGGGCGGCTGGCGGGACAGGCACCCCTGGGCAGACGGGTACCTGGGCAGCAAGCAGCCCTGGCGAACCAAGGTAACTCCGGCGGGGAGCCCCCCATGGCGGGATAGAGCCGGGGGTGAGCCGGCAGCTGGCGGGACCCGGGTGGCTTGTGGATGGAGTAGCTTTGTTCCCCAGGGAACAAAGCCAGTGGTGCCAGGGTGTTCACAGCGCCCAGGGCGGGGGGTACATGGCTACGGGTGCTCTGGGTGCTGGCGCGGGTCCTGCCATGGGGAGCAGGCTGGAGGGGGGGATCATCGCCCGTGGTGTGTCCCCCCATGAACGGCCCCTTTGGGGACACTCGACTCTGGTGTATGGAAATGTGGAGACCCGATCCGGCGGGGACGGGTGCCGGTGGCACGGTGACACGGCGGGTGTCTGCTTTCCTGCCCACCGCCTGGCCGGCCGCCAGCGCAGGCTCCTGGGTGACAAATGTCCTGTGTCACCTCTGTGCATGGCCACGGGGAGCAGCCTCAGCTCTGCGGCTCAGCCCCCTTCCATCATCTCCCTTCCATCACCTCCCCTGGACATGCCACCCTGCCTGAAGGTCCCCATCACCCCCCCCTTGCACACATGGTGGGGTTGCCACACTGTTCACACCTGCCCACAGCGAGTGGGACTGGGGTTGTCAGGACCAGTCTTTCCTGGGACCATCCCCAAGGACGCCTTGGTGGCCCCATGTCCCTGTTTCCAGCTCTGCTGCTCTTCCCTGACACGATACTCTTGCTGGGGGACCTGTTTCAGGGCTGTGGAGTGTTTTCTTAGGATTCCTGCCATTGGTGGCTGGGTGTTCCCTAGTCTGGGTTCCCAGATGGTGGATTTGGGGTGGTGGGAGTGGCTGAGTACACTCGGGGACACTCGAGAGGTTTGGCACATCCCTACCATGACAGAGCCGGGGTGGTTCCTCTGTACAGATGCAGTCACTGTGCAGCCTGCCCATTGTGCGGTACCAGGAACCGCAGGAGGAGGACGGGCTGGAGGACATGACCCAGCTGGAGTGAGTGTCCCCATCCCTTTCATGACCCAGGAGGCCAATGGGGCTGCAACCCCAGCCATGCATCCCTGGCTCAGCTGCTCCCACCCCATCCCATTCCAACACAGGGGCTGCTCCAGCCTCTCAGGCCTGGAGATGCTGGGGACACCCTTGGGGACCCCCTGTCCTCCTACCACCCCCTAATGCAGCCTCTGCCCCGTGCCAGGGACCTCCAGGAGGCCGCAGTGCTGAACAACATCCGGACACGGTTTGAGCGCCAGCTCATCTATGTAAGTTTAGGGAGACACAGGGTCCCCCAAAGACCCCAGCAGTGGGGGGTCATTGCCCTCCGAGGTTTGCAGCCCCAAACCTCACCCTCTGGCAGACCTACATCGGCAGCATCCTGGTGTCAGTGAACCCGTACCGGCTCTACAACATCTACGGGACAGAGCAGGTGCTGCAGTACGAAGGCAGAGCCCTGGGGGAGAATCCACCGTGAGTACCAGGGGGTCCCCAAATAGAGGACACAGCACTCCTACCCACTGTTAACCACCCCTGGGTCCCACAGCAGCCTTGGGTGGTCCCAAGACCCCAGGGACCCTTGGTTGCTGGGTGCTGGATCATCTGTGTCCATGCATGGGTGTGCTTGGGGCACACTGGGGGGTCCCTGTGCAGGGGGAATGAGGCATTGAATGCTCCTTCTGCTTCTCCCCCACCCCAGGCACCTCTTTGCCATCGCGAACGTCGCCTACTCCAAAGTGATGGATGCCAAACACAACCAGTGTATCATCATCAGGTGGGACATGGCTGTCCCCATGCACAGCCCCTGGGGTGGCCCCAGTCAGCACCACCCTGATTGCTGGGAGCAGGATGCTGCCACCAGTGATGGGTGCCAGGGATGGGCTGCTGCAGAGGTCTGGGAGGGATTTGTGGTGGACACCCCCTGCTCAGCTGGCGATGACCCAAGTTGTGCTCTCACTCTGTGTTTTAGTGGGGAGAGCGGGTCAGGGAAGACCGAAGCCACCAAACTGATCCTGCGCTACCTGGCAGCTGTCAGCCAGAAACGCAGCACTGCCCCACAGGTAGGGTACTGCCCTGGGGACACCCCCATGTCACCATGTCCCCCTTCTCTTCTCCCACCCCCCTGCACTCTCCTCCATCCCTGCTCATAGCTCTGCTGTTCTCTCCTTGTCCTCACGCTTCCACCTGGACCACGGCAGATAGAGGTACTGGGGGGGACACATGGACTGGGACATGATGCTCCAGGGAATGGAGCATCATGGTGGCATCTTGGCCATGTCACCCCAGCTGCAGGGGGATGGTGGGAGGGACAGCAGGAGCACGGTGCATGCACATGGATGGGGTCCTTGTGCTTTCTCACATCCTCATTTAACTTGGCTGTGGTGCACACCTTGAATTTGGGCACCCACGGGTGTCTGCAGGGGTGGCAGTGAGGGTGACAGGGGGTGACAAGAGGGGTGTGCCTGCCATGAGGACAGTCCATGGTGTATCAGGTGCCCAGACTGACCCCCTGGCTCTCCCCATCACCACAACAGATCCTGGAGGCGACTCCCTTGCTGGAATCCTTCGGCAACGCCAAAACCGTGAGGAATGACAATTCCAGCAGGTTTGGGAAATTTGTGGAAATCTTTCTGGAGGAGTAAGTAATGCTGAGCAACATCTGTGTGTGGCTGTCTCCCTCTGTGTGCCTCCCTGGCCTGAGAGTGCCCAGCCTGGCCCCTCACCCCACTGCCAGGCTGACCTTTGGCTCTGAGGGGATACATGGGAGTGCTTTTGGGGACATACCTTGAGTTGGAAAGGTGATGACACATGAGGACAGTTGGCTGTCCCTGGGGTAGGGGCAGGGATGCTGTGCCCTGGGCTGGAACCCTGACCACTTCCAGTCCCCATGCCTGTCCCCATGTCCCATCCTGCACTGATCCACATATGTTGGGGAGCACGGGTGGGCATTTTGGGGGGATCCCAGCCCCTGCCCACACCAAGGTTGCAGCCAGGTGCCCACTCTCACCCCTGCAGTGGCTTGATCTGCGGTGCCATAACCTCGCAGTACCTGCTGGAGAAGTCCCGCGTCGTCTTCCAGGTGTGTGGGGTGGGGGTCCTGGGGTCTGCCCCTTACTCTGTCCCCTCTGCTGCCCCCTCCCCAGCTCTGTCCTCTGCTCCCCAGGCCAAGAGCGAGCGCAACTACCACATTTTCTACGAGATGCTGGCGGGGCTGCCTGCCCAGCAGCGGCAGCGGTACTGCCTGCAGGGCGCCGAGACCTACTACTACCTGAACCAGGTAGTGTGCCCCCTTCCCACCCACTCAAGCTGCCCGATTTTTGGGGAGCTGCCCAGCCTCAGGGAGCCAGTGAGTCCTCAATGTGTGGATGGAGGAGGATGCTCAGGGCAGGGTGACCCCTCCACACTGGGTGCTGCCCCCCTGAAGACCCACTGATGAACCAAGGGGGTTGTGCCAGGGTGGGAACTGCGAGATTCCTGGCAAGGATGATGCAGAGGATTTCCGTCGGCTGCTCAACACCATGGAGGTGCTGAGCTTCAGTGTGGATGAGCAGAACAGCATCTTCCGCATCCTCTCCTCCGTCCTCCACCTGGGCAACGTCTACTTTGAGAAATATGAGGTACCACACAGGGAACCTAGCTGTGCTCCTTGGGCACAATTTGGGATGTGGCAGAGGGAGGGCAATTGCATCCTATGCATCCCTGTGTCCCACAGACCGACTGCCAGGAGGTTGCCACGGTGGTGAGTGCCACGGAGATCCGGACAGTGGCTGAGCTGCTGCAGGTGTCCCCTGAGGGCCTGCAGAAAGCCATCACCTTCAAGGTGACGGTGAGTGCAGGGAACCACAGGCAGGGATGAGGGGTCTCTGGTTCCTGGAGGCCATGGCTGGTGTTGCTAAAACTCCATCACACCATTTCCCAACCAGGAAACGCTGCGGGAGAAGATTTTTACCCCTCTGACTGTTGAAAGCGCTGTGGATGCCAGGTAGAGGGAAGGGGCTGTGTCGTGGAGGGGTACACAGGGGTTTACCCCCAGGAATGGTGTAGGAGGTGAAATGCCAGATGGGAAAAGGGGACGGTCATGTCCCCCAGCACGAATTAGGCTCCCTGATGATGAAAACTGCATCCCTAAGGGCTGCCCTGTGCTGTGGTGGGTACTGGCTCTGGTAGTGGGGATGTATATGATGCTGTGTTGTGCCGTGACATTCCAGAGCTCCATCCTCTTCTCCTTCCTAGGGATGCCATTGCCAAGACCCTCTACTCCCTGCTCTTTGGCTGGCTCACAGACCGCATCAACAAGCTGGTGTACCCACGGCAGGAGGCCCTGTCCATCGCCATCCTGGACATCTACGGCTTTGAGGTGAGTAGGATCCATCCTGGCTTCATCCCACCTCCATCTCCCTGGGGTCTCCGGCTCCACGGACCTTCCTTCTTGCAGGACCTCAATTTCAACAGCTTTGAGCAACTCTGCATCAACTACGCCAATGAATACCTGCAGTTCTTCTTCAACAAGATCGTCTTCCAGGAGGAGCAGGTGGGGCAGTGGGCAGTGCCAGGCTCTGTTCCCATGCCAGGTGCTGCTGTGGAACTGGGGGCATGGGGCTGACCTGATGCTGACCCCACAGGAGGAGTATCTTCGGGAGCAGATCGAGTGGAAGGAGATCCCCTTCAGCGACAACCAGCCCTGCATAGACCTCATTTCTCAGAAGCCCTATGGCATCCTCCGGATCCTGGATGACCAGAGCTGCTTCCCCCAGGTGAGGGGCTGCCCGGTGATGAGGCAGTGAGGTGGCAGCACTGGGCAGTCACTGTGCTTAGGGAATCACCATCACCCACCTTCTTCTGAGACGTCCCAGACAACCTGGGAGATCCTCCGGGTTCCTCCAGGCTGGATAAGCCCCAAAAATCATAGAATCCCAGGATGGTTTGGGTTGGAAGTCACCTTAAAGATCACTTAGCTGCTGAACTGCCCAAGCCATGTCTCACCTCTGCTTTCCCTCCCCAGGCCACCGACCACACGTTCCTCCAGAAGTGCCACTACCACCATGGGACAAACCCGCTCTACACGAAGCCGAAGATGCCGCTGCCCGAGTTCACCATCAAACACTATGCAGGAAAGGTGACCTACCAGGTGTGTGGCAGCAGGATGCCTAGCTGGGGTATTAAGGAGGGTTAAAGAGGAGGTTGACCCTGCACCAAGGGGGGAGATGCAGCACAGTGGGTCTGGCTGGGATCCCCCATCCCAGCCTGGAGCTCCTCGCCTCACCCTACCCTGCTGCCAGGCTCCTCACCATGGGGTTTTACTCTTTGTCAGGTTCACAAGTTTTTGGATAAAAACTACGACCAGGTCCGTCAGGACGTGCTGGATCTGTTCATTGGCAGCAAGACCAAGGTAGGGCCCTGCCTGGGCCTGGTTCTGTGGTGACACAGGGCACCCGTGCCCCCTTCCGTACATCCTTTTTCATGTCCCCAAGTGTGTGCCCCCATGGCCAGTGGGGCCAGAAGCAGAGGATGCCTCTTCCCATGTGCCCTCTTCCCATGGGATTCTCTGGGCTTTGACCTCTCAAGCATTTAGCACAAACGGGCACATGGGCTGCTCTTGTGCTTCCTCATCCCCATTTGTATCCCTATCACTATCCCTATCCAGGAAATCCATCCACAAATAGGGGGTGCAACTTGCTCAGGACTGGGCAAAAAGGCAGTGGCCAGGCTGGGAAGAGGAGCCAGGAGAGCTGCACCATCCTGGCCACCTTCCTCCTCACTAACCCTTCCTGTCTCCTCAAGGTGGTGGCCAACCTCTTCTTTGGCCATGCCCAGGTGATGGCCAGGCAAAGGAGCCTCATCAGGAGGAGCAGCACCAGGACACGGCGGTACAAGGCTCCCACTGTGGCTGCACGGTTCCAGCAGTCTCTCCTGGAGCTGGTGGAGAAGATGGAGAGGTCAGGGCAGGCAGGGTGGGCAGCCAGGCCATGCACCGGGCTGGACTTGAGCCTGAGGTGGCCGGGCTGGCTTTGTCCCCTGACCCTGTGGCTGATGGAGTCTCTTTGACACAGGTGCAACCCCTTCTTTGTGCGCTGCCTCAAACCCAACAACAAGAAGGTGAGACCCAGGGCTCTCCTGCTCGTGCTGATGCCAGTGCTGCCTTCCCCATTGGCACTGGGAGTGTGGCGGGCACACACTGGGCAGCCCGTGTGACCACTGAGGCTTCTCCCCATCCCCTCCCCAGGAACCAGGGCTCTTTGAAGCTGATGTGGTCAGCAGCCAGCTGCGCTACTCGGGGATCCTGGAGACCATCCGCATCCGCAAGGAGGGCTTCCCCATCCGCATCCCCTTCCTTGTCTTCATCGACAGGTGCCCAGGGGCTGTGGGTTGGGTACTGCCATCCAGCGAGGGGAGACCACAGAGCTTGTGGGTGATTTGGGGCAGTGTTTGGGCCAGGGTTTCCCCACAGTGAGATCTGGGAGCCACTCGCTGTGGTGCACAGCTCTGAGAGAAGCTGTGTCTCCAGGCATGAGGCTCATCACAGCAGGGAGGGTCTATGCTGGTGTCCTGTTGGGGTCCTGCACACTGACATTGTCATGGGCTCACCCAGGTACCGCTGCCTCGTTGACATGTGGTCCAACATCATTCCCAACGGAGCCAACTGCGTGGAGATGCTGAGGAACCTGTGCCCTGTTAACCCCAGCATGTACTATGTCGGCGTCACCAAGGTACTCTTCTGGGTCTGGTCAAGCCCTGGGGGTAGCGGCCAAGATGAGAGGCTCACGGCATCATCCCTGCTCCCAGCTCTTCCTGAAGGAGCAGCTGTACCAGGCATTGGAGAGCAAGCGAGCCCGTGCCCACCACTTGGCCGCGCTCACGCTCCAGCGCTACGCTCGCACCTTCTTCATCAAGCGGCGCTTCCGCTCCCTCCGCCGCAAAATCGTCCTCCTGCAGAGCCGGGCACGGGGATACCTGGCCAGGTGGGGGTTCAGGGGGGAAGCGGGGGGGCTCTAGTGGGTGGCAGAGGGTGACAGGTACCCTTCCACAGGCAGCGATACCGGCGCATGAGGCACACGCTCATCAAGTTCAGGTCACTGGTGCACATCTATGTGAACCGCAGGCGGTACCTCAAGGTGAGGTGGGGGTTGGCACATCCCAGGGGGGTCCCAGGCATCTGCTCCCACGCTGCTGCATGCTCAGTGGTGGGTCTGGAGAGGGCATAGCGCCACCTCCAGACCCTGAACCCCCCCAGACCCCACCCCATCACTGCTTCCACATCCCATGGGGGACTCACAGTGCCTTTTTGGGATGAAAAACTGGTGATATTGAGGGAGGCAAAGGCACCTCTGGAGTTCCTGCTGCTGCTGCCAAGTCTCCCTCCCTCCCTCACTGTGGGATTCAGAATGGCTGCTCTACTTGCAGAGGAAGGAGGATGCTCGCCGGCGGGCTGAGGAGGAGAAGGAAAGGATGAAGCAGGTAATAGACATGTGGCACTGGTAGGAGCACACATGTTGCTGTGCCCTTGTCCCTGCCATGTGCTCACCCACCCCTGTGCTCCTGGCCAAGGCACCCATGGGTGCTGGCACAGGGAGCAGCATGGTGAGTGGGCACATCTCTGTTCTGTGGTGGCAGGAGCTGACACGGAGGGAGGTGGTGGACGTCACTCACCTGGAGATCCCAGCTGAGCTGATGGGGCTGCTGGAGGCTGCTGCAGGTGAGTGGGTCCTGGCCTGCCATCGCTCCCAGCCCCTTGTCCCCATCCCCACGGCTGTGCCGTAGCTGCCCACTGTGCTGCAGCTGCCCAGGAGGTGAACGCTGGCTGCGTGGTCCTGGTGCCACCACCGGCACTGCAGCCCGACTCCAAGCTCACCCTCCCACTCGACATCAACGACTACCCCATGGCCAAGTACGTGCGGGGCCACTTCCAGGTAAGGTGCCCGGCAGTGGGGAGACTGTCCACACAGCTTTTGGGGAGTCCCCGGCACCCTGGTTGTGGCTGAGCGTTTAGGTTCAGGGTCCCTGCAGCAGCTCCCTACACCATCCCATCGGGCTCTGCCCTGGCTTCAGCCCCAGGGACACCATGGGGGGCAAGAGAGGCTGGATCCGGGATGACTGTGGTACTGCGGTGAGCTGGCTGTCACCTCCCTCCCTCCCCGTGGGTTCCTGTCGTCTCCAGAGGCCGGGGGGACCCTGCTGAGGCTATCGGAGAGAGACCCGCTGAGCCCTCCTGGACGCCCGACGTGGGGCAGATCCGGAACGCTGGGGCGGGAGACCAGGTCGCTTTGCTCCCGGGACCCCGGCCCCATCCCCAGCTGCTGTGCCCCATTCCTCCTCCTCACCCCCGTTTTTGCTCTTTGTTTCCCTGGCATCCCAAATGACAGCACCAGGCTGGATCCTGCTCTGTCTCACCAAAGTGCCAGCATAGAATCATAATCTTATTTGGGTTGGAAGGGACCTTAAAGATCATCATGTTCCAATCCCTTCCACTATCCCAGGTTGCTCCAAGCCCCATCCAACCTGGCCTTGAATGCTTCCAGGGATGGGGCAGCCACAGCTTCTCTGGGCAACCTGTGCCAGGGCCTTACCACCAATTTCTGATGCTGCCAGCACAGCCTGAGCCCATCTCTGCCCCACTCCCAGGAGGCTGCTGACCCCATCCAGTACCCCAGCCCATTGGCTGCCCCATAGTCCCCATCCAGCACCAACATCACGCTCAGCACCCTGGGGCCGGCCCCTCATGGCCTGAGGCTGTCCCCAGGTAGCCACGGGTGTGGGTGTCACCACAGGAACCGGCGTTCGGGATGCTGGCGGCCCCATTGAAAGCCCCCCTTACTCATCTGGAAGAGGAGCTGTGCCACGAGGCTCTCAGCCTCTTCCAACTGGTAGGTGGGATGGCACGGGATCCATGACCACGATCCCCTGCCTGGTCCCTGCCAGGGGCTGGAGGGAGGACTTGGCTGTCTCCACGGCAGATCCTGCGGTTCATGGGGGACCCGGGACTGGGCGGCCCACAGGAGACTCTCTTTGGCAACTACATCGTGCAGAAGGGGCTGTCGGTGCCAGGGCTGCGGGATGAGCTCCTGGCACAAGCTGCCAACCAGGTCTGGCGGAACACCAACGTCAACAACGAGGAGCGGGGCTGGCTGCTGTTGGCCACCTGCCTCAGTGCCTTCCCCCCGTCCACCGCCTTCGACAAGTACCTGCTCAAGTGAGCCAGGGATTGGCACAGGGATGGGGAGTGGGGATGGCTAGGACCCTCAGGGATAGATAGGCACTTGTGCCTGGGGACACTTCTGGGGCACTTCAGGGCTCTCCTGGCACCTGTGCCTGAGGATGCTGCTGCCCAGGTTCCACCAGGTTCCTCCAGAGTCACTTGGACCAGCCTGGTACACATGCTCAGGATGGTACCCAATCCCATTGAAGGTGCTCTGAGGTCTCTCCAGTATCTTGCTTGTCAGCCTGGCACATATGCCCAGTGCTGCTCAGGTCCTGTTGGGGATGCTTTGAGGTCTCTCTAGGGTCCCTGGCATACATGCCCAGGGATTACATTCAAGTTCCTCAGGATCCATTCAACCAGTCTGGTACAAGTGCCCAGGATGCTGCTCAAGTTCCTCTGGGGCTGCTCCAAGGTCCCTCTGAGATCCCTTGTGCCAACCTGACACACATGCCCAGGATGCTGCTGAGATCCCTCCACGGATGCTCTTAATCCCTCTGTAGTCCCCTGGACCAGCCTGGCATGTGTGCCTGGGGGTGCTTCCTGGGTCCCTTCCTCCCCCACAGGTTTGTCTCTGACTACGCCTTCGCTGGATACAAGCCGGTGTGCCAGCGCAAGCTGATGCACGCCATGGCCCGGTCCCAGCTGGGCACGGCAGCCGCCCGCGCCTTCCCGCCCTCGCTGCTGGAGTGGACGGCGAACCGGCGGCAGGCCAGCATGGCCCTTGACCTGCACTGCTTCAACGGTGCGGGCAGCACAGCCCCAGGGCACAGCAGTGGTGAGGGTTGGTCCCAATGCGACCACCCTCATGGGTGGGGAGGGACTGGTGGGACCCACTCACCTCCTGTCCCTCCCCAGGTGATCAGTTCTCCTGCCCCATCCACTCCTGGAGCACGGGCGAGGACCTGGCAGGGGATGTCCTGAAGCACAGGTACCTACCCATCCAGCAGGGCACGGTGTCACTCCGGAGCCGTTCTGGATATCCTCGGGATCTGGGGGCTGGAATGCCCAGCCCATGGAGCTGGGGCACTGGTGGCAGCCCATGCCCATCCCCAGTGTCTGGCTGTTGGCAGGGGGCTGGTGGAGGGCTGGCGTGGCTGGTCCGTGGCCATGAAGGCAGGTGCCCAGTGGGCTGAGCTGGCTGGCCACGACTATGTCTTGGACCTCATCTCTGACCTCGAGCTGCTCCGGGGCTTCCCCAGACAGAAATCCTGCTTCCTCATTGCATGGGATGGGACTGACAGCCATGGCGGGGACGGCTGGGCGTAGGTACCCGGGCAGGGATGGGTTCCTCACTGTGGGAAACCCCAGCACCAAGCTGGATAGAGGTGGGTGGGCTTCTAGAAGAGGGAATCTGGCACTCAGTGGGTGTGTGATGAGTGCATCCTCCCTCTGCAGGGTCCTGGGACATGGATTGGATTTGGATGAAGTGCCTCCTCCCCCAGCTGTGAAAGCCCCCACACTGCCCTCCACAGAGATGTACCACCCCCATAGTAGGGCATCAGCCCCTAACCCCCAACACTATGCTGAAGCCCTGCCATGTCAGTGGCTCATCCCTCCCTATCCCTCTGCAGATGGGGAATCTGGGGAGCCACGCAGCCAGAAGGGTCTGGACCGGTACCTGGACAGCCTCTTTGATCCCGTGCTCTCCTATGGCAATGGGGTGAGAGGGAGTCCCCCTGCCCGAGGCATTTCGGGATGCGGGTGGCTTGGCCACCTGACCCTGATTCCTGCCCCCCAGGAGCTGGAGAAGCCGGCCATCCTCTCACAGAGGATGAAGGGAGGAGGTGGCATGGGAGGAGGGGACAGTGGCGGTGATGTCAATCGGAGCGGACCCCCTGTGCCTGGGAAGACGCGTCAGCCGAGGAGTGAGTACCCCGAGCATTCCCGCATCCCAGCCCAGCTCCCTGCCTCAGTTTCCCTGCCTGATCCCTGGTATGGGGGCCATCCTTGCACCCAGTACCTCACAGCTCCAGCTGAGTTCTCCTCTTTGCCATTGTAGGCACAGAGCCAGCCCTGTCCCCACAGAGCCGGCCAGATGACAAACAGCCACCCGGATCGCCGGTCAGTACCAGGAGCTGGAAGGGGGCAAGCTCCTTCTCTGCTCCAGGGCAGCTCCCCGGGGCAGGTGCCATGCTGATGGCACTGTGTCCCTTGCAGGGCAGAGCAGCAGAGGGGACTCCAGCCCCCAGCCCCCAGCCCCGACCCTACTCACACAAAGCCGGTAAGGGGTCCTGGTGCAATGAGGTGGGCACAGGGGCTTGTGGCACCGAACCAGGGCCTAGATGTGGGGGCAGCGTCCAGCCCCCCCTGAGGCACATGCTTGGCCTCACAGCAGCCGTGGGCCGGCGGTGGCCGGGAGAGCTGGTGCGGCATTCCCGGCTCAACTCGGAGCATTTCCCAAGGCCCACACACGACATCCGTAACATCATCCGGCAGTGCCAGCCAGCCCCGCGTGGCTCCCAGCCCCCCAGGTACACACCTGCATCCCCAGCGAAGCCACAGGCTTCTCCTGCCTGTGGATGCATGTGCTGGCCCTGATGCCAGGGTGCAGGTGATGATGAGGTGCAGGGAATGATGGGGGTCCAGGAGATGCCAGAATAGAGGTGATGCTGGGGGTATGGGTGGTGTCAGATACAGATGATGCCCTGGTACAGGCAATTCTGGGGTACAGGTGATGCCAGAATGAGGGTGATACCAGGGTGCAGGTGATGTGGGGTGCTGTCTCTGCAGCAAGCTCTTTGGGAAGAAGGTGGACCCCCACGAGGAAGCCATGCAGATCCTGAAGGAGCAACTCTCAGCAGCCCGGGTGCCAGCAGCTGGGGTAGGGATGCGGCTGTCCCTGTGTTCCTCCCACCAGGCCTGGGGTGTCACTGACCCTGACCACAGCCCCTCTGTGCCCCGCAGGGGCCCAAGGAGGTGGTGGCCACAGTTAAGCCAGTGCCCAGTGCCAGGTACCAGCTGCAAGCACCTACAGGGCGTCCAGCGGCCACCCGGCCCCCAGGTATTGCTGGGCAGAGCTGTGGCACTGGGCGTGCCAGGGTGGAGTGGGGCAGCTTGTTCTCCCAGTGGCACAGGGTGATGCCTGGTGTGGCCGGGCACAGGTTTGACTCCCCAGTATCCTCATGGGGTAACCACTGTGTCCAGCTCAACCGGATAGCTGGCTCCTGTGCCTCAGTTTCCCCGGGTGGAGGTGTCTGTTGGTGGCCCCCACCCAGGGATGTGCAAGGCTTTTCTTCCCTTTGCAGTCTCTGTCTCTCGGGAGCTCCCATCTGAGGCACAGCAGGTCCAGACCCAGCTGCACCGAAGCTGCAGCGAGGACTTCTACACCTACCACAATGTGCCCTGGAAAATATTCATCCGAAAGGAGGTACGGATTACGGGGACACTTGGATACAGGCTCATGCCAAGGTGCTACAGGGATAAAGCGGGCTTTTCACCAGGCGCTGGTCTCTTTTCTGGCAGGTTTTCTACCCTAAGGACAGCATCAACAACCCACTGCTGCTCGACCTCATCTTCCGGCAGGTGAGGCTCCGAGCTGACCCCAAAGCCCCCCTGGGGGTTCCCTGGAAACTGAGGTATTCCCCAGTAGGGTGATGGTTTACTCATCCCTCTGTGGCCATCCTGTCTTCCCCTGATGAGCTCCAGAGGAGGTGTCCCTGTTGACTGCCCCAAGCTGGGGCTGGAGGGCACATCACTCCCTCCCACACACTCCCACTGCTCCTCACCCTCTTTCCCAGATCTTCAATGATGTGCTGTCCGACACCTGCATCCGGATCAGCCAGGAGGAACGGCTCCGCTTGAAATCCCTCTTTGGTAACCCCCAGCTGCACCCCCATGTCCTGCTGCTTCCTGCCTGGGGGGCTCACACACCTGGGGGTCTCACACCCTCCAGTACCCACCCTCATCTCCAGGGCATCTCCAAGCCATGACTGGCTCTGCTTAAAGCTTGGGTAGCTTTGCCTCCAAATTTTGTTGCCAGACCCCCGGTAACCTAATGCTCCACAATGTCACGAGTTCTGCCAGGTCTCAGCCAGTTGCCCAGGAGACACAGGTCTCTCCATTCTGTTCCTGCCAGGCACAGGAAGGCCATGAGCATCCCTGCTCTCAGCAGGAACTGTGTGTCCAGATCCTCCCCAGGGAGGGGAGATGCTCACCAAGAGGTATTTCCCCTTCTCCACAGCGGAAAACAAGCTGGACTCCTTCAGCCCCGTGGCCACCGAGAGTGTCAAGAGGGAGATCATCGCTGTGGCCCGGGACAGCTGTGAGGTGTATTTTTCCCGCCTCTTCCCCGCCACAGTAAGAGTCCAGCCATGGGGCAGGTTGACATGGGGAGGCATCACAGCCCTGTGCCCTCAGCTGAGGCACTGTCCCGGCCTGCAGGGCAGCGTGGGGACAGGTGTGCAGATACTGGCTGTGTCCCACACCGGCATCAAGCTCCTGCGGCTGGTGAAGGGCACCAATGTCCCCGGGGAGCAGCTGCGGGTGCTGCGGGCGTACAGGTAGGAGCGAGAATTGTTGGCAGCTGGGGTGGGATGGGTGTTGCAGGTGCTGGGTGTTTCAGCCTCTCCTTGCCCTGCTCCAGCTACGCCGACGTGCTCTTTGTGACCACCCCGTCCAGGAACATGCTGGAGTTCAACCTGAGCAATGAGAAGCTCATCCTCTTCTCCCCCAAAGCCCCCCAGGTCAAGGTCATGGTCGACCACTTCATCACGGAGCTCAGGAAGGTGGGGGGTGCCCTGGGGCCGGGATGGGGGGCTTTTCCTGGGGGTCACACCCTGCCTGTGTGCCCAGGTTTGGGGACTGGGATGGGTAGTGGAGGGGACCTTGCCAATGGAACCATGCCTAGGTTATGGGGGACACTCTGGGCTGATTCTACAGCTGTGGGTGCTTGAAGTCTCTGTGCTGGGTGGGATGTGGGTGTCCCTGCATGCATGGGCTGTGCCAGCCCCTGCTGTGCCCAGGACTCCCAGTACGTGGTGGCCGTGAGGAACTACAGCCCGGAGGATGGGGGCCAGCTCAGCTTCCACAAAGGGGACATCATCCACCTGCAGTCACTGGAGCAGCCTGAGACAGGTGAGGGGTCTCCACATAGTCCCCTGTGCCAAAATACCCTCAATAGTGGGCTTGGTGCTGGCAGGACTGACAGCTTCACCTGCCCTCGAGGTGGCCATGCCCTGGCCTTGCATCCTGTGACACCCCGTGGTGTCCCCACAGACCACTACTATGGCTGCGTGGTCCGCAAGAAGGTGATGTACCTGGAGGAGCTGAAGACAGGCACCCAGGATTTTGGTGGGTGCCATGCTGTCCCCTTGCATGTCCCTGGTGTACCCTGAGCTGTGTCCCCTCCTGGGGCTGGGGCACAGGGTAGGGTCCTCCCTCTGTCACACTTCAGCAGGATGGTTTGGGGCTTTTTGGCACCAGCCCAATGCAGGGAGTTGCTCCCCTGTGGGTCCACCCTGGGTGATACTGGGTGCTGCCCATGTCCCTGCAGGTGATAGACACTGTGGCCCCTGCTTTGTGCCTTTACCTTGAGTGATGCCAAACTGCAGCCACTTGCAGCCAAAACCCATGGTCAAACCCCCGGAAAGGGCTGAGAGTGCAGGGGCAGGAGGGAGCAGGCAGAGGCTTTTTGGAAGTGACCCCAGGGCTGCCAGCCTGGGGCCATCCCCACTGTCTGCCTGGCACAGGGTGGAAGTTTGGGGCCATCCACGGCAGGTCGGGGCTCTTCCCTGCCGAGTACGTCCAGCCCGTCGCAGCACCCGACTTCGTCCATTTGCCAGCAGAGAGGAAAGAGGAGCCCAGGGACAAGCAGGGCAAGGTGGCAGCTTCGGTGGCCATGGCTGTGGCCGTGGCCTCCACTGTTGCTGCCCAGGAGCTGGACCGGAAAACCGAGGTGGGTACTGGCCTGGTGCTGCCACACGGTGCTGGCTGTGCCTGGTGCCCACTGCCCTGCTCTGCAGGTGTCCCCGGCCAGTGCCACCTTTGTGGAGAGTCCAGAGGAAGACAACACTGAGCAGCTCCAGAACATTGCAGGGACCTGTCCCATGTTGGCCTTTGCCCAGCGGCATTTCCGTGTGGCACGACATGGGATCATGTGAGTGTCCAGTGGTGGGACAGGAACATGCCATGGTGGGGACACCTGTGCCCACCTGCTCCCTTGTCCCTCTCTCCCAGGGACTCCTGTGGGACAAAGGCCAGGAGGGATGTTCCCAGTGTGCTGGAGATGCTGACGTTCACCAAGGTATAGGGAAGTGTGGAGCCTGGAGTGCTGTCACCTGCAGGTCCCCCCAAGATCCCAATGTGCTCAGGTGCTCCCTGAATGGCACCCCAGCATCCCTCTGGCTGCTCCTTGGAGCTGACCTTCTCTCCACTCCAGATCCCCATCCAGGAGTCACTCATTGAATTTGTGGATGGTGGCATCAGCAAATTGTCCACTGAGACTTTCCAAGGTAGGTGGGGTGACAAGAGCCCCAACCCTCTGGCCATCCCTAGCCCCATCCTTAGAGGAGAATGGGGGCAGGATTGAGATGGGCAGATGGGGTGGCCTGAGTGGGGTTTAGTTCCTCTGGTCCCACTGTGTCACATGCCTGAGATGTGCCCACCCATGGGAGCCTGTCCCTCGGGAAGGAACAGAAGCTGTGTCACTGTGTGGCTTTGTTGTCCCCAGCCGTGATGAAGTTCATGGGTGACCACCCTCTGCGGGGGCAGACAGAGCTGGACGCTGTCTGCACCATCCTCAAGGTAAATCCTTCCTAATTCTAACTCACCACTTGGGGTGGTGAGTCCTGGGGGTGTC
Source organism: Calyptomena viridis (assembly GCA_013390005.1). Classification (NCBI taxonomy): domain Eukaryota; kingdom Metazoa; phylum Chordata; class Aves; order Passeriformes; family Eurylaimidae; genus Calyptomena; species Calyptomena viridis. Next base: position 251,546 of record WEIV01001916.1, read on the forward strand.
CTGGGCGGGGGTGACAGCTGTGTGTGTCCCTCAGCTCTGCGCTGAGCACGAGGTCCTGCGGGATGAGGTGTATTGCCAGATCATCAAGCAGATCACCAACAACACCAGCTCCAAGACGTGAGTCCCTACACCTGGGACGGCAGAAGCTGGCACTGGGGGGACACTTGTGTCCCTGCCTGGGCTGAGCTACCCCAGCATGGGGGGAGACCCAGGGACCCCATCCCTACAGGGGGCTGTGCTGCTCCCCAGGGTGATGGGTGCAATCATGGGCACCTTCGCCCTGCCTGGGCATCAGTCCTATCTCTTCCCACAGGGACAGCTGCCAGAAGGGCTGGAGGCTGCTCTACATCCTTGCTGCTTACTACAAGTGCTCCGAGGTGCTCCGGCCCTTCCTCATGGCCTTCCTGCAGGATGCTAGCAGGCACCCGGAGCTGCCTTTCCATGGTAGGGGCTGTGCATGCCCCAGGGTGCCGGGTGCGTGGTGGGGAAGGACACCTCAGGGTGTCATGGGTCTCAGAAGGGGCTCTGGCAAAGCCATGGCTCAGCCGTGTCCATCCCCTTTGTCCCCATTCCTGCCAGGCATCGCCAAAGCCTGTGAGCAGAACCTGCGGAAAACCCTGCAGTTTGGTGGCCGCAGCCTCTTCCCCAGCAGCATGGAGCTCAAGGCCATGGTGGTGAGGCCAGGGACTTGTGGGTGCCCATGGAGCGTGGGGCAGGGCTGGTGTCAACTTGAGATCCCCCCCTAGAAGTTCTGGAAACCTGCATGGGCTAGGGATCCCTCCATGGGCTTGGGATCTTGCCCAAACACTGCTCTGGAAATGAGCTGGTCCTTTTGGGGATCTTCCCAAAAGAGCACAGTGCTTTTTGAAATCTGCTCTCCACCACTTTAGGGGTGCCCTAAGCTTTCAGGGGTCCCCAGTGTGGGGACACAGCTCTGTGGACATGGAGCTCACACAGGCAAGATGGGCAAGAGACAGAATGGTCCCAATGGGATGGTTCCTATGGGATAGCTGCAGGATTTGGGGTGTCCTCTGGGGTCTTTCTGTGCAAAGAGCCCCCCTGCACCCCAACGTGTCCTCCCACACAGGCTGGACGCAGCGCCAAGCGCCAGCTCTTCCTCCTGCCCGGTGGCATCGAGAGGCACCTCAAGATCAAGACGTGCTCGGTGAGTCAGTCAGTGCACCCCAGGACTGTGGTGACCCCCGGGTGTGGCTGCCCTGAGGGTGTGGGTGTGGGGGGGCTGCACCCTTCAGCTGCCCCCACTGTGGGACTTTGTTCACTGGGAAAGGGAAAGCCCTTCCCTGGGGAACCACATGGGATGTATTGGTAGCCTGGAGCACAACAGGGGGACATGGCAGCATCCCAGTCAGCTGTCCCTGTGTCCAGGTGGCTCTGGATGTGATCGAGGAGCTGTGCTGTGAGATGGGGCTGCAGCATCCAGAGGCTTTGGAGGAGTACATCCTCTTTGTGGTGACCGACAGAGGTGAGGGGCTGGTGGGGATACGACTGGACAGGGTGGGACGGCCGTGCTGGTGGTGTGGTCACCACGCTCAGGCTCCCGGCTGACACAGGGCAGAGTGTGCGGCCACTGACCCGCCGGGAATACGTCCTGGATGTGGCTGCTGAGACGGAGTGCAGGGACACCAGCTACACCTTCTGGTGCCGCCGTGTGGTCTGGAGCCAGCCCCTCAAGTTTGACAACGAGCTCTATGTCACCGTCCACTATAACCAGGTCAGGCCACCCCATCAGCTTCCCCAGGGCCACCTCCCTGCCCCCTCCCCCAAGAGTGTCCTGTCCCCAAGCCTCGTCCCTGTGCTCTGTCCCCCTCAGGTGCTCCCTGACTACCTCAAGGGGCTGTTCACTGTCCTGCCCCCTGCGAGGCCAGGAGAGCAGCACTTCCCACACGTGGCCAAGCTGGCTGCTCTCCAGCACCGAGCCAAGGACCACCACCACCTCCCCACTGCGTACGGCCAGGGACGGGGCATCCGGGGGGGAAAACACACATCCTGTGGGATTTGGGACCCACTGGCCAGTGCTGGCCCTGACCTCGGGCTCCCCATAGGCGGGAGATGCAGGACTACGTCCCCCCGCAGCTCTTCCGCCTGCTGAAGCCCCAGTCCTGGCTGCAGATGGTGACCCAGCACGTCCAGCAAGCCAAGGCCCTCAGCGCCCACCAGGCCAGGGCACAGTTCCTGGGTGAGGGGACAGGCATGGTGACAGGGAGGTGACATGGATGGGGGGAGGCTGCTGAGGGGATGCAATGATGAGGGCACAGTGCTCATGAGGATGGAGCTGCAAGGCTGTTGGGGATAGGATGCTGCCCAGGAGGTGAAGAGGATGGAGAAGGTGTGCTGCCCAGGAGGTGGTGGGCTTGGAATGCTGCTGGATGGCTCCTCTGCAGGGACTCTGGGAGAGGAACCCTTGTCCGGGTGCTGCACATGGAGGGCAGGATGCATTGTCAGGACAGGACAGGCTGCTCCCAGGCCACACATCTGGGCAGCCATTTTCCTTGGCTGCTCCTGGATTGAATCCTGCTCCTGGTCCAGAGTCTGAAGCAATGCAAGGCTCTGGAATCGTATCAGCTCCTGTCAGACATGGAGCTGGCTGAGCCCCTCGGCAGAGCCCCTGTGGATGCAGGTCACCCTGGGGACCAGGCAGGAGGGGGTGGCAGTGGGCACTGAGGTCCCATGCTCTGCCTCACAGGACTCCTGAGCGCCTACCCCATGTTTGGCTCATCCTTCTTCTACATCCAGAGCTGCAGCAACAACGCCATCATCTCACCCTGCATCCTGGCCGTCAACCAGAACGGCCTCAACTTCCTCAGCAAGGAGACCCATGTAGGTGGGGGGCTGTGTGGGACACATGGAATCATGGAATGGTTTGGGTTGGAAGGGACCTTAGAGCTCATCTCGTTCCACCTCCTGCCATGGGCAGAGACACCTTTCCCTAGACCAGGTTGCTCCAAGCCCCATCCAACCTGGGATCCCCAGTCCCCTTGGTGGGGTTCATGGGGCCACCCCCCTGCGTCCCCTCCCAGGAACCCATCGCCAAGTTCTCACTGAATGAGATCCAGTCGACACGGACACAGCGGCCGACGGCCGGATCCAGCTATCCCTACGTGGAGATCACACTGGGAGACCTCCTGGCCCAGGGCATCACCCAGCTGCAGCTGGAGCAGGTCGGAGACACTCGAGGGGTCTTGGGGGGCCCTGCCGGGGCTCCCGTGGTGGTGTCACAGCCACTGACGACGGTGTGTCCCCACCACAGGGCCTGGAGCTGTGCCGGGTGGTGGCCGCGCACATGGAGAGGCTGCTGGGAGCCCGGGAAAAGAGGCTGACGCTGCCGCCGAGCGAGATCACCCTGCTCTGAGCCCACCGTGGCCCCGGCCCCCCGGCCCCGCCACCCTGGCAGGGAGCAGCGACCGCGGGGTCCCCAGCGTGGCCGGTGGCCGCCGTCCCCCCGGTCCCGCTCAGTTCCTGTTGTTCCGGGGTTTTATACACGCCCATGAGCCCGGCACGACTCGGTGTCCGTGGTTTTGTGCCGTACTCGCTGCTCTAGGGGGGGA
>WEIV01001916.1:256016-274369 GCA_013390005.1 Calyptomena viridis
GGCCTCCCCCGGGAGCCCCCCGAGCCCCCCTACGACCGCAAGCGGCGGCACCAGGAGGACTCCGGCTCCGAGCCCAGCGACTACGAGGAGCAGAAGGAGGAGGAGGAGGCTCGGAAAGTGAAGAGCGGCATCCGCCAGCTTCGCCTGTTCAGCGCCGAGGAGTGCGCCAAGATCGAGGCGCGCATCGAGGACGTGGTGTCCCGGGCCGAGAAGGGGCTCTACAAGGAGCACACGGTGGATCGGGCGCCGCTGCGGAACAAGTATTTTTTCGGGGAGGGCTACACCTACGGGTCGCAGCTGCAGCGGCGAGGCCCCGGCCAGGAGCGCCTGTACCCGCGGGGGGAGGTGGACGCCATCCCCGAGTGGGTGCACGACCTGGTGATCAGGAAGCTGGTGGAGCACCGGGTGATTCCCGAGGGCTTTGTGAACAGTGCCGTCATCAACGACTACCAGCCGGGGGGCTGCATTGTCTCCCACGTGGACCCCATCCATATCTTTGAGAGGCCCATCGTCTCCGTCTCCTTCTTCAGCGACTCGGCGCTCTGCTTCGGGTGTAAATTCCAGTTCAAACCCATCAGGGTCTCGGAGCCCGTTCTCTTCCTGCCCGTGAAGAGAGGAAGCGTCACGGTGCTCAGGTAACTCTCGCCGGCGTTGCCGGGGCTCGGTTGTGTAACGCAGATCACGAGGCACATGGATGCGCCCCGACGGCGCCTCGGGCTCCATCTCCCTCGCCTGTAAACACAGAGGGCTTCACTGTGGTGGAAGGGATGAAGCAGGGATCTGAAGGGGGGTCCTGCTGCTCTGGTGGATGAGGATTTGGGTAGGTGCACTCCATGGGGCTCGAGGTGAGTCATGGTGGGAAGGTGGCCACTCGCGGAGCTGAGCTGTGCCGTAGTTGCCGTAAATGGTTAAAATAACACATCGAGTCACAAAATGGATCCTTTGCCCAAGAGCGGTCAGACGTGTTATTTTAACTGTTAACTGAGCAGCTGGTAGGGATGGGGCTCCTGGGTCTATTCTTAGCTTGGCCGGTGCCTCCCTGACCTTAAACGTAGAGAGGAGAGGTGTGAATGGCCTCGTCTTCCCAGTCTGTAAACTGGGAATGCTGAACCCTCCCCTGCCCAGCGCTGGAGGGACATTGGAGTGCAGAGAGCCCTGTGGGATTGTTACTTGGAAGTGCAGCGGGTCACAGGCAGGAAAGGACTTTATGTGTGTTGAGGAGGAGCTGTGGAGGTGGAATGACCTGCCCAAGGTCACAAAGCTGGTTGGCAGTAAAGCTGGGATTGGCACGGGGAAACGCCTGCTTCCTAATCCCGCTGCCTTCCCGTACAGGCTGGGAGGGGAGAGCAGGCAGGTGAGGGGACAAGAAGGTAAGGGGACAGGCAGGACCCTGGAGCATAGAGACCCACTGGTGTCCAGCTCCTGGGGAGGGCAGCTTGAAGCCCAGCACCAGGGCTGCCAGTCCCTCGTGTCCCTGAAGGTCAGAGTCCTCCTTGCCAGGAGCAAGGATCACCAGTGCCAGCAGTGCTCGGAGCTACCAACCGTATCCTCGTTTGGGGGGTTATTTTTTGGACTGGTGAATGTCCAGGCCGGTTTTCCGGGCTCCCAGGCTGTAACACAATCCCTTGCTTTGGCTTGTAAAGTGATCGCCGCAGGGTTCGGGAAGGAATTTTTCCCCCCACATACACACGGCCTCCTTGACTGGTGCATCAATAATAAATGCTGAGATCTCGCGTAGCTTTTATCTCGGAAAAGCTGCACAAACATTAACTAATCCTCGCCATACCCTGGCGTTAGGTAACTTCTGTGGATTAGCCAGGGATGAGGGAGGCTGCAGAGGGAATTGGGGACGGCGCTGGGGACATTTTCTCGTTCTCTGGTGGGTTGACTGGGGCAGGGGGGCAGAGGTCAGGGTGATTTTGTGAAATGGGACCCAAGGGGACCTGTCCTGCCCCATGTCCTTTTACAGCACAGCAAGCTCCATCCATCCCTAGGGATGGAGGTGCTGGGTGTGAAGCATCTGCTCCATGTCCTGACTTCTCTGAGACACCAGGAGGGAAACTTTCTACTCTCGTTTTCTTGCTGTCTCTCCCTGGTGGGCCTGGATAAATAGTTGCCCTTTCTTTCACAGCCAGAGGCCTTTTTTTTAAGGACAAGTGAGAGCTTTTTCCTGCTTGGAAGCACTCTGGCAGAGTCACTAATGCAGGGTCAGCCTGAAGTCTTGCAGTCAAAGGCCTTATTGCTGGAGGAGGATTAGGACTCCACAGTGAAGGATGGTGGGAGGAAGAAGAGGTGCTTTCTCTGCTCCAGGATCAAAAAAATGATATTTTCTTATCCCAGACCCTTGCTCTTCCCTGAAAACTGCTGGGAAGGCTCCCAGGTTTGGAGTGGGCTGTCTCCCAGGAGTGTTTGGGTTGTTGGCCAGCGTTACCCAGCTCCTGTAATCAGTTTATTAACGTGACTTAAGCAATTACAAGAGCCAAGTGAAGTATCTTTTCCCCCCAATATCTTTTGCCTGCAAATCGAAGGGCTGCTCTCTGACCCACCTCCTGCAGCTTCATCACACTCAGATGTTCTGCTTTCCAGCAAATAATAACTTTGAAACGGATTATTTCAATTTTGGTACAGCAGTTAGCAGATACTTAGCACTCACTTAAGATGAGATTCTGCCAAAGTGATTGTTCTGTGTTGATATGATCCTGGCTGGAATCGAATTCCTTGCCTCGCAGCAGATCTCCTTGCCTCCCCTCCAACCCCAGCAATTTAAGAGAAGCAGGAGAATTGCAGGTTGTTCGTAGGTTCTCAGGAGTGTATCACCAAATCCAGCCCTTGGTTGTGATTAAGTCAACTCCCCAGACTTGGCTTTTTCTGCTCTGGGTAAACAGTTGCTGGAGGCAGTTACCCTGGAGATGGGGAGCGGGTGCAGATACAAGTGGCATGCTTGTAATGTCTGGGATTCAACTCCTGCTGGGTCAGTGGCTGCTCCTGGCATGCTGCCTTTCCAGGGAAGTCAGGGTAGCCACGTGCATTTGGGTGCTCTGTGGAGGTCAGGAGGATCTAAAGGAAGCTGTTGGATCCCTGTATTTGACCTCACAGTGTCCTCAGACTGTCCCCAGATCACACCTGTCCTGTTCCTGCTCTCAGCAGCCTGTTAGGAATTCTCCTCCTGATTTCATAGCCACCCACCCAGCAGGGATTTTGCAGAGAGGCTTTCCCCATATCCTTACCTTGATTTTGCCTGCCCTGAAGCAGGATGTGGTGTTTGCCAACACTGAACCTGCCTCAGATTCCCTGGAAAGTGTTCAGACCTCAAACAACAGGTGAGGTGGAACAGAATTTACTTGCCTGGGCTGTGCCCCTCTGCCAGAAGCCAAAGGCTGAGCCACCCCACAACCTGCTAATGAGCTCTCTTCCAGCAAGGCCCTTCTTCCTCTCCTTTTGCAACCTTTATGTTTTGAGATTAGTCCCCTCTTCTCCCACAGCCCTGGGAAGTGGGTGCTCCTGCAGGTTTGTCCTGCTGCCAGCCAGGCCAAGAGGAAGCATCACCTTGGTGTGTGCTGCTGCATCCCAGTCCTGTGGCCCATCAGCTCTTTGTGGGGGTTGCTGGGCTGCTGACTGCACCACGTTTGTGGGTTTTCTTTTTTTAGCAATAATTTGATAAGCATCAATCGATGGAAGCAGTGGGGAGGAGATGGAGGAATTTGCCTTTTCATCTGGAGAACGTGCGCTTTGACAATGCTTAGGATGGAAAGAAGGGAGAGAACTGGGGGATGCAAAGATGGGAGTTCCACCTGGACCCCTGCCCTGTCGTAGGTAGCAAATCTCAGCACTGGAAGTGCCAGGTATGTTGTCTCACCACCGTGGTTGGAAATGGTGCAGCTGCAGGTGGAGGAGTGAAAGGCACAGGTAACATTTCCCTAGTTGTGGGAGCTTTTGTGCCATATTGGCTTCCCTCCTGCAGCTGGAGAGGGCTCCAGGTCGTCTCCTGGCTGTTTATAATGGCAGGGAAACACCGTGGTGTGTGTCCCTCCTGTTGTCTCCAGGCTTGCCTGGTGGTGCATAATCAGAGCTGCTTGGAGTTGCTGGAGGATGAACCTGCTTCCTTCCCAGCTGGAGGAATCTCTCTGCAGCTGCCTGCATTAGATGCTTTTCCAAAAACTCCTGATCCCTCAGAACAAGCCATTGGTGCAGAGGAAGTTCTCTGTGTGCCAGTGGTGATGAGGCAGAGATTTGTTCAAGCTCTGCTCAGACTGGTTGGTATCACATCTGTGGTTTGTGGCAGGAGCTTTCCTGAGCCACAAGTAAAGCCTTGAGTTGCCCAAACCCTGTGATGGGCCAGGTCCCTCTGCCTCTGAGCTGGCCTGGCTGTTGTCAGGACTTATTGTCATAGAAATGTTTCTTATTAGAGACTCTGCAGAACTTCAGGGCCTCCTTTATGGTGATATTTGCACAAAAAAAATCCACTTTCCACGTGAATCAGTGTTGTTGTGGCTCGGCAGTGGCTCTTCTGGATTGAGAAGGAGACTCAGGGAGGAGTTGGGGGTGTAAGTTCTGACAGTTTGGAGTTGGAGGTGTGTTGTGGGAACATGTGGATAACATCAGCACCTCCTCGTGTTCCTCTGGAAAACTCTCTGGCTTGGAGGTGTTATGTTCAGATGTTCTTCTCGACAGGAATTTAGGATTTTCCTTACGTCATGCTTTGGATTTGTTCTCTGGGCAGGAAATCTGTGGGTAGACCCTCAATATCTTTATGAGTGTTTTCCCCAGTGCCCCTTCACTCTTCATCAGGTCGTGCAAGGCTGGGCAGTGGGTGAGAAGTTCATGCTGGCACGAGGCAGCACAAGTATGACACAACCAAATAATATTTTTATTCCATTTCTCTGCCTGTGCAGAGGGACACTGTCACTACGTGTGATACGGTGCAAGCAGAGTTTTCCCACACCAGTACAGCACTGGGGCAGACTGGTGAGGCCCCATTAGGAGTAGTGGGACTATTGCCCAGTGCTGCCCGTGTGCATCTGGGACCACAAACTCTTCCTGGTGCCACTCTGGAAATGAGCTGGAAAGGGAATTCCTGCCTGGGGAAGGAGTGAGAAGGAATCCCCATCTCATGATGGAGAGCACAGGTCTGGAAACAGACCTTTTCCTGATGTTCAGGGTGTTGCTGAGGATGCACAGAGTTGAATGTTAACGTGGGTGATATTCATGAGTTTGCTGGAGCTTGATGCAGAGATTCCTGGAACATAATAGAGCATCATCATAAGCCCCTTGGCATAACCCTGTCGTGTTCTGCAGTGCCTGGAGGATAGGGGCAGTGGACATCACCCCTCTTTGAACTGATCAGGTCTTACTAACTCTGCTCCTGAAGCAGTAAGTCTGTCTTTGAGGAGAGGTGCATATTTCTGGGTGAGTGGGTGGGTTATCTAACCAGATCAAGGAAACCCGGTCCCGTCCCCGGAGAAGGTTTGCGTGTGTGAGATGTGTGCTCTGCTCCCAGTGTCCTGGATAACCTGCTGGCCCCTGACCCTGGCCATGCTCCCAAGATGTGCCAGGAAAAGCCTCGTGGCGACAGTGGGCCAGGTGATTTCTGTTTCAGGTTAAACATGGGGATGTGCCAGCACTGTGTGGCTTGAGCAGCCTTTGCCCAAGTCCCTTCCAAGGTGTTCCTGTCCTTGTGAGGCATTTCAGGAGGCTCTGAAAGGTGTTTAGTTTCTCTTTTCCCCGTGCTGGAGTCCGGAAAGCTCTTTGTGAGCTGACACTCTCCAAACGGCAGGTAGAGGGCAGGCCCCACTCTCGGACCTGCTGGATCACATCCATGGGAATGACTGGGATGTGCTCCCGTGGTTTGTGTGTCCAAGTAGGCGTGGTGGCTGCTCTGCATGGACCCACTGTGATTTCACCTGCTGAACAACAGAAGCAGCCACGAGAAAAACGCTCCTGCATGTTGTGAGAAGCTGGGGATGTTCTTTTCCATGGCTTTTCTCCATCCTGCTGGAAACGTGGAGTGTCTGAAGTCACCTCACACAGTGAAACACTCCTGCAGAGAGCAGCTACTGCCTGGGCCTGGCAGTAGCCTTTTTTTTTCAGCCCAGGGAGCTGTTTTGCCCTGTAACAGGGAGGTTTTAGGATTGCAGCTTGTTTTGCAGATCTGAATTTAAAGGTTACCCCATGTGCACTGGTTTAGGGTTGATGCTGTGTGTGGCTGAGGAGGTGCCACATGATGGCGAGCAGGAAGGTTGAGGGTACTGAGGGGGTCTGTGCCCAGGAGAGAGGGGTGAGAGGCTCAACTCTTGCACCACTGCACCCCTCCATGACTAAAAAATCTCACTGACTCATGTTCATGGCTGGGTGTGCTGCACACCTCAGCTGTGAGAGATGGCTTTTCCCAGGGATGTGCGTGAGGAGATTCTTTGGAGGAGTGTGCTGATTTTTCCCCCATTGCTTTCTAATTTCTTTGTAAATGAATCGCCTGAATTGACAATGCATAAACTCATTTCCACGTGTCTTATCTCACAGTGCTGTAGCAGGTGGCAGTTTCCTCTGGTGTATGCTAAAAAATTGAGTCATAAAGCCCCCCCCAAAACTGGCTGTCCTCATTCTTTCCCGATATTTATTCCTTCCTATAAGTCTAGCTCCTGTGCATCTGGGGAACAGTGTTTGGAGGAGGAATTCCTGCTGGAAGTTTGGAAATACCAGCCAAATGGAGCTGTTGAGGCTGGAAGCCACTTTGTGCTTCTGCCTGGCATGTTTCTCACCGTGGCTTTTTGTTTGTGTTGTCAGTGGGTACGCGGCCGACGAAATCACACACTGCATTCGACCACAGGACATCAAGGAGAGAAGAGCTGTCATCATCCTGAGGAAGTAAGTGTTGAAGCCCTCTGGACAGTAAGATAAACGTGGATGTGGTGTCGTGGTGTTTAAACGCTTTAAAACTGCCTTGCTTCTTAATTTGCTGGCTTGATCATGCACCTTGATTAGATGTCACTGTGACACTCGTGTCGTACCCATCGGTGGAAGTAGCTGGAACCTGTTCCTTCAGAGTTAATCACTTCTTGGCTCAGTGCAGCAGCACTTCATTGTAATGGCTGGGGTTGCAAGCCCTGTTGGTGTCTGAACACCTGGCTTTCCTTGGCTGCCTGGCTCCAAACAGCTCAGATTTCAAACTCTCTTGTGTTGGGCTGTGTATTCAGGTGTCTGGTCATATGATACCCCCATGTGTGAGTTACCTGGACGGTCCTTTGAAGCTGATGATTGTGATGAAGAATCTCCTGTAAAGCAGATAAAGTTTTCTTGGTAGTATGGCCTTTGTTTCCTGGGGAGAGGGAGGAAGACACTGCCTTTGGAGGGAAACAAAGTGAATTCAGTGCTCACTTTACAGAGCTTGTTCTTGGAATCTGTGTTGGGAAGCCAAGCTCTGTAAGCTGTTTTAGAAGCAGGCTTCCTGTTCCAGCAGATACATTGTCTTGATGCCATTCCATCAAGCAGTGCTTGTTCCTAAAACTCTTTAAAAAATGCAGAAAAAATAAGCTAACTCCACCCCAAACTCCCTCGATATAACCCTTTTTTTATGGCCAGAAACGTCCTTTCTCATCTACTAGGAGACAAAAAAACATGACTGCCACACATTGACCTGTATTCATTGTGCCTTAGAAGGTGTTAGCAGTAATTCTGCTGTCGAGAAATCTTTTTGTAAATGAAAATATGAAACTTTGAGTCCTGTAAACCCAGCCAAAAGAGTGGCCATTTGTGGCAGGGCTGTGGCCCAGGCTGCCATAAGGCTATCAGGCAAGTGGTCTGGATCCAGACTGGATGAGCTTTTGGATGGCTTATTTGGTTTCAAAACAAGTCTGGCAACGTTGTGAAGATATGGCACTAAGCCAGTGGAGTGGAGCTGGACATCTGGTTAGAGAGACCCATGAAATTAAAACAGAAAAAACAGCAGCCCTGAGGCATTAGCCAGGCAAAATCAGCCCAGACCCAGGGAGGCAGGGGGAGATGTGGCAGGAGATGGAGTGGCAGGAAAGGCAGACTGTAGCCAAACCACCCCACAGCTGGTTGTGGCCATGTGAGGTTTGGGGTGAAAGGGTTGTGATAAGAACTTCAAGCTGTTGTGTTCATGGTGTTGGTTACTGCAGCCAGTGAAGATCAGTGTGAGTGCTGGCAAGCACTGGTGAGAGGCATCTCCAAATCCTGTAGCTGCTTTGGCTGGGCTTTGGGTAGAGAAGCTTCCTGTCCTTGTTTTTGGAGCAGTTCTCTGGAAAAGACAGACTTGGATAAATAAGCTCAGTGTGCCCAAACTAATGCAGATATGGAAAATACCTGTTTAAACTGGCTCTGCCTCATGTTTTGTCCAGCCTCTGAAAGCTGAGGGTGTTGGGTTATTTCAATCTAACCTAGGCAAGACGGGACCTTAAAGCTCATCTAGATCCACCCCCTGCCATGGACAGGGACACCTTCCACTATCCCAGATAGCTCCAAGCCCCATCCAAGCTGGTCTTGCACACTTCCAGGGATGAAGCAGGCACAGCTTCTCTGAACAAGCTGTGCCAGGGCCTCACTACTCTCTGTGTGAAGGATTTTTTTCTAATATCTGGTCGAAATCTCTCGTAGTTTAAAACTATTCCCCGCCTTGTCCTATCGTTGCTCATGCAAAAAGTTGGTCTTCCTGTTTTTTGTAAGCCTCCTTCAAGTCCTGCAAGGAGCGTTGAGGTCTCCCTGGGTACAGCTGTCTGACCTGGTGCATCAATGCTGAAGAGCTCCTGTGTTTGCTCAGCCATCCCTCTCCAGCAGTGTGTCCTCCTGCCCCATTTTGGGGATCTGATTTGCTTGACACTAGAGCACAAGTGTCTCTGCCCTGCCACACAGCCATGGCTGACAAGCCAAACACAACCACACCAGGGACTGAGCAAGGTGGAACCTCACTGGACATAAATTTTGTGTCACCCATACAGAGCTCGGCAACCCTGGTAAATCTATGGCAATTGTTTGCCAAAGGCTGTGCTCTGATTGCTGCCAGACAGAATTTATTAATTCCTGTTTATCCCTGGTGAGGGCCATCTCCTCGTGTTCCGTGTGTGTGTCTGCCGTGACCTCTGTGCGTGCAGTGTCCCCACGGTGTGGATCACTGCACAAATGCCATTCCCGACTCCCGGATCACGCGACTTTCTCTGAAATAGTGTGTTATGCAACCAGCAAAACAGCTACTTCCTCTGGTAGCCTGCTAGCACGAGAGGCCTGGGAGCAGCCAACAGCCTCGTAAAACTCTTCCTCATTTTCATGGTAAGGATCAGCCCTGAGCTTTCCAGCGGGATCAGGTCAGTTGGGTCATCCCAGTTGGAGCTGGGATATTCCGCTCTGAATATGAGAGCCTGCTGGGTCCCAGACGTTTGAATCTGGCTCTATTCTGAGCGTGTTTTCGCTGACAGCGGTAGGAGAACAAAGCTGTGGGAGCTGGAGGAGCAGCAGGATTTTGCAGGATGCTCCAGAGTGGCGTGGTTACCAAGTAGGTCATAAACACTTCAGTGCTGTAGTGTGATGATATTCAGTGTTTGCTGTGTGTCGGGAGCACAGGGCTGAACAGCCAGCGAGGTTTGGAAGTGCCTTGAGCAAGAGTGGAGCAACCTGCTCTCAATTTCATGAGATGCTGGAAGAGGTAACGTGGGAGGGGAGGGTTGAAATGAGAGCTATTGAAGAGAGTCTTGAAAGTAATTTTAAAGGGTTTCTGCCACCATTCTGCTTCCACTCTTATAAATTCTGTGTTTAACTTGAACCTTTCCTGTCTTGCTCTGTGGCCCCAGGAAGCATGGCTGGTGTTCCCTTACAATGTATTTGGGGGTTGGTTTGTTTGAATTGCAGCCCTGCAGTTTCTATTGTGTTTGAGAGGTATTTAAACCATTTTGTCCAGGGCAAAATTGGCAATGGCTTTGGTGTTCTGGCTGGACTGGGTCCAGTCCCAGAGCTGAGAACAGCTCAGGATGATGGTGTGGACTAGAACAGGTTCCAGCCTGGCAGCTGCCTGTGGAAGTGTTCCTTGTTTCTGGCATGCTGGGCAAAGTCAGGTTGCCATGCCCAGCGTCACCTGTGCCAGCCTGGCATCACTCTCGGTAGCTGAAGAGGCTCTCCCTGATGGCAGAGAGAAGCTTGGCAACTGGACATGCTTCCTAACAGGAGTTTAGGTTGTGATTTTCCTGTAAAAACCTCCTTGAGAGGCTGATGTTCAGCCAGAGAGCAAGTAATGATTTTCCCCTGTGTTCTACCCAGACCCCTTCCATAGTCGCCTCTAATCCCAGGGAGGGAAACAGTCTGCAGCAACGATATCAGGGTGCCTTTCCTTCTGGGATGTGGCTTGGATCCTCCTGAAATCAGCAGTTCAGGAGCACCAGCACCACCTTTTAGTGTGTTTTGCCCATTCTTAGGTTTGTAAGTTGAGACTTGACTGTACTGGGATAAGACACTGCACCATCGAGTTTTCATTGCTGCTGCCTCCTTACACATGTGCGTGGCTACAGTTCTCCTTTGGGATGAGATGTTTGCTCTGTGTGTGCCGAGCCACTGGAAGGGATGTGGTGCACTTTGTTTGCTACACCTGCTCCTGACTGGTGCTTCAACTCTTTGCACCTCTTAGTCAAGCTGAGGAACACCTGACCCTGTGAGATATGTGGGCAGGAGGGAGTTTCCAGGTGGAAGTGGTTATTACCATTGGAGGTGGTGGTGATGAATTTTCCAGGACATCTCCCACCCAGGTGGATTAACTGGAGCTGTGACTTATTGACAAGTCACTGTGATTTCATAGGATTTCACAGCTGCTCAGGCTTCTCTGTATCCCACAACTGGGATTGCAGTGAGCCCACTTGCATTCACCTCATGACTGTGTGTCCCTAAGCTTCCTCTTCCTTCTGACCAAGGCAGGACAAGGGGGAATGGCTTCAAATTGAAAGAAAGCAGGTTTAGGTTGGATATTAGTGAAAAATTCTTCCCTGTGAGAGTGGCAAGGCTCTGGCACAGGTTGCCCAGAGAAGCTGTGGCTGCCCCATCCTGGAAGTGTCCAAGGCCAGGTGGAAGGTGTCCCTGCCCATGGCAGGGGGTGGAATGAGTAAAGTCCTTCCAACCCAAACCAGTCTGTGATTTTATGAAGCTTTAAGTACCAAAAAGCTGCAGCTTGTTCTGCTCTGGAGTGTGGTAGTCCTGCCCCTCCTCCTGAGCTCTGTGGCTGGGATGGAGGGTTCTCCTGCAGCACATCCAGGACAGAAACCTGCTGCAGCATGCCGGTGGTTCTGTAGAAACTCCTTGCAAATTCTCTTCTCTTTAAATATTTGCAGAACAAGACTAGATGCACCTCGATTGGAAACAAAATCCCTGAGTAGCTCTGTGTTGCCACCAGGTTATAACTCTGACCGTCTGTCGGGAAGCAACCGGGACCAGATCCTGAAACCAAAGCGGTCCCATCGCAAAGCAGATCCTGATGCTGCTCACAGGTAGGATGATCTCTCCTAAGAGCAATGTTTGGGATGGGGTCTCTGGGTCAGTGCATGGCTGAGGTCCTTGGCCGCACAACACACTTAAAAACATCTTCGTTGCACCTGCCAGGTGCTTTCTGTGGTGCCCAGATCTGTTTTATCAGAATGAGCTCTTTATGTGTTCCTCCCAGACTTGTGGAGGCTGAGCTCTGCCTGTAAGCAGCTTACATTGTTTATCCTGTGAGTGGCATAATGAAGAAGCAATAGATTTGGCTGGCTTTTGATAATGCAGTCGTTCAGAACAATAGTTTCCCTGCAGCTAATAATTTTTGACCTCTATTGCCAAGCAACCTGTACAGCTGCATTAAACTATATTATGAAAGCAGTACTGGGAGAGAATGTGAGGGTTTGCTATCTGGGAAAGGTGAAGGGCTTTTGTGGAAGCTTCTCAGACCTATTTTGATTCCAGAGCTCTGTGTGTATATTTTTGTGTGAGAAACCAGACTCTGTGGATGCTTAAGCCTGACCTTCAGGCCAAGGTCTCAGACAGCTTGAGCTCTGCAGCAAGGCTTCCTTTAAACACCTTGGTGTGAACGCACTGATAGCCCTGTGTGATAGCCAGTTTGCCAGCTGGCCTGGCTATCCCAATTCCAAAGCTTCCTGAGGGTCGAGAGGGTATTCTCTGCACATTGGATGCAACCCAAAAGTCATCTTGGTCGTGGGGCTTGACTCCTGTGCAGTCCCAGCCTTGTTTCAACCTGTCCCAGAGGGAGGAGGGTGGGGATGGATTGTTTGTGAGCTGTGTTCATTCACCTGGATGCAGGCTGGGAAGATGGATGAAGTGTAGCTGACCTGCAGTTGCAGCTTCCCTGCGAGCACTCGGTGTCCGATTAGGGAGGCGATCATGCAGGACAAATGTGCAGATCCGTCAGAGCTGTTTTTCAGCCTGATGTGACCTTATCAGGGTGTGGGGGATGGCTTGCATAGGCTCCTGCAGCAGATGGGTGTGAAAAACATGTTTTTCTCTTGCTGTGGCCTCCAAGACTCCAGTATAAGAGGTAATTAGCATGGGTATCATAGTGGTATCTCTCAGAGGAACCACTCGGGTAAAACATGTGCAGCCCACCAGCCCAGTCCTTCTAAAAAGTGATCGGAGGCAGCTCTGCAGAAATAACAATTGCACTGTACTAATGTTTGAGAGGGCAAAGGGTTTCAGGGCTGTGGTGTGATCCTGCACCATAAGGAGCTCAGCTCTGTGCTGTGAGTTCTGCTGCAGGAGCCACAGACCCTTCTGCCCAAGGGATGTGTCTTGGGGTCACAAGCTGCACTTTAAAAAAGAAAGGTGACTGGGATGTTTGGAAGTGGAGGTAAAGACCAAAGCTTGCCCTGGGAAAGGGAAGGACTTGCACCATCAAAGCAAATTCTCAGCTCCCACGGGAGGTGCAACTTGGTGATGTGTTCCTTCCCTGCCAAGTGGCCGGTGCTGGGAAAACAATGTGGAAATGGGCAGTGCTATCACTCCAAGTCTGCACAACTGCAGGTAGTGTCCAGAGGAGGAATGCCCGAATCCCATCCGGGGTGTGCTCTCACTCCTGCTTTCTCTCTCTCCGTAGGCCACGGATTCTAGAAATGGATAAAGAAGAGAACAGGCGCTCGGTCCTCTTACCAAAACATAGGAGACGGAGCAACTTCAGCTCTGAGAACTATTGGCGAAGATCTTACGAGTACACGGAGGACTGTGAGGAGGAGGAGGAGGATGGCAGCCCGGCCAGGAAAGTTAAAATGAGGCGGCACTGAGGATTGCACTTCCCAGGCTCGTGGAGCTGATGAGATTGGCCTCCAGTCTGTGAAAACTTTCTCCTCCCTCTGGCTATCTTCCATCTAGCTTCAGTTTTGGTTTTTCCTTTCAGGCTGAAGAGTAAACAGGAAGGATTTGGTTTTATGAATGGAGGAATGCTGAGACATACGTAAGGATGGAACATGTCCAGTGCACATGGTGTCCTGAGTCATGGGTCAAGCAGGCATCTCTCCCTTAGGAAGCAGATAAAGTTATGCCAGGCTGTCTGTTGGGATTTCTTTTGAAAACACCAAAAAGTTTAACTCTTTCATTGCGCAAGATTCAAGAATTATATTTTTGTTTTGGTTTGGTTTTTTTTTTTGCTTTAACACTCTTTCTTTCCAAATGTTCTAAATATGATGTTTGACTCCAGGAGCTGAAATTCCATGGTGGCATCATATTCCTTGTTTCACCAAAGGGCTCCTTGGTCTGCTCCTTCCTGGTGGTTGTTGGGTCTGTTTGAAGGGTGCCCTACAAACTGGAAGTTTGAAGCTTTGCAGACCCCTCTTACTGCAATCGATTTCAAAGGGTTTAGGACATTTTTGTTGCACTTTAGTGTTTTAAATGCCGTAGGTTTCCTTTCCAGACCCTTTTCCCAAGCCAGCGTGTGCTCGCAGCCTTGTGTCCCTGCACTGCCCTCTCCGAGAAGAATGTACTAGAGCTCTGGTTTCTCAGTGCTGGTCTGGTGGGGGGTTTTGTGGTTGAGGAGGAAGGAATTGTTGCTGGCTTCCCTGAAGCCGGCCCAGCATTGTCCCGAGATCCATATTGGAACCTTGGGGCTGCCAAGTGAGGGATCACACTGAGTATGTGCTGCTTCCCAGAGCTGGGGATAGCAAAGAGGAGTAGGAGAGACGCTGTGCTTGTGAGGGCATGTGCCTTGGGACCCCCGAGGAGAGCTGTTCTCCACTGCCCCTTCTGGGTGGAGAGAGTTGAGAGGCACAGTATCCCAGCACAATCTCCCATCCCAAGGGATTGGCTGTGCTGTGCCAGAGCAGGAACAGGCACTGCCATGGCCTTGGCTGTGGTCTGTCCCCTCCAAGGCTGGCTCTGGGAGCAGGGACACTGCAGGGGTCTGGTTTGGCCCCACTTCAGTGCATCCAGCACTGACATTGCCTGCCTTCTCCTGGCTTATTCCTGCCTGTATTCCTGGGGCAGGGAGTTTTCTGGTTGCTGCAGGAAATGTTGAGAATAATCAGGCATTCGGCCCCATGGAGTTGTTACAACACCTGCCTTCATCCTCCTCTCCTCCCACCCAGTTTGCATTAGCCCAGACCAAAGCCTTGACATTTGCAAAGTTTGGGGCCCAACACCATATTTAGAACCATACTTTTAAGGAAAACTTCCTCCAGTTGATTCTTTGAACCCAAGTGTTGGCAGTTGTAAGGAGTAGTCTTATTTTTAAATTTTTACTGCTTTGCCCTCCCTCCAATTGTAGTTTTTCTTAGTGTCGTGTCCCCCACACACTTCATGATCTGCACGCTTGGCAATAAAAAGATGTAATATATTTTGAAACCCGTTTGCTGCTGTCTTGAGGGGCTCCTGGTCTAAAACAACCACCCAAGCATTGTTCCCTGCAGAACACTTGCTGACATCTGGATCCCGCTGTCCTTTTCCTTCCCTACTGATCTCTGCAGCTCCCGCCACTTGCCTGTTGTTGGAGTTCTGCTCAGGCTGGATCTTGTGGTCACCTTAGCACAGAGGATGTTGCCATCACCTTCAGCGCAGAGCTGATCTGTGGGGGTCTGTGCATGAGGTCCCCAGTGCCTGTCTCTGATTATTTTATCCAATTGCATTCCTGGTGAGAGCTCCCACTGGCTCTATGCCAAGGTACAGGCACAACCTGTGAAGGAACCTGTCTTGTCTGCCCAGAGATCTGAAAGCTTGTGCTTTTGCTGCTTCTGAAACCTTTAAAATGCCATTTTCAGACCACACGTAGAATTTGAAGTGATGTTCCTCACCCTCCCAGCTTCCTGCCATGAATCCAGGCCAGCTCTTGGCTACAAACCCCCATTTTGGAAAGCTTGGCATTCCCCTGGAAGCAAAACTGCCTGTGGGGAGCAGCAGTCCCTTCTCCTTATGGCTGTGTCTCTCTGGATCCATCCTGGCTGTGCCAGTGCCCACCGTGGTGCTGGGCTGTGC
The DNA here is from genome assembly GCA_013390005.1 of Calyptomena viridis. Classification (NCBI taxonomy): domain Eukaryota; kingdom Metazoa; phylum Chordata; class Aves; order Passeriformes; family Eurylaimidae; genus Calyptomena; species Calyptomena viridis. The sequence continues at coordinate 271,449 of WEIV01001916.1, forward strand.
TGTGGGTGTGACAGTGACTCTGGTCACTGCCCAAGGTCTTGGCTCTCCCCTCCTGGCTCCCAATTTTGTGCCTACCTCTGCAATATGGATACTCTACCCTGGTGTCAACGTGAAGTGAAGCTGGAGGCAGCCTGCTTTCCCGGGGCAGCTTCCCAGAGCAGGATTCCTGTGGCATGAGGTGCCGGCTCTATCTCTGCCAAAGGCTGAACGAGGCATCCTGAGGTCTCACCTCTAGCTTGGTACCAGCCATCACCTCATCCCAGTCCTTGTGTAGTCTGTAGGTGTGCAAGTATCCTTTCCCAGCTTGTTTTGGAATTCCTGCATGCCATGGTTGGGAGCTCTTCTCTCTTCCCTGCCCTGCATCCGTGGCTGGGGGAAACAGGAGGAACCTTAACGGAGCTGCTCTCCAGCCACCATCTCTTGTCATAGCTCACCTGGTTTTCAACCTGACTGGTTGGGGCTTAACACCTTGGAGAGAGGGAGTGGGATGCAAGTGGTCAGAGCTACAGCATCCCTCGGGAGAGGAGTCCCCAGCCTGCAGGCAGGGCCATCTTCCCACTTGTACAGACATTTTCTATAGACACGGATGTAAATGTGTAGATAACATGGTTTTTTAACTCTTTTGCACTGAACAACATCTGAGTGAAACCTGGATTCGAAACCAGAAGACACATTTTTCACGTGGATCCAGAGGTCTGGATCTCTTCCTACAACCTATCTGGTGAAACTGTGGCTCAGAATTCCTGGTGATCCCATATCTTTTCTCTGTTGGGCTGCCTGCAGGCATCAGGTCAGGCTGGTGCCATGGGGTGGGGTGGAGGGTGTTTGGAGGCAGAACTTTTCCCATGTGCTCCGTGGGACAGGCTCATGCACAGCCCTGACCCTGTTGGCTTTGTCCTGTGTCTGATCCAGTTGTGTGTCTGACCTCTTTATCCACCCACAATGTGTCCTTGCTCAGCCCCAAACTGGGAATAAGGCTACACCCAGTGTGACAATCCATGCGCCCAGACCCACAGCCCAGACCAGCAGAACTGTCTTTCCTAAGGAAGGGGGAGGAAGGCAGGGTTCATCCCTAGTTCAGTGGGATTCATCCCTGCTTTTCTGCAAAGAACAGGAGGAACTGAGGGGGTGTTGCTGTTCCCGTATCTCCAGAAGAGTCAGTGGTGGAATTGGCCAAGGCCAAGGGTCAAAACAGCTGCCAGGCTTTGAGGAGGGCTCAGGGGGGCTGGGGTGGGACCCCCACCAGCAGCAAAGAGTCTTTTACCTGCCAAAAATATTCCCTTTCCCCATTAGGAGGAGAAATGTTTGGCCAAGAAGCGCCTCTGCTCCTTCCCCTGCCCACACTTAGAAGTTCTGGCTGACTTTAATTTCATTTTTTAAAAGATTCTAATTTTTTTCTTTTTGGTTACCAATAAAAATAAAAATTTAAAAAAAAATAAAAAAGAAAGTGGCAATATTTTTTTCTGTAAGCTTTTCCTAGGAAAAAGCGTGGTTTGTAACAAAGTTGTACAGTTCTGAAGTTTGAGATACGAGAAGTACTGTGTGAAACGCTGTAAATGGGGCAGAGATTATTTTATGTACAGTCTGACGTGGGGGAATCTTTTAATTCCAGTTGATTCTTAGGAAGAATTTGGTTCTTCACTGTCAGGGTTTGGAATTTCATGGTTTCATTATTTTTTTTTTCTTGTATAGATTGCTGCATTAATTGAATAAAAGCAGAAAGCATCACTCTGCCTGTGTGGTGGTGTTGGGGGCCGGGGTGTGATTTGCTTCCCCCTGGCAAAATGGTTGGGAGCAGGGAACTGGTTCTAAATAAAGGGAGTCACTGGTTCCCTGGGGATGGGGCGGCCAAAAGTGGTGGCTGTGCCTCCTGAGCTGTCCTAGAAAGCAGGGATGGGACTCGCTGCTTTCCTCCTGCAGCTCTGCCTGCCCAGGGCTGGTCTCCAGATGGTCCCACCCTGTGTTTAAGCCTCATGTGGAGCCCCTCACCCCCCTTGTGACTTCCTCCTGCAAGAAGGAGATGGTGGTGGGTGGGTGTGAGGGGCCGAGAGGAGATGGAAGGTCTGCTGGCCTTGTGTGTGGCCTCCATTCTTCCTCTCCTTCCTTCTCCCTCCTCTGCCTCCTCTCTTCTTCGCCGGGGGCCTCTTCTCCCTCCTCTTAATTTCCCTCTCCTCTCTTTCTCTCCTCTTCCCCCTCTTCCTTCCCCTTCTCTCCTTCTCCGCACTGCTCACCCTCTTCTTCCTCCTCCTCCTATTCACCACCATGAGCCACATCTGGCTCCATCCTCTCCACCCTCAATCCCCGGGGCTCTGCCTGTGGTTCAGGCCCCTCCATCCCCCCGTCACCTGGGCATCGCGCCCCGATCACCACGGGCTGTTTTCCGCCCCAAAACCCCTTTGTCACCCCAGTGCCGCATCTCCCCAGGCCGGGGTTAGTCAGCAGGGAGGGGAAGCCATGCCCTGCCCGGGGTGACTCACCCCAAAACTGGGCAGGTCGCTCCCCGTCCCACCTTGGGACGATGCCGTAGGGGGAGTGGGGAACAACATTCCCGGTGCCACGGTGGGAACAATGAGTTGCCTGCCGGGAATGAGGCTCGAATAGTAATTTTGGGAGCCGGCGGGATGCTCCAGGCCTTGCAGCCGGGGCGCCGCCATGTTGATGCACCCCATGGCTGTGGGGCACATGACGAGACCCAAAATCCAGGACACCCCACGTTTGTGGGGGCTTTGTGACCACAGTGACCGGTCTGGGGGTGCCCTCGCTGTCCCTCACGGAGACAAAAGGACGACAGAAAAAGCCAAAAAAATAATATAAATAAATAAAGCGCAGAGAAGGCGCGGAGCCGGAGAACTACAAATCCCATCGCGCACCGCGGCGGCGCACGCGCAGCGCTGGCAGGCGGGGCCGCGCCGTGCCGCGCG
>WEIV01001916.1:279337-297389 GCA_013390005.1 Calyptomena viridis
CGGCCGCCCCACTCGCCCGCCCGGCCATGGTGCTGGTCCCAGCTGAGCCCCCCCCGGGGCCGCGGGGCCGCTGTTGCGGGGGCTGCGGTGCCCTGAGCATCCTCTGCGGGGATGGTTTTGGAGTGGTACCCGGCGTGGTTCTATCCACTCCGTGCCCACCCATCCCTGCTCCAGCTGCCGCCAAAAAGATGCTCCTGTAGGTTGGTGGTGCTGGGGAAGCCAGGGCCCGGCGAGGCAGCAGCTGGAGCTGCCGTGACTGGCATTGCTGGTTGGTGGGGGCACCCGTGGGTGCTCTCTGGCCGGGCTGGGTCTGGCTGCAGAGAGCTTGGCATCGAGGGGCTGCCAGCGCCTGGGGCAGGTCTCCTGGGGCAGCTGGGGGTCCCTAGGCTTGGATCCCTGTCCCAGTGAGCTCATGCCACTGGTGTTCCCGGGCCACTTGCTCTGAGGGCTGTTGGCCCATGGCATCATTTTGGGTGTGGAAAGACCCCATGATGAGCGAGGATGGGTGGCATCCCCTGTCCACGTAGCGCCCAGAGCCCCCCGTGTGCTCCCTGCTCCCTTCACATGCCCTGTTGTCTGCTCTCCCCAAAACTCTGCGGCTCCCACCTGGCTCTGCCAGCTTGACTGTGCCCGGTGCTGCCAGACAGCCCCTGCCTGTCCAGCCGGGCAGAGCCGATGGGCTGGTTCCTTGTGCCGAGGGCACCAGAAGGCAGCCGGGGGCAAGGACCCCTGGCACACAAGCCCAGACATGGCTGTGCTGTGCACTGGTGACACCGGGCTGGGGGGGAGCAGCTGGCCAGGTCCGGGGGTGTCGGGGATGCCAGGCCAGGGTACTCTGTGCGGTGCTGGAACCACCGCGCGGGTCCTGCCCCGGTTCCTGCCGAGCAGCGTCGCCGAAGGAGCCGGGACCAGTTGGGTGAGTGAGGCTGTGCCGGCGCATGCCGAACCCCACCCCGCTGCCAGTGCGTGCCGGGGCTCCCGGCGCCTCTCACACACCCACCCCAGCCGTGTGTTGGCCGCAGCCTGACCCGGGGTGTCCTGGTTGGAGGTGCTTGGGGGATCCCAGCCTGACCCGGGGTGTCCTGGGTGGAGTTGAAGGTGCTTAGTGGATCCCAGCTGGGGATGGGAGTGCCAGGGCCGGCTCTGACGTGGGGTGCAGCCAGAGATGCTCTGCCGTGGCTCTTCTAAGGACAGGAGGCTAAACTGGCGCCTGCAGGCAGAACTGTGACCTGGCGTAATTCGGGGGGTCCTGGGATTCACTGGGGGCGCGGGGGGGGGCTCTACCCTCGTTGTTTCTTTGACGGCCCCCCCCAGATACGGCGCGCCGGGCGTGGAGCTGACGGGATTGCACAAAGAGACGGCCACTGTCACCCAGCTGCACTTCCTCCCGGGACAGGTATGTGGATGTCTAGGGGGGCCTGGCAGCAGCCCCTTGCCCCCCCCACACACCTCATTATCATCCCTCCACCCCCAGGGCTGGCTCCTCTCGATGCTGGACGACAACACGCTGCACCTCTGGGAGGTCTGCCAGAAGGAGGGCTGCTCCCACCTGGAAGAGACCCGCAGCTTCAGCCTCCCGGGACGCCCAGGGTCTGGCAGCACTAAGTACTTGCCTGGGAGGTGGTCCCAGCCGCTCCCCCGTGGGGCTGCGGCCGGGGTGATACTGCTGCCGGCTGGGAACGGCGCGTGGGAGCAGCCGCCCTGCTCCGGCGGGATGGTGGCCAAGGTCCCTTCGGTGGTGATGTTTTCTCCACTGGGATCCTCCTCCGATCCCAACTGGGCTGCTGGGGGAGCAGTGCAGCCCTGGGCTTTTTATAGGTGCTGGCAGGGCCCGGGGGTGATTAGTGACTCTAATTGCTGTCAGCACTGAGGCTGTCCCTGTCCCCGTCCCCATCCTCCTGGGCCCAGGGAGATGGGGATGCAGGAATGGGGGAGGGGAGGTTCAGGGTCTCTCTGCCGCTCCCCCAGCGCTCGCACAGTGCTGACCCAGCCCCTACCTCCCCTCCAGCTGCTCCCCTGGCATCACACGGGTGACGGTGGTCCTGCCAATGTCCTCTGGCACGGTGGTCTGCCTGGGCACCGAGGGCGGTGCCGTGTACTTCCTCACCCTGCCCACCCTGACACTGCTGGAGGACAAAACCCTCTTCCCAGATGAGATCCTGCAGAGGTAAGAACCCTGCAGGCCCCATGGCCTCTCTCCACCACCCCCACCTCCCTCTGACCCCGCTGTGTGTGTGTCCCCCCACAGTGTCCCTGATGACTACCGCTGCGGGAAGGCGCTGGGGCCGGTGGAATCCATCCAGGAGCACCCACGTGATGGCAGCCGGCTCCTCATCGGGTACAGCCGGGGGCTGGTGGCCCTCTGGGAGCAGAGCACACGTGTTGTCCAGCAGCTCTTCCTGGGGAACCAGGTACCGGGATGGGCAGGGAGCTGGCAGGCCTTGTGTATGTGTGTGTGTCCCCATCCCAGTGCTGAGCCTCCTGCGTGCCCCTGCAGCAGCTGGAGAGCCTGGCCTGGGAGCAGAGCGGGAAGAGCATCGTCAGCTCCCACAGCGACGGCGGGTACATGGTGTGGGCGGTGAGCGGTGCCGGCGAGAGGACCCAGCAGCCCGTCATGTCCACCATCCCCTATGGTATGGGGTGGGAGTCTGGGGGAGCCCTGGGGTTGGGAGCTGATCCCCCCCCATCCCAGTGCCACTACTGCAAGGTCGGTGTTTTCATTCCAGGTTCGTTCCCTTGCAAAGCCATCAGCAAAATCCTCTGGCGCACCTGTGAGTCGGGGTATGTGCACCCTCTGCAGCCGGGGTGGGTTGGACGAGGGCATGGGGGGGACATGGGGGTCCAGGGTCTGATGGAAGCTGCTTCATCCCACCCAGGAACCCCTTCATCATCTTCAGCGGGGGGATGCCGCGGGCCAGCTACGGTGACCGGCACTGTGTCAGTGTGCTGCAGGGCCAGAGCCTGGCCACGCTCGACTTCACCTCCCGCGTCATCGACTTCTTCACCGTGCAGAGCGCGGAGGTGCCTGAGGGAGGTACGTCCTGCCAGAGCCACCCCGGGGAGCGGGCGATGGTGTGGGAGTCTCCACTTCCAGCAGCCATCTCCCCCCTCCCCAGGCTTTGAGAACCCCCGAGCCCTCGTGGTGCTGTTGGAGGAGGAGCTGGTGGCCATCGACCTCCAGACGCCGGGCTGGCCCACCATCCCTGCCCCATACCTGGCACCGCTCCACTCCTCTGCCATCACCTGCTCCTGCCATGTCTCCAATGTGCCCCTGAAGCTCTGGGAGAGGATTGTCAGTGTTGGCGAGCAGCAGAGTCCCCGGCAATCCTCTGCAGTCAGTGATGGGGATGGTGGGGAGGGGAAGCCCTGAGCCCCCAAGGATGGGCTGGTGGGTTCCATATCTCCCTCCATCCCTCTCTCTCTCCCTCTCTCCCTCCCTCCAGGCTTGGCCCATTGATGGGGGGAAGGACCTGGCCCAGGAGCCCACACAAAGGGGGCTTCTCCTCACTGGGTGAGTGGCCTGGCAGCACAGAGGGGGCCTGGGAAACCCAAAATGAGGGAGGGACACACATCCTCACCCCTTCCTCCAGTGGAAGCGTGGGATGGGATGGTAGTGAGGTCCAGCCACTCTTGCTGGGTAGGTTGCCCCTCCTCATTCAGCTTGATGGCTGGGCATGAGTGTGTCACCCGTTGCACTGTCCCCCCTTGTCCCCCGCTCTGGCACGGTGGCTGCCAGCACACAGGCAGCTCTTGTTAGCCGGGCAGATGTCGGGGCCCCACGCTGACAGGGCCCCCCCGCCCAGGCACGAGGATGGCACGGTGCGGTTCTGGGACGCCTCGGGGGTCTCCCTGAAGCCCCTCTACAAGCTGGGCACCGCCAGCATCTTCCAGACAGACTGTGAGCACAACGACAGCCTCAACCAGGCGGGTGAGGAAGAGTGGCCACCGTTCCGCAAGGTGAGGTCCCCAGGGTGGGGGGACACTGCCATGGGACCCCAGCACCCCCGTGGCTCTGCCAGCACCAGTGAGGGCAAGCTCAGAGGCGGGCACGGGGAGTGCACCTGCTGGAGCCATCCCGGCTGTTCCCCGGGAACGTGTCCCCTGGCTCAGGGCACAGCTGCCGTGTGACGCACCGTGGGGACACAAGGGATGTTTGTTCCGTGTGCCCCGTCCCGCGGGTCTGCCCCGGCATGGGGGGAGAGCCGGGGGGCGTGTGGGACAGACCTTCCCTGGGCGTGGTGCCCGGAGCGGCCTGTATGCCACAGCTGGTACCCAACAGCTGGTGGGGGGCTGTGGGGGTGCAATGGGGGGCTGTCCCACAGCTGTGTGAAGGCTCCCAGTCCCCTGTCACCTGTCCCCTCCCGCAGGTGGGCTGCTTTGATCCCTACAGCGATGACCCCCGCCTGGGTGTGCAGAAGATCGCGCTCTGCAAGTACACGGCCAAGATGGTGGTGGCAGGCACAGCAGGGCAGGTAGGACAGTGAGGGCAGAGCGGGGACTGTCGGGCTTCTCTCAGCTCCCTCCACGGGGACCCAGAGCATGGGGTGGGCTATAGACCCTGCGGACCACTATGGCTGTCCATGAAGGGCTCCAACCCACAGCATTTAGCTGTGTGCAGCAGCCAGTGTGCAGCAGACTGGGTGGCTGGCGGAATCCAATGTGTGTCCCCCCAATCCATGCTTGTCCCTGAAGGTGCTGGTGATGGAGCTGAGCGATGAGAAGTCGGAGCACGCCGTCAGTGTGGCCACGGTGGACCTGCTGCAGGACCGCGAGGGCTTCACCTGGAAGGGGCACGACCGGCTGGCCCCTCGGAATGGGCCACTCCACTTCGCCCCTGGCTTCCAGCCCAGCGTGCTGGTGCAGTGCGTGCCACCTGCTGCTGTCACCGCTGTCACCCTCCACTCTGAGTGGAACCTTGTGGCCTTCGGCACAAGCCACGGCTTTGGGCTCTTCGACTATTACCGGCGCAACCCCGTGCTGGCCAGGTACGGGGGGATCTCTGTGCTGGGGACCCCCTGGAGTGACACAGCAGGGTCCATGCTGAATGCCATGGGTACCCACAGGTGTACCCTGCATCCCAATGACTCGCTGGCCATGGAGGGGCCTCTGTCCCGTGTAAAGTCCCTCAAGAAGTCCCTGCGCCAGTCCTTCCGCCGCATCCGCAAGAGCCGCGTGTCGGGCAAGAAGAGGCTCAACGCCAGCAGCCCCTCCAGCAAGGTGGGCAGGGAGCAGGGTCCACACTGTGGCTTCGTGTCCACACCAGGCAGGGACTGAGCCTGTGTCCCCCTCCCCAGGTGCAGGAGGCCAATGCACAGCTGGCAGAGCAGGCAGGACCCCCTGAGGTGGAGATGACGCCGGTGCAGCGGCGGATTGAGCCTCGCTCGGCCGATGACTCGCTCTCGGGGGTCGTGCGGTGCCTCTACTTCGCCGACACCTTCCTCCGTGATGGTGAGACCTCTCATTCTCTGGGAGAAGTCCCTGAGCTGGGCCTGGGTGGTGCCATGCTGTGGGGAGGGGTCTCAGACACTGCTCACACCTCCACAGCCGCCCACCACGGCCCCACAATGTGGGCAGGGACCAACTCCGGGTCAGTGTTTGCCTACGCCCTGGAGGTGCCATCACAGGAGAAGTTTTCGGAGCGGGCAGTGGAGGCGGTGCTGGGGAAGGAGATCCAACTGATGCACCGGGCACCAGTGGTGGCCATCGCGGTGCTGGATGGGCGGGGGAACCCCCTGCCTGAGCCCTACGAGGTGTCTCGGGACCTGGCCAAGGCCCCTGACATGCAGGGCAGCCACTCCATGCTCATCTCCTCTGAGGAGCAGTTTAAGGTGAGTGTGGGGTTCATTGTCCTGCTGTGGAAGGGATAGGACACATGTCCTATGTCCCCATTGTGCAGGGACAGGGCTGGAGGTGACCAGCCAGGTCTGAGAGCACTCCCGTGCCTGTCCCCAGGGTGGTCGATGCAAGGAGAAGGTGCTACCCTTTGTGGAGGGCAAATGTGCCCTGCAAAACCCTGCAGGTTCCTGTTCTCCCCTCACACCTGTTTCATCTCGCCCCCACAGGTCTTCACGCTGCCCAAAGTGAGTGCCAAGACCAAGTTCAAGCTGACGGCGCATGAGGGCTGCCGGGTGCGGAAGGTGGCCCTGGTGAGCCTGGCCAGCGCCAGCTCTGAGGAGCGGCTGGAGAACTGCCTGGCCTGTCTCACCAACCTGGGGGACATCCACATCTTCACCGTGCCCAGCCTGCGGCCCCAGGTCCACTACAGCTGCATCCGCAAGGAGGACATCAGTGGCATCGCCTCCTGCGTCTTCACCAAGCATGGCCAAGGTGAGGGCGCCCGGTGACATCCCATGTCAATGGGACATTGTCCTTTGCTGCAGGCCCCTGAGGCTCCTTTTTGTCCCCTCTCTAGGTTTCTACCTGATTTCACCGTCCGAGTTTGAGCGCTTCTCGCTGAGCGCCAGGAATGTGACGGAGCCGCTGTGCCGGCTGGAGGTCACCCGGCTCCAGGACACCTCCTGCCTCAGGTGGGATGTGCCCCGGGGGCATAGGCAGCAGCCCTATACACTCACCCTGTACCACCAGCACTGGACATAACTTCTCCCTTTCCTTGCAGTAACAGTTTGATGGCAACGCCGAAGCTGCCGCAGGCAAATGGCACCCACGTCCCGCACAGCCCTGAGGGCCAGCACTCCCCCTCTGACAGCGACCGTGAGTGGTCCCCCTGTCCCTCCACGGACACCATGTCCCATCAGCTCTGCTCCAGGGTCAGCCCTGTGTTGTGGCTGTCCCCAAGGCCTCCCATCCCATTGCTCTCCAGGGTCCCCCGAGGAGCACTCAGCCGCCTTCTCGCCCGGCCCCGTCGACTCCCCCAACAGCAGCCTGGAGAACCCGCTGGACACCACTGGGGACATCACCGTGGAGGAAGTGAAGGATTTCCTGGCGTGAGTGGGGTGGGAATGGGGTAACCGGTGCTAAGGGGCCACAGTGGTGACCCTGACCATCTCTGATCCTGCTCTGCCCCAGGTCCTCGGAGGAAGCAGAGCGGAACCTGAGGAATGCCAGTGAGGACGAGGCCCGGCCTGCGGGGATCCTTATCAAGTGAGGTCTGTGAGGGGCTGGTGGTCCTTGGGGTGGGAGTGGTCTCAGGGGCTGCATCACCCACAGGCATCGCCCGCCTCCCTGATCCATCTCAGTGCTCGGATTCCCGGGATGAGCGACTCGACTGGACCCCCTGCGCCCCCTCCCCATGTAACGTAGATTCGCCTCTTCTCTAACATCCGCGCCGGCTGCCGGCGCGCCCCGGCTCCGGCACACTCCCCCCACACCTCCCTGCCTGGCCGCTGGCCCCGGACCCCCCAGACCCTCAAGCCGGGCCCGTGGGGCACAAACTCTTCCCGGGGAAGATATTTTTCTTTTTTATACACGGTTGTGTGTCAATGTCCCCTGCTCCAGAGCCCCCTTCCTGGGGGATGCTGCTGCTTCCCCGGCTCCACGGGGAGGGCTGGGGCTCGTGGACCCCCCTTGTCCCCCGGTTTTGGTCTCTTGGGGAGGTGGGGGGCCAGGAGCCCCCAGGCACGGCCCCCCTGTACCCTGGTCTGTGTTTACATGCCCAGCTCCCTGCAGTTTACAGCCCCGTCCCCTGCCTGCCAGGACTGTCCCCCTCCCAGGGGAGCCCAGTAAGGGACCCCCTGGCTCCCAGGTGGGCACCGGAGGCCTTGAGCAGCCCAGGGAGGGGCACAGTGGGGGGGTCATAGGTGGCCTTTTTCTCTTAGTGGCTTCTCCAAGGGCTATTCTCCAGGTTGGGCTCCGTGCCTGCTGCTCCTTTCCGACACTAATTCCTGCCGTGGGTGGGTTTGGGATGGGATCACGCTGCGGGAATACACACCGGCTCCTGGTCCATATTGGTGCTGGGGAGGGGCAGATGGGGCTGCCCCAGCCCTCTCCTGCCTCAGGCTGGGCTGCCCCACCCTGGGGGTCTCACTGTGCCAAATCCCCTCTGGGCTCCGAGCCCAGCCTCGTCCTTCCGGAGGGCTGTGGTGACGCTGGCTCTGTCCCCTGGCCCATGGTGGCTGTCCCCACGGGGCTCAGCCTGGCCCCTGCCCTTTTAGGGGTCTGGGGCCATTGTGGACCCCCCCGGGCTCTCTTGCGGTACGTGTGGGGCTGGGGGGGGGCGGGCTCTGTCGCTGCCGGCCAAGGCCGGGGCTGTAGCGTCCCTGGTAGAACCCCCCCCCACCTCATCCTTTTTTTTTTTTTTGGTAAGATGAATTTAGCATTGTTTAGTTATTAAAAATACTGGTTTTTAATATTGAAAATAAAGCATTTAATATCAACTGCCCAGGCTGCAGGTGTTCGGGGAGCCTTGGAGCCAGGTGAGTGCTGGGGTTCCCCTGAGCTGTGGAGGGGGAGGATCAGGGTGGGAATGAGACAGAGCCTGGCACAGCGGCGAGGTGAGAAGTGCAGCTTTTATTGATATGATCCTGATATGCTGATCCCTGCCAGGGGTCTATACCTGTACAACCCCCAGCTATAAGGCCCAGGGCTGAGAACTGGCTCCCCCAGTTCTCCTTAGCAAAGCATCTTCCCACCCAAACTGGGAATCACTCCTGTCCCCCAGTCACAGGGTAGCTCAGCACTGGTTTGGGGCAGCAGCATCCCCAAGCAGGGTGTAACAGAGGCCTTCCAGGAAGGGAAGGGGCCCCATGCCATGAGAATGGGGGAAGAGGGACAGCCCCAGTGCTCTCACTGGCCCTGGCTTGGGGGGGAAGCAGCTCCAAGCCAAGCCTGGCTGGGAGCAGGCGTGTGCGGCAGCGCAGGGTGCCGGGATCCGGCTGTGCTGGGGGGCCATGGCCGGAGCACCAGGTTTTCCCAGCCCTTAGGCAGGTGGCTTGCGGAAGACACTCCAGGCGTGGAAGCAGCGGGTGAAGGGCCAGGGCTCGTTGCCTTTCCGCACCAGCCGGAGCTTGCGGGGCCGCGTGGGGTCCTTGGAGCGCATGTGCTGGATGTAGACCTGGAGCAGAGCACAGCCATGGGGCTCCCCAGCCCTCTCCCCCTGCCAGGGCTGGCATTCCCCAGGCCAGGAGCTCTGCACCACCAGAAGAGGAGATGGAGATGCCCAAATCCTCCCGCCACAACCCCAAGCTGGAGGGAGGCCTTACCTGGCATGCCTTTAGGCTCAGCTTGATCTCCACCTGGCTGGTCTGGGTGCCCACCCACATGTAGACCTGTGGGAAGGACAAGGCTCAGCATGTGGAGCCACTGGAAGATCCAGACCCAGGACAGCCTCCTGCCCCCAGCTCACCTCCCGGCCGTTGTCCAGCAGCATGATGTCATCATCAGCCAGGTCATCCTGGCAGAAATCTGAGCACTTTTCTGACACAGAGAAATAACCCTTCTCATTGGAGCATCTGCAGGGAGAGATAGAAGGGGGCTGCATCAGGCATGAGTTTGTTAGGACTTGGCTCATGCAGAGGGAAGGGACATGATAGAGCAGCCCTGTTTTGGCTGGTTGATTTCCAAGGGATGGACATAGTTTGGAGAGGAGGGCCAGGGCACTGTGGCAGGAAGGGAACCAGCAGAGATTGGAGCAGCCCCTCCATCCCCACCTGAAGAGCCGTGAGTGCTTCATGTAGTCGGCGTCTTCGTCATAGGGCTTCTGGCTCCCAATGCCCACCCAGAAGAAGTTCTCGGGTTCTTCTCCCTCGTTGATGACCTGTGAGGGCAGGGACAGGGCTGAGCGTGGCCTGGGTGGTCACTGTAACCCAGATAAGCTGGTGCTGAGCCCCACTCACCTGTTTGCTGTAGGAGTCATCAAACATGTGGTTCATGATGTCCTCAGCCAGCTTGGCCTCATCGGGGTCGGCCGCCCGGCCCACCCAGGTGTAGACGATGCCCTGGTTGTCTGTACTCTCAAAGGGCACCTGGGGACCACAGAGTCAGGGCTGCCCAGGGGGGCAGGAGGGCACCCAGGCATCCCTGAGGATGCTCAGCCACAAGCAGTACCTTGAGGATGAAGCAGAACTCCGAGTTGAGCAGACCAGCGTCCGTGTTGATCTGGATGCACCTAGAGAAGGAGCCCCCGAGGCACAAGTCAGCGAGACACCAAGCAGCTCTGTCCACTGGCAGGTATCCCACCTGGACCCTGCCACCCATGGGTGCTGCCTGGCCCGGAGCAGCCCCTGGAGCACTGACCTGGTGCAGAGGGCCCCGCCGTTGGTGCGGATGTGGTAGAGGCTGGGCTGGGGAGGGCTGGCCCGGTCCTTCCGCTTGCCCCGGTGGATCACAAACCTCCTCTTGAAGTGCGAGAGGAACTTGGGGTTCTCCTGCTGCTGGGTCATGCGCACCACCTGGACAGAGGTGGGTGTCAGCAGGGCCACGGGGACCCTCCAAACACAGCCCTTGTGCCTCAGCTGCAACCCCCTGCCAGCCCCCATCGCTGCTGCTGTCCCCTGCCCTCAGCCTGGGAGGCAGAGAGGGGAACCCCTGTGTCACCTCCCAACCGTGTCACCTCCAGCTTGCCAGGGAAGAGACTCTCAAACTTCTTCTGGAGGCTGAAGGTGAAGGTGAGCCAGCCCATGTTGGAGGCCTCCCGGCCCTGCCAGAAGTAAACGATGCACTGGAAGTCTTCCTCAGGCTGCTTCTCCTCCTCCTCTTCCTCACCCTCCTCCCCTTTGCCTTCACCCTTCTTCTTCTTCTCCTCATCCTCCTCATACTCCACTGGCACCCAGTACCTGAGGGCAGGAACAGGGAGTGATGTTCCTGAGGGATAGGGCAAGCTGGGGGGCTGGGAAGGGAGATGGGGGACAAGGTGGTCCCTATACCAGCAGGAGCTGGGTATCACCTGCACAGGAAGACATAGCAGTCGTGGGTGTGGAAGTGGCCGAACTCCTCCTCGGGCAGGCGAGCGAATTTCTTGCCCTCCAGCACAAAGCCCTCCATGCCATCCAGGTCCTCATTCCACTCCTCCATCAGTTGCTCTGCCTGCAGCCCCACATGGTCCATCAGCCCTCCAGTCCCTCCATCAGCACCCAGCCCCACGCCAGGGGGGTTCATGGGGGTCCCCAGCCCTACCTCGCTGAGGGGCATGGGGGGCTGGCGGGGCAGGAAGAGCGCTGTGAGGTCAGCCTTCATCTGGTCCTTCTTCTCAGCATCCTTGCGGACCTTGCCAGCCAGGCCACCATCCTGCAGCACCGTCTCGGCATTCCGGGTGTAATCCACGTGCAGGACATCGTCCCAGTTCTTGAACTTGGACTTGAACACCTAAGTCACAGAATTGTTAAGGTTGGAAAGGACCTCCAAGATCATCGAGTCCAACCTTTGACGGACCACCACCTTGTCAACTAGACCACAGCACTGAGCACCACGTCCAGTTGTTCCTTTAACACCTCCGGGTATGCAAGGTGTAAATTGGGAACAGGTAACATGCCCTGGGCCACAGCACCCCATCCGAGGGGTCTGTGCCTACCTGGCACTCGGTCCCCTCCAGGTTCCTGGTGACCATGGCGTGCTTGGGCCGGTGCAACATGGTGCAGAGCTCCTGGCTCAGCTTCAGAGCTGCCGCCCGCACCAGCCGTGACGACTTCCTCCCGATCCAGATGAAGACATCAGACCAGCAGTCCAGGATGTACACACTCTTAGTGTCCAGCAGGCTCTGCAGCTGAGGACACCGCAGGGAAGAGGGGGTCAGGCACTTACAGTGTTCCTGGCTGGAAAACACCCTGCCTGCTCCCAACAGACAGCTGGGAAGAGCAGAGCATCCCCCAGCCGGGTGCTGCTGGCCGAACCTGCTTCTCCCAGGGCACAGCTGGAGGCAGAGGGGGCATGAAACCAGTCTCACTGGTCAGACTGGGAGAACCTCCTCGCCCAATCCTACCAGGCGCATCTCTGGCATCAGATCAGCCTTCAGCCTCTTCTTGTGCTCCACTGAGAGCTTGTAGTTGATCTGGGGCAGCTCCAGGTAGCCCAGACCGAGACCGACCTGCAGAAGGAATAGGGTCACAGGTGAGGAGGGGCTACCTCACCTGTGGGACCCCAACAGCACCCACAGCCCAATGGACACAGCTCCCCACCTTGTACAGCTTGGGCTTGTGGGGCTGGAAGTCATCAGGGACGCAGGGCCGGATCTCCTCGGGCTGCCCCCCCAGTGCCTCCCAGAATTCGGGGGTCTCCTGGCCCTGGGTGAACAGGGTGATCTCTGCCTTGCCCTTCCGCTCATTCTTGTTGATCTTCTCAGCGAAGAGCCTGCAGCAGGAGCAGGTGAGATGGCAGGTGGGCTCCCCACACCCCCAGCCCCCTCACCAGCCCTACCTGGCCTTGGTGGTGCTGCTCAGTGTGGCCTGGCTCCCACGCCACACCATGAGGTTGAGGCCGTGGTCCAGGAGGAAGACGAAGCTGGTGGAGACAGGTGAGAGGAGTCAGGAGAGACTGGGGTGCATCAAGTATCCCCCTTACTCCAGAAGTCTCTGCAGGGCACCACAGCTGCCAAATGGGGTTTTGATCCACATCCTTGTAAGGTGTTGGCATGGCCTATTTTCACCCCAGAGCTGCAGCTACAATGTCTCTGGTGGACCCTTCTGCAGGGACAGTGCATCCCATGGCTGCTCACCGGGGGTCCAGCGATGTCCCTTTCAGTGCCACTGGCTCCAGCTTGACATTCTTCTTCCCATAGACACGGTACAGCCTGGGGGAGGGACAGGCACAGTGGGACATGAGGCACTGCCACCTCCACACGTCCCCCCAACCCCTGTCCCCAGCAGTACCTGGTGACATATTGTGTGTCCTCAACAGTGAAGAAGCCACTGGCTGTGCCACCCTCGATGTAGGAGATGTCATTGTCAAAGACCTGGGGGCAGGGAGGGGGTGAGGGTGGGAGAGGAGGTTCTAGGGGCTACAAGGGAGCCAGGGATTGGCCTCACCTGGAGGAACTCTTCACTCTCATCCCCCATCTCCTCCCGGATGCTCCGGCACTCGGCCCCCAGGTAGTTGCGGAGGTTGACGGCGTGGATGGCGGAACAGGCCTTCTTGTCCAGTGTGGCCTCCTGCCCGATCCAGTAGTAGATCTCCCAGTTCAGGGAACCATTCTCATCCAGGAAGGTCTGGAGAAGGACAGAGTGTGAGATGGGGCAGCTGCAGCCCTGGGTAGGGAAGTGGAGGACCCTCAGGTACCTTGAGCACGATGTAGCAGTCGGCCTCGTAGAACTTGCCGTGGAAAGCCTCATCCACCAGCGTGGGCACAAAGTTCTCAATCTGCCAGACACAGAGACCAGGCAGCTGCCCCACGTCGTCACTGAAGAACTCGGAGTAGTCCAGCTGTGGCTTCTCCAGGCCCTGGTCCCAGCGCCGTGTCTTCAGGTCCGGTGCCTTTGCCTCCCCGCTCTCCTGCAGGACAGGGACAGGTCACCAAGCTGGAAACAACTGGGCCCCTGCCAGCACCCAAGGGCCCCTCTCCCACTCCAAACTCCACCTCTATCTTCTTGTTCTTCTCCTGGGCCACATCTGACATCCCCTTCAGCACCTGCTTGGCCTGGTCATCCTGGGCAGAGTCCTTGCGCCGCCGGAGCCGCATCTTGCGGGCCAGCGGGTCCTTGGTGCCACTCCCTGGGGATACAGGGACAGGGTGAGGGGCGGCCAAGACGCTGTGGGGCACCCTATGGAGCACAGCTCATTTCCCAGCCTCACCCAGGGCACTGCCGAGGCAGGGGCTGTCTCCTCCCCATCCCTGGACACTCACCTGCCGCGGCGGCAGCAACGGTGGCCGGGGAGGCTCCGGCCAGGCGGAGCTGGTTCTGCAGGGAGAAGTCGATGTTGTACCACTCCGAGGTCCGATCCACCGGCTTCGGGGGCATCACCAGGTTGGGGTTCTCGCGCACATCCAGGATCTGCCAAGGAAGGAACAGAGACCTCAGGGCTCAGAAACACCCACTCACAGGGACATTGAGGATGTGGCATGGCATGGAGACCTCTGGAGCACACTGGGCTTCAGTGAGGTGAGGGAGTGTGGAGGTAGCACTGAATCCTCCACCTGTCTGGGCTGAATCGTGTGCCAGAGTGCCCCAAGCCCCCTTGCCTTCACCTCACCCACCCCACCCTACAGAACTGGGATCCCAAGGATTCACTGGGGCTGTGGTGGTCCCATCCTGACGCAGAGAGATGCTGGGTGCTCACCTCCACATCTGTCAGGAAGTGGATGGCCTCCGGCAGGGTCACCAGGCGGTTCTTGTTCAGCACCAGCTTCCTCAGCTTGGAGCACCTGTGGGACAGTGATGCTGGTGATGGGACAGCCCGTCAACCACACATCCTCTATGTCCCCTTTTGGGGACAGCTGATCTGGCTGTGGGCTGTTCCCTACCTGCACAGGCTCTCGGGGATGAGCTCCAGGTTGTTGTTGGCTGCCATGAACTCCTCAAGGTTGGTGAGCTTCCCGATGCCTGAGGGGATCCCATCAAAGTCCAGCTTGTTGGAATTCAGGTACATCTTCTTCAGCTTGGTCAGCTTACAGATGGCCGACTGGTGAAGGGGGAGATAGCAGAGTGAGGGAGAACCATAGAAGTATGGGCAGGGATGGCACATATGGAAAAGGACATACAGGTAAGGAGGTGAGCTGGTTGCGGGACAGGTTGAGGGTCTCCAGCTGGGTCCACTGGTCGATGCAGAGGGACAGCTCTGTGATCTGGTTGCTGCTGAGGTTGAGGCGCCGCAGGCTGCCCAGGGTGTAGAGGCACTCAGGGACACGGCTGAGGTCATTGCAGGACAGGTCCACGTCTGGGGGAAGAGAAAACAAGGTGACATCACCAGCCAGAACCACGCTGGGGCTGGGAGAGCCCCTGGAGGGCTCCAGCCCTACCTGCCAGGTTCACCAGGCCCTCGAGGCTGGTGGGCAGGTTGCTCTGTGTGCGCTGTGTGTTCCGGAGGTGGAGGGTCTGCAGGGCCGTCATTGCCGGGAGCTGCCTGTGGACCACAGGGCAGAGAGAGCCTCAGGATGGAGCTGGCACCATCCTGGCCTGGGATCCAGCCAGGAAAGCAGGGCCTTACCGGAGCTGTGCATGCAGGAGGGGGTTGTTGTTGAGGATGAGGGTCTGGAGGTGGACCAGGCGTCTCATCTGTGGTGGGAGGCTCTCCAGTTTGTTGTCGCTCAGGTCGAGGTAGAGCAGGTCCGTCAGGTTGATGAAGAGCTGGTTGGGGATGGTCTCGATGCTGCAGGGATATGGGGATATTCAGGGCTGCCTGGGATGAGCCCCACGTCTCCCTCGATGAGGGGCAGAGAGCAGGACCCAGTAATGGATGGAGGTGGCCATGGCCAGGGGCAGATGGTCACCCTGGCCACATCACACCTGTTGTGGCCGAGGTTGAGGACCAGCATGTTCTTGGCATTCTCCAGCTCCCGGGGGCACTCTGTGAGCTGGTTGTAGCTCAGGTCCTGGGAAAAATGGGAGCACAAAGCAGGTGTCACTCTCTGCTCTACATCAGCCACCACCTCCCAAACCTGAGGACAGAGGGGCATCTCAAGGGGCACAGCAGCAGGAGCTGGACCAGCACATGGGGAACTCAGGCATGGCATCAGCCTTTAAAGGAGGCACTGCCAAAGGGTCATCCAGCCCACAGGCAGCTTCCCTGGAGCTCAGGCATGGCCTTGGGACTGGTGTTCCCCAAGAAGCACGAGGGGACACCGAGCTGCAGGAATGGGACCCTGGAATCTGAGCCAACTCCTGCATCCACTGAAGAGACTCTGCACCTACCAGCACTGAGAGGTCATCCAGCTGGAAGATGTCATCAGGGACTCCTGAGTTCTTCAGGCTGTTTGCACGAGCTACAATTGCCTGGAAAGGGGAGAGAGGCAAGAATTCATCTGAGCCCCCCCAGGATGGCCAGGTATGATCCTTGTGTGTCCCCAGGGATGAGAGGTGCCTGAGCACACCTGATGCAGGTGGGGGACACTCACCCGGAGGCAGGGCAGGCCAGAGAGCTCTCCATGGAGTGTGGTGAGGCTGTTGTGGCTCACAGAGAGGTGTTCCTGCAGGGAAGGCCCAGACAAGTCCCAGTGAGCAGAGAAAGGAGCCAAGCCTGCTTGGAGTGTCAGTCGGGCCCCCACACTAATGTTGGAGCTCCTCCATCCCAGCAGAGCTGGGGGTTTGTAAAGCCCTGACCCCCACAGGGCTGCTGGGACACTCCCAGTTTCAAACTGGTTGGTTGGCCCCAATGTACCCACGCTGCCTCCACATCCCCCATTCCTGGGGTAGCCTTGGCTGGGACACCCCAGCCCTGCTGCAGGGTTTGGAGTGCTCTGGGATGCCACTCGAGCTGGCCTGTGCCAATCCCACACAGTCCCTGAACAAACAGACCCTGGTTCTTGGAAACACTTCTCACTGGGTGATCTGGAAATGGGCAGACATCATGGGGGTAGGAGGAATTTCCTAGGGAAACGTTTTCCTCTGGGTATCACCAGCCTGGCTGTTGCCTGCTCAGGAACAGGAGGAATTGGCAGGCTGTGGTGGGGATGCCAGGATTTAAGTCTTGCTGTGGCCCTGAGCATGTGGCAGGGCCGGCGGGAATGCGGCTCCGAGCAGCAGGGAGGGATTCCCTGCACCTGGCACTGGGATGGGCACTTGTGGCAGCCTTCAAAGCATTGAGATTGTCTGACACTGACTGAACGAGGCTCCGGAGGTGCTGCTGGACACCACCAAAGCAAAGCTGAGCCAGGAGCTCCACCAAGGAAGAGCCGCCCAAAAAACAAAGCCAGGCAGCTGTCAGCTCCTGTTCCTTATATATTTTAGCAAAGGAGTAGGAAAAAAGGCCCCAAAACCTTAATCTTCCCCATACCAACCATCACTCTTCCCATCTATTAAAGGGCAGACGATCTAAGCATGGTTTTTAATCTGGTTTTCTAGGAAAACAAGGTGAAACCAAATACAAGTCTGTCTCAACCCCACTCCTGACAGCTCCTGCATCCGATTTCAACCACATGACGTAGCTCAGCCCTATTATTAGACACTGGAGCATCTGCAGCTGAGCCACGGGGCTGGCAGGGAGCAGGCTCCCATTGGATCCCATGGCTCCGGCGGGATAGTGGAGCACCATTCCCTCCTGGAACGTGGGCTCACCAGCTTTTGGAGGGCAGCGAGCTCCTCGGGCAGGTAACAGAGCCCCGTGTGGTTCAGCTTCAGCCAGCGCAGGCTGGTCATCGCCTTCACGTGCTCCGGGAAGTATCCGCCCTGGAGGAGGAGGAGGGTGAGGAAACCACCTGCCCCATGGGGTGAGGATCTGGGGACCTCAGTCCGATCAACCCTGTGTGGCTGGGAGTGTTCAGTACTATGGGATCGGGATCTAGGGCACTGGGATCATCCAGTCCCATAGGATTGGGAACGCAGTCCCATGGGATTGGCAGCTGGGGGCCATGATGACCCAGTCCTACGGGATTGGGAGCTGGAACGGCCCAGTACTATGGGTTTGGGAGATGGGATCACACAGTCCTACGGGATTGAGATCTAGGGGCCAGGATCATGCAGTCTGATGGGGCTGGGAGCTGAAAGACTGGGATCATCCAGTCTTGTGGGATGATGATCTGGGATCACATAGTCCTATGGAACTGCGAACTGTAGCGTTAGGATCTCCTACGTGAGATCCTCAGTCACCTCCTATGTGACAGACCTGGAGAGGGTCAGGATCACCTAATTCTACGGGATCAGGAGCCGGGGGCCTGGCACACCCCAGTACTATGGGGCTGGGGGCTGGAATCACCCAGTCCCATGGGATTGGGACCCGGAAAGGTCGGGAACACCCGTCTCTCTGGGACCTCCCGGGCTGGCGGTCCGCAGGTTGCCCAACCATAGAGTTCGGGGCATCAGGGCTCGCCCGGCCCTACCGCGCCCACGGGTCCGGGCAGGGGCTGCCACACCGCACCCACCCCGGGCCGGGCCCTCTGGGCACTGNGGACGGGGAGGTCTCCGTCCCGGTCCCTCCTGGGGGCCGCGGTACCCCCTTCCCCGCCCCAGCGGCGCCGGGACCCCTCGGAGCGGTTGCGGCAGGGGCGGGGGGGGAGCGGGGGACCGTTCCCCCG
>WEIV01001916.1:297420-315191 GCA_013390005.1 Calyptomena viridis
GGGGTACCCGTTTTCCGGGGTGTCCCTTCCTTTCCTAGGGTGTCTTTTTCCCAGGGTACCCCTTCCCCACGGTGTGCCTTCTTTCCCCGGGGCAGTCTCTTCCTTCGCTGGGGTGTCTCTTCCCCGGGGTGCCCTTTCTTTCCCTGGGATGTCCCTTCCTTCCCCGGGTGCCCATTTTCCGGGGTGACCCTTCCTGGGATGACCCTTGCTCCTCCACCACACCCAGGCCTCCCGGCGGCGGCGGAGCCTTTGCCCCGGAGGCGGAGGGTGGCGGGGCAGCGGAGCCTCCCGCCCCGCGGGCTGTGCCTCCCCATGCGGATACAGGTCCCCCAGCCCTGGGTGACACCCCCGTTCTCCGCAGGGCGGCCATGGCAGCGTTC
The DNA here is from genome assembly GCA_013390005.1 of Calyptomena viridis. Taxonomy (NCBI): domain Eukaryota; kingdom Metazoa; phylum Chordata; class Aves; order Passeriformes; family Eurylaimidae; genus Calyptomena; species Calyptomena viridis. Next base: position 297,801 of record WEIV01001916.1, read on the forward strand.
TGGCAGCAGCGGGGCCGGCGGCAGGACAGCGGCGGGCTGGGCAGTGTCATCGACGGACTGGGCAGTATCTTCGACGTGCTGTTGGCCAACGCCAGGCTGGTGCTGGGCGTGAGCGGCGCGGCTGTGCTGGCCATCGCCACGTTGGCCGTCAAGAGGGTGAGGCTCGGGCTGGGGTGGAGGGTCGGGATTGTTGCTCGGGTCCCCGGAGTGGCAGGGGATGATGTGCCACAAAGCTCACTGGCTGCTCCCGAGCTGGTTCCTTGCATGTGACACGAGTGCCACCGGTGCTGGCAGCGGTGTCATGGGCTTGGAGCTGCCCACTCCCACCCTGCAGGGCCATATACAGCCCCACGCTCCATTTGCCTGGAGCAGAGTGTTTCTGGGATACAGTATCCCATCCAGAAAGGCATCTGGTGCTTAAGTTGTACTAAGGCACCTGTTTTCCATGTAAAACCTATGGGAAGATGTGCACCTTCGTGGGCCCCCAAACTGGGTGTTTTTCCAAGCAGAAGCCCCACATGGGGCTGTGTCCCCCCTTGTGTACACCAGAGGGGCTGTTGTCACCCATAATCCAGGGGAAACAACAACTTGTCCATGTGGGTTTTCCATCCCTCCAGCTGATTGACCGAGCCACCAGCCCTCGGGATGAAGGTGATCCCAAAGCTGAGCAGAAGACTCTGGAGGAGACCTGGCAGGACCTGGCCTTGATCAAGACAACACCAAAACCCCCCAAGAAGCAGAGGAGGGAAGACCTCAGTGAGCCTCTGCTCTCTCCAGCTCGGCCGCTGGTGCCAGGTGAGGCTCAGGGTGTCCAGCTGGGAAGTTCACCTTGATGTGCTCCGGGCTGGCTGCGTTGCTGCTCCGGCAGTCTGGGAGCTCCGTGTTATTTTTAGCTCAGTGTCCGGGAAGCTGACCCAATTGAGCCTGCCCTCCTGGGAGGATCCTGAGCCATGGCCCCTTTTTAGGCAATGCCTGTGGAAACAGGACCTCCGATAACATCCCGGGTGTCGTGGCCAGTGTGGCACGGCGGGGGCTGATGGGAGTTGTTTCCTCTGGAATGGTGCTGGCTGCCCTCTTTTCTGGGTCAGCTCTGACCAGAGGAAGGTGCGTTTGGGAGCTGCCGCAGACAAAGGCTGCCTTGTCTGGCTGCCTGCAGACACAGCATTTTTCCAAGTGGGAAAGCAGCCTGCCCTGGTGTAGGGTAGGTCCTGAGATACTGGACCTGGAGCAGGATCGTTTGCAGGACCTACATGAGGGGCAGCACTGATGTCTCTGGTGATCAGTGATAGGACCCCAGGTTTGTCTGGAGCTGTGTCTGGGGAGGGGTAGGTTGGATCTCAGGAAAAGGTTCTTCCCCCAGAGGGGGGTTGGGCACTGAACAGGCACCCCGGGGCACAGCACCAAGGCTGCCAGAGCTTCAGGAGTATTTGGACAATGCCCTCAGGCACAGGGTGGGATTGTTGGGGTGTTCTCTGCAGGGCCAGGAGTTGAACTGGATGATTCTTGTGGGTCCCTTCCAACTCAGGATATTCCGTAATTCTCTAAGGCTGGATCTGCCTGAGCAGTCTCAGTGGGGCTGAGACCATAGGGACCCTGGCAGCTGAGGAGTGAGGCTGGGAACAGTCAGGTTTTGAGGTTGTTTTGGACTCTGCGTGGCTGAGAAGTGCCAATAACATCAGAGGGCTCAGTGGGGGCCCTCAGCAAGGCTAGTGTCATATCCAGAGGTGTGGGCTGAGGGCTGGGCACACAGAAGTGTGGGCTGAGGGCTGAGCACACAGAGGTGTGGGCTGAGGGTTGGGCATCCAGAGCTGTGGGTTGAGGGCTGAGCACCCAGCTTGTGCCTCCCCCTCGACTGTAGCAGAAGTTGCTGCTGTGGGTTAGAGATGATCTGCTCAGAGGTGTGACTTCTGCCTTTCCCTCTCACAGATCTCAAGGTCTCCTCTGCCTCTCTGGAGGCTCCTCGGGCCAAGTCCAGCCCTCTGCGCTGCCTCACACTGCAGGAGAAGCTCCTCTCCCACTACAGCAGCCGTCTGGCTGTGCCTGAGATCCAAATGTCCCTTGTCCCACAGCTGGCCAAGGGTATCAGCATTCAACTGCAGAACTTCCTGCGGAGCAAGTGCCCGGAGCTGCCCTTTGGACGCCTCTTCCTCAGCGGGGCCCTCCTCGATGGCCTCGAGGTCCTGGCAGCTGACCACATCCACCTTATGCTGCCAGTGGTCCTTGACGCCGGCCTCTGGAGCCTCATCCCGGGAGAGGACACGGTGGTGAGGAACCCCCAGTACTGGATGATCAAGAGGGTCGATCTGGAGTATTTCCCTCGTGGGTGCAGCCCCTGGGACAGGTTCATGGTGGGCCGGTACCTCTCCTCCAACGTGCTCAATGAAACCCTCCACAAGATGCTGGTGGCCTCCATCAACTGGCCTGCCATCGGTGGCCTCCTGGGATGTGTCATCTACCCCATCGTGGCCTCCCAGGAGCTGAAGCTGGAAGTCAAACACGATCAGGTTGAGCTGAGCATCACCCTCTTCCCGGTGGTGGAGATGGAGGATAAGGTTCTTCTGGCTGTTCCTCCTGAAGGACTGGTGGAAAACCTCTGGCTCGAGAGCTTTTACAGGGCAGAGGTCTCGAGGGTGAAGGAGCTGGATGCCGCCGACTCCGGGGCTCGGCAGCGCTGCCTGCGCATCCTGAACGGCGTGTGCAGGAGCCATCCCACCCTGCACAAACTGGGTGGCAGCCCCGTGACCCACCTCATCCTGCACCTCAGTGACTCTGGCTCGGACTGGGCAGAGGAAAGCCTTGCTGACAGGTTCCAGCAGGTCCTTGAGGAGCTCGTGGCCTACCTGGAGAAAGGGGTCCTGCCTTCCTATTTCAACCCCAAAATCAACCTGTTCTCCGAGCTGTTGGAAGAGGAAATCGATGAGATGGGCTTTGTGCTCTACAGGGCCATGTCTGAGCCGGAGCTGCTGCTGGAGTGACCGGTGTGTGGGGAGCTCCTGAATGTGGGATGTTCCTCATCCACCTGCTGCTCCCTGCTGTGAGGGTTGTGATGCTTCTAGTTGACTAGTCAGTAAGAGGCAAAGTTCTTGCACTTTATGAGGAAAAAAAATGGTTCCTGTGTGAATAAAATGTGCCTGAGCAGAGGTGGGTGTTGGCAGAAGGAGTCTTTGGCTGGGAGGCTCTGCTGAACCCAGAGCACCCACAGGTGAGTCCTGTCCACTGGGAGCCAAATGAAGCATGTCTGGTCTCTGGTTCCCTGTGTCCTGTGCCTGTCCCAGCTGACAGGCTCCCCTCGTGCTCCAAGACAAGCTGGAGTGGGAGGGGAGCTCCTTCCTGCTGCTGTGTCCTGCACACCCCTCAGGTGCAGCTCCTGGTGGACCCTGGGTGGGTCCTTTCACCAGCACCCAGCACTTGGGACAGAGTGGGAGCCTCAGCTGCCTGTAGGATGTTGCCAATCCAAAATAAGCCCCTGGATGACCTGGGTGGTTGTCTGGGTGCTTGATGGTACAGCCATAGCAAATGTGGCTGGGGGTTTATTCCTTGGAAACCCTCTCAGCTGCCAAAAAGAGTGAGCTCAGCTCTACCTCTTTGTTCCCCCTCGGGGAAGGGGTTTGCTTCCAGCACAGAGCTGGGGCTTTGTGGCCCTTTTCCCACACAGTGTTTTGCTGGAAGATGTCCTGAAAAATAGCTGCTGGCTCTGGGGAGGCTCCTGGTGTCATTCCCTTGGAGCTGCAGGAGGGCTGTGTCCCCTCCTGGTGGGTGGGTGGCTGCCAGTGTCTGTCTGGTCACCTTTTCACACATGTATTGCTGCTGTCTTGAGGTCCTTTTTCCCTGGAGCCCCATGGTGTGGGATGGGGAAGCAGGGGAGGAATGATGCTGTAAGCAGAGCGCTTGCAAGAACTGAAGTGGTTTATGCTTTTTATTAAGAAAATATGTTTTGTTTGGGTATTTTGGTTATTTTTTTTCCTTTGAGTGGCTGCTAGTAGGGTTTGGTCTGGCTCTAGTCCCAGGGTGAAGGAATTTATTCTTACATTTAATGGGAAGAGCTGGTTTTGCACATGGGTGGAGCTGGAGAAATCCTGTGGACTTCAGTGTGAGCAGCTGTTGTGGTTTAATTTTCTTTACAACTATCATCTTGTTTATGGGATGGAAAAAAACCTGCTTTTCCTCCCTGTCTGAAGATTACTTTGTTCTTCCAAACCACTTCCTAGGTGTTAAATGATGAGAATAAACCTTCCCTGTGTACACTGGTTCTCTGGTGTGGGCTCTGGTTTGCCTCCTTTCCTGTGGTAAGGGCTGAAGTGATCCCTCAGCTGTGCTGGGAACCAACCTGGGTGTCCTTCCACTTCGTGGAGACCTTGGTGGTGGTCAGATCCCATCCTGCAAGGTCTTCCTCCTCCTCTTCCAAACGAAATGCAACCTGTAGTGTCTGGCTGCAGCATGTAAGCTGTCTGGACACTGAGCTGGAACCATTCACCCAGGGCCCAGCTGAGCATTGACCAGGGTTAGACCAGTAAAGCTGGTCCTGGCTGATGCCACCAGCGAGGTTTAACCTGCTCCCTGTGTCCTGCATAAGTGCTTCCCACTGCTGCTGCCATTCCAAGGTGGCTGCTGCCATGCTTTCACTCAATGATCACATTCCAAAGCCTTGTAATCCTGTTATTTTAGCCCACGAGTCTGTATTTTTAGGCCACAGCTGTTAATGGTGGGAGTGAGGGAAATGCAACCTGTGTTCTCCTGCCTTACTCCATGGATTTAGGCCTGGAGCATGGACTGCTCAGGGTTTAAGGCTTTCTTCTCTTGTGCAGACCTTGAAGTGAACCTCTGCTTTGAGCTGCCCTCAAAGCAAAGTGCTCCAGCTCCTGCCCACCCTGTGTGCTGCTGTCCCCTCAGGATGACCCTGGGAACTGCTCTGTGCCCAGGAGCTGGATCCTGAGCAGCAGAGCCACAGGAATCCTGTGCATCTCCTTCCTTTGATGTACAGAGGAAGCTCCAACAGTGAGGCAGCCTGGCTTCCCAGGGAGTTCAGAAAAACAGAGCCTCCCTTCAGCTCAGCCAGTCCCAGGGCAGCAGCACAGCAGCAGATGCAGCTGGTGAGATAAAACCACTTCTCCTACCCCTCTGCAGTTCACTTCTGAATTACTGCACGGAGTGTCTGCCAAGAAAGCTCCTGTATTGTTCCAGTCAGTGGAAAGAGCAAGATTTGGGTGGATGCTTTTACAGTAAAAGCTTCACTATTTAAGGTAGGAAGAAATAACAAGGCAGAGTTAAGGTGTCACTGCAGCAAATTTAAAAATTAAATAGTATTTTAATAAGAAACTTGTTAGTTGGGCAAACATAACTTTCATCAGCTAGCAGCATCACAAAGGCATGCCTCAAAGTTGGAGGAAAAACTCAAATTCAGGGACCATCTAAAATGAAAGCTTTTCCTGAGCACTGCAGCTGAGCTTCCCCCAGGACAAGGAAGAGACAGGTAGGGACAACCCAGGTGACAAAGAAGGGGAAGGCTCAGGTAACATCAACTTAGAAGGGAACTTAAATTCCACACTGTGGAAAGGCAGTGTCTGTCCTAATGGCCCCAGTCCAGCTCTTCCTCGTGGAAAGGCTGTGTACAACCACTGGGATAGTGCAGGGGGATTATCCAGCACTGTTTTCTCTGCAGATTCAGCTTCCAAGTGCTTCCTTGAAATGTTTAGACTATCCCAATCTGCTCAGCAGAAGAGCAGCTGAAAACAAAAGCTGACAGTGGTGGTAGAACCACTTTTCCAAGCTTTTCTAAGGCATCCCTTGGCAGGAGCAGCCTGCAGCCAGCCCTTCCAAAGAACACTCAAGAGACTCGTTTCCAGACTCCAGTTCTTTGTGGCACAGTTGCTCCTGTAGGAGCTCACAGCCCTGGTCCTTCCAGGCTCTCAGAGGTCCATCCCAGCTCAGTGGTTCTGAGGGCAGTTTTTCCTTGTGTGTCCAGGCTGGTGGCAAATGCCACAGGTCCGTGGTTTCTTGGCAGTGGATCCTGAGGAGAGACTGCCTGGTCTCTTGGCTTTGCTTCCCAACCCTCTTGAGTATCCACTGCTGCCAAAGTTGTTTGAAGAGACATCTCCAGAAGGGCCTAGAGAGGAACAACTTGAATTTAAGGATCTTTGGAAATAAAAGTAGGTGAGAAACAGAAGTTCAAAGTAGCAGACTGAGGATTCTCAGATTATTTCTGAACTTGCACTTGCTTCAGACTTACCTGAACAATTAAATGTAACCCATTTCTTTTAAAGCATTAGAGATGTGAGAACAGAACAGGGGAAGCTGCTCTGCCTGCTTGCATTCCTTGGTCTACAGCTGAAGCAGAAACATGCCAGAGGAAAATTTGAGGTTTAAGTAATTCTGAAAAATTGATTCTATCCCTTTAGGCCCTAATTTCTGAGGAGGAGGCCAGTGCTGAACATCTCTCACAGACCACATTTCTCCATCTGTACTTGGTTACTGTCCCTTTGTGTCAGTGCTCTCTCTCTTGCATCCTTATTTTGTGGTTATTTTTGTTTTCAGCATCTTCTCACACTCAGTTTGATCTCTGATCAAAGCTCCAGAACGACTTTCCCTTTATCCCTAAACTAGGGCAGAGGGAGCAGCAGTTTCCCTCTCCTGCCAGAGTGGGGTTTAAGATCTCCAAAAGTAGTGCCACTGCTTCAACTGTGTACCAAATTGGTAACAGCTCTCACAAAGCTGAACACTCTTANGGTGCCACTGCTTCAACTGTGTACTCTCACAAAGCTGAACACTCTTATTTGGGAAGACAAATTCCCAATCAGACTGTTGGAAAGACTGCTGGGCTTCATCCAATGAGTCATGGACAGACAGATGGTCAAGTTCACTGCACACAGAAGCCAAGCATCCTGCTCAGAGCTCAGATGTGTGCTGTGAGGATGTATCCTGCCAGCACTTGGAAAAGTAAGCCAGACTAGGTTGCTAAAAGCAACATTTGAAGTGCTATAAAGCTGCTCACAGATGTTCTGAAGACAAACCTGCTGTCTGTTCAATGTATGAGGTGCCACGGGAGCTGCCATGCTGTGCAGCATGAGGTGTGTTCAGTTTACAGAATCCCAAAATAGCTGGGGTTGGAAGGAACCTCCAGAGATCATCACGTCCAACCTCCCTGCCAAGGCAGGGTCACCTGGAGCAGGTGAATTTTGAATGTCTCCAGAGAGGGAGCCCCCACCCCCTCCCTGGGCAGCTGTTCCAGTGCTCTGCCACCCTCAATATAAAGAAGTTCTTCCTCATGTTGAGGTGAAACTTCTTGTGCTTTAGCTTATGGCCATTACTCCTTGTCCTGTCGCTGGGCACCACCAAAAAAAGTCTGGCACCATCCACTTGGCACCTGCCTTTGGGATATTTACATGCATTAATGAGATCGTCTCTCAGTATTCTCTTTTCTAGACTAACCAGGCCCAGCTCGCACAGTCTCTCCTTATCAAAGAAATGCTCCAGACCCCTCTTTGTGGCCTTTGCTGGACCCTCTCCAGTAGCTCTTTGTGTCATTTAGCTTAAGAACAGCCTCCAACCCTTGTGTCCCACCCAAGCCCGTCCTTACCTGGTGCCACATTCTCGTCTGCCCACTGGAAGAAGCCGCACTGCTGCTCCCGGGGCTTGGGGCAGGTGTGGAACTGCCTCCCCTTGTTGGGCCCATCCTTTTGCACGGTGCGTGTCACGACTGGCTGGTCACACCTGCACACTGTGCCACCCCCGGGGTCAGAGCTGCTGCTTCCCAAGGGCTCCGGGCCTCTCCCTCCTCCTGGGCCCCTTCCCACAACGGGCTGGGAGAGCACGGAGCCCCGTGGAGCTGAGGTGCCTCTGTCCTCTGCCTGCTCATCAGCCCAGAGGAAGAAGTTGCAGGAGCTGGAGCTGCACTTGTAGAACTGGCGGCCGCGGTTGGGCCCGTCCTTGCGCACGGTGAGCAGCAGCGCTTCCACCCCGCAGTTACACACCACGGCGTTGTTCCCGTCCTCTGGAGCGGCTGGGGGAGCAGCACTGGCTGTTCTGGGGGAGCTCACGGAGAGCAGGTGTCCCCGTGACAGGTTTGTGGTCGTCCTCACGGGCCTGTTCTCACCACCACGTCTGTTCAAGGAGTGGTTGACCTGCAGGTGATGTGTTGGTTGGTTGGCTGATGGTGTGGGTTGGGATGATCTGTGTAAGTACTTGAGGTCCAAGAGCTCTTTCAGCATCTCATCACAGCCTCCAATGCAGCCAACAAACTCCAGGGGCATCACGGGTGGAACGCTGCCTCTCTTGAATTTAAACTTCAATCTACCAGGAAAGGAAGAGTCAAAGTCACCCAGTTAATTTCTCATCAACGCACCACAATTTAGACTTGAATTTTTATACCCTTCTTCTTCCTATCCCCAAGCCAAGTGTTACTCCAGCTTTCCAAGGCCATAATGGACAATGATTGCCCAGCCTAGCCCATGGAAGTCTCTGCCCTGATGTCCAACAGGTAATGCCTGAGGGGCTGTGTTTCCCCAAGGGATAACTGGTATGGCCTACCTGTGAACTGGGTGGGGTTGACACACATCACAGATGCTCTCGTCCCTGGCCACATCCAGCACAAAATCAGGGAACCAAACTGCAGTTTTACAGGCTGGATAACTGATGCAGCTGAGGTAGAACCTGCTGTGGGACAAAGGCACTGGATGAGGAAGAAGCAAAGTCAAAACAGTCGGTGATCTGTTCTGTCCTCTCAGCCATCAGAAATTGTCAAAACTACAATTTTTAAGGGCAAACACCTACTTGAGAAGAGATTCAGCTGAGTCCACGCAGCTTATGGAGCTGGTGGAGTCAGTGAGCTGCAGCCCAAGGTTTCCAAGGTTTTACCAAAGGAGGTAAACGAGCCCCTAGGAAAACAAACCACTGCAGAATGCTACTTGCTACAAGAGGGAAGATCACCAACCCGCCATTCTTCCTGGTCTTCAGGACCATGTCATTGTTGCACTGTGGACACTTCCGAACAGAAACAGGGATTGCTGGGTACACCTCTTCCTGCTCTGGAATTTCTGCAGCTTCTCCAAAATACTGAGCCAGGGCCTCATCCAACCTGTAGAGAAACAAGCAGAGCATGCTATGTGTCTCTGCAAGGAGCAATCAGGTGCTGCAGTAACTCAGCACCTGCTGTCCCCCCCCACAGCCCCTCTGAGCTATTCCACAAGTATGTTGACCCAGCACCATGTTCCTAGAACAGGAAAGGTGTGGATACAACATCAAAGAGGTCAGTGCATGTTGCCATCCCCAAATTTAATCTTAACAGCTCATCTTGGTTTAAACCCTTAGTTGGCATGAACTCCTGACAGTGTGCCAGGCTTCCAGTCATCCCTTCCCATGCAAATGCCTACACATGCTGGGCAGAGCTCCAGGGAAACAGTGTGACAGGATGCCCCACTCCAGGGAAACAGTGTGACAGGATCCCCCACTCCAGGGAAACAGTGTGACAGGATTCCTCACTCCAGGCTGAGCCCCAGATGAGCAGCCAGCACCTCCCACAACAGCAAAGCAAACGGAAGAGGGCAAAGACTGGACTCACTTGTTGGCCCTGGCCACAGCTTCAATGAAGACCTGCTTGTACTTCTGAACCTGCTGGTGCAACACTACTGCTTTGTCTTTCTTCCCCTCACAGATCAGTTTTAGATCTGCCTCCAGCTCAGCTCGAAGGTCAGGCTTGGACATCTCATAGCCCATGGAATCATAGCCTGAGGAATATACGGAATGGTGAGGGAAAGGAAGGAGAAAAAAGAACGTGCCATGTTGCTGAGGAGCACTGCCCTCACCTTCCACCAGCCCCATGCCCAGGTGGCCAGGCAGGAAGCGCTGATCCGCCGTGAGCCCCACGTACATCCGTGTCTTGATCGTCTCGATGTGCTCGGCGTGGGTGGCGTCGGTCCCTGGAAACAGACAGGTGTCAGTCAGAGCAGGTGCCAAAAAGTGACTGCCTCTGTGCCTGGGGCAGAGTGCAAGGGGCTGAAGGGACAAGGACACAACTTATGGTGAGCACTGCCCTCATGGCCCACTGTCACTGAGCCCAGCAAAGTGCTGGTGGCACACCCTGGACCTGAAGTTGCCCATCTCCTGGGGTACTGGAGGCACTCTGCACACTCCCTGGGGTGTTTGGACTTTGCCCACAAGTCTCTATATATATCCCTTTGTTTTGCTCTCTTAAGTGATTTTTTATCTGAAGTGACATTCAGAACTCCTCCTAGCAAACTCCCTCTGCCAAGAGCAAGAGGCCACGCTGCCAGTACTGACCAATGCCATGTTTCTCCATGAGGGCAATGAGATCCGCTTCCGTGAGGAGCAATGGAGGGCTGGTTTCCCCATCCACCATCTCCACTGTGGTGGGCTGAAAGCGAGACCCTTTCTGATACACTGGGATAACCTGAAGGGAAGGAGAATCTCTTTGAAACCGTTTCCTGGTCCATTCACTCAGGACAAAATGTCACACCCACAGCAGGCCAGTGCAGCAACAGAGAAGCAGCCTGTTCCGGAGGAGACCCAGCTTCAGGGCCCTTGGGATCAGCCAGCAATGAGCTGCCAGAGAGACCATGGAACAGCAATGGCAGTTCCTCTTGGTGAATAAAGTCAATCCCACAGCCCTATAGTCTCTACTGTGGTGTCAGAAGGGGAAGGAGCTATCCGAAGCTGGCTCAATAAAGCTGCATAGGTTTCTAGCAGAGAAGGCTCTGAGTGGAACAGCCAGAAATGGCCAAAGGATGTTTTCCAGAGGGGTCTGAAGCTGGCAGTGAAGTGCTACTTTAGTGTCTCCCACCTGTGTTATTCAAGGGCATTACCTTATCACTCCACTTGTCATAAGGATAGACTTCCAGGTAATTTCGGGCCAGGATCATCAGTCCTTGAGCAACGAATCGCTCGTTGGCAATGTCGATCTCCACAGTTGTTTCCTGTCCCTTGGCATCTTGAGAGCAGCAAGCCAAGAAATGGCGCACGATGAATTCGTAGAGTCTCTGCTCACTGCCCTGAGACCAAACAATGAATGGGATCAGTGTCCTCCTGAGTCCAGAAATTAGTGGGATCTCAGGTGAGGATCCTGTGCTAATGACCATGTTATTATGGCTTTTATTTTTATTTGTCAAGCAACACAACTCAGCCTCTGGTGACACCCACCTGCAGGTTAGTGGTGTATTTTGTGGGGTGAATGGGAGGGTGAGCCTGATCGGATTTGGTTCCACTCCGAGGGGTTGGCCCACCCTGATCCAAAATCCTCTGTGCAAACGCTCCCCAGTTTGGGTCCTGTGTTTGCTGCTGTACTAAGGCAGAAAGGTTCAGCTCCTTGGGGAAAATGTTGGTCTCGGTTCGGGGGTAGCTAATGAATCTTAAGAAGAAAAACAGGAGAGCACTTAGAGGTGCTCCAAGATGCTTCTCATTTTGGACAAAAAGGCATTTACTTTCAAAATAATTAAGTCTACCAAGCCAAGTCTTGGTTTCTTACCCTTTAGTATAGAGTTTTTCTGCCAATGTCATGGTTTCCTTTGCATTTATTTTCAGTTTGCGGGAAGCCAACTTCTCAAGTTCCTGCATTGGGAAGAGCCAGAAAAAGCAGAAGCATTAGTGTATAATTCAGAGCAGTGAGTAAAACATCTGTTCAAAGCTCCTTCCAGAGAAGTCCTCTCCAGAGTTCAAACATACCACAGTGTCCAGGGGCAGAGGTCTCCACTTGCTCTTTGGCTTGCTCGCAACATCAACAACTGTTGCTACCGGATCCTAAACAGAGTAAGCAAAACCTAAATCTCCTCTAAGAGTTTACACAAGCTCTCCTTTAGAAGTCTTGAACAAGATAGATACAGGGAATGTTTGGCTTAATCTGGATTATAGAACTATTTACAAGCTTTCCTACCTCCATGCACATTTGGTAAAGGACCAGGCACGCTGTGTGATTGAAGAGCCGGTTCCTCTTCCAGTTGAAGACCACGTTTCCATCTTCATGGTCGTGGGTCACTGTGGTGAACAACACAGCTGGCTGATAGAGTAGTCACAAACTGGAGACATCATAAAAGCACTTGGAAACTTTTCAGTTCTGCTCAGTGGTCACAGCAGAGGAAGGGGAAACCAGCATGGTGTGTTTGTTGCTCCAATGTTTTTCCTTCCTGTGCACATCAAACCCTCTGAGACGGAGCCCAGGATTGGTTTTCCCCAAACATACCTTTAATTTTGTAGAAGGCTTCAGGAACAAAGGCCTGGATGGCTTTAAAGCGTTCAACTACAAATCCCAGTGTTGGGAACTGGCAGCTACCATAACTGATCAGCTGATCTGCTAAAATATCAGGGAAGATCTTCTGGAGCCTTAGCGTCTGGAATCTGGTGAAGGCAGCACCTGAGAAAACAAATTTGGGCACCAGAACTGAATACAACAACGCTGAATGATAATAACAGCATTCCAGATGGTTCTTTTTAATACTCTATTTTATTCTGTTTAATACTCAGTTGCAAAGACTTGCTGGTGTTGTGTGAGCTATAACCCCAATATGTGCTTCGTGAAGCAATTTCCTCCTTTCAGGAGGAATTTCTTCACAGAAAGAGTTGTTAAATGTTGGAATGGACTGTCCAGGGAGGTGGTGGAGTCACCATCCATGGAGGTGTTAAAAAAAACCATCTGGATGTGGCACCGAGTGCTCTGGTCTAGTTGACAAGGTAGTGATTGTTCACAGGTTGGACTTGGAGGTCTTTTCCAACCTAAATGATTCTCTCGTTCAAAGAGCACGTTTCCAGTTAAACACAAGATCTCAATTAGTTGTACCTGCATGTATCCAAAAATCAGGTTTATGACACTACAGAGGGCATTTCTGCCTTCTGTTGAGGATACAGAAGAGATGTTTCCATACCTATCCTGAGGTCCAGCTCCTGCCTGACTTCCACGGCATCGCTCGTGTTTTGGTCCGGTTGGGTGAGGTTCTCACAGGCTGATCTGACAGCATGAAGGGTGATCTCTGAGAAACGGGCTCGGAAAACCTGCAGGTTTGGCTTTACTGCCACATTCACACAAAAGGGAAATCAGAGTGACTCAAACACCAGCATGGAGGAGCAACTGATAAACACCTTTCCAACAACTGAATGTATTTCTGGTTTATCATAGCCACGTATTTATCACAACTACAGTCAGCATTTAACCTGGACACAGTAAGACTGGGAATGTGCCTATGCTAAAAGATCTCTGAGCAGCTGTCAAACCTTTAGTGGAACTGAGACTGATGGAGACACTCTACACACCAGCCTTGCACACGTGGATGATCTCAAAGCCAATGTTCTCCCCTTCTCGATCACAGTCAGTCCAGATCACCAGGGCTTGGCACTGCTGGATTTCTCGCTCAAGGGTTTTCTGAGAGGAGAGAACAACACAGTGAGACATTCCAGGCCACTTGCTTTGTCATTTAATTTTGGAATGACTCACTGCACACGAAATGCAACATGTATCCATGGAGATGGATTGTTGCAATAACATTTGGTAATTGCGTGTCTCATGAGATTAGGCAGCTTTCAAAAGAATTGAGTCATTTATTTATTTCTAATTCTGTTAAAAAGCTTGGCTTGGAGCGGGTTGTACCACAATCTGTTTTCTAAAAATGTCTTTTTTTTGTAAAGCTGAGAGACAATCGCCAATTCCACCTTGTTGGAAAAAACCTTATCTAATTTTAGCAAAGTAGTTGTTCCTTCACTGCACTATTTGTACATGACCAGGAGAGTTTCAATGCCACAAAAAACAACATTAATAATCCTAGGAAATGCAAGAGGAATCTGCTAAACTCTAGAAATTTGGATGTTAAGGACAAAGGTACAGTGGTCCTTCTGTCTGGGACAACATTTGTTGAACCAACCCCTAAACTCAGTTTCAGGGAAATTCCTAACTTTGATGTACCTTGATATCCAGGTAATTTTCAGGGCAATACTTCTCAATTTCAGCATCAAAAAGAGCTAAAGGGTTGCAGCTATGCCTGGAAAACACAGGATAAACAGTTTGGATCACACAAACTAAAACACATGCTGTGAGACATAACTGGTGCTAAGTACTGCAACTAATAATGTATTTTATCACAGGCCTCAGACAACATAGAGTTCACATGAAATGTTGAGTAACACTTGAAAGGAACAGAATCAAAAAACAGCCACATAGAACAACAAATCTGGAAGGCAACAAGCAAGTTCTCCTATTTCAAGCCCAGAGAGCCATAAGAAGTAAGGCAGAGAAAACACTTTGCTTCCCAGGACAGCTCCTGGCTGAACAAAGAACACAAAACCATCCCATTTTGGAACCAGTTTAATTCCCTGGGTCTGCCTTGATGTGTTTTAACCAGTATTATGACTTATGGGGTTTTCAGCACTCCGAAAACAGGGATTTGAAACAACACTTTAGCTACTCTCCATAAAATTTGGAACTCATCACCCTGCTGTGTCACAGTCCCTCCCTGCTCCCTTGTCTTTGAGTTGCAGTGTCCCACTTGGCTCAGGGCTGAGAGTAGGAGGTGACAGACCCTTCCTGTGAGGGGCAGGAGGTGACAGACCCTCTCTGTGAGGGGCAGGAGGTACAAACCATTTGCGAAAGGGCATCCTGAAATCATGAGCCAGTAAGTGTCCTGACACGGATGTCATCACCATGGTAACATTCTGCAAGAGACAGAGCAAGGTAATTAGTGCCCATCATTCTCTGAAAACAGCCTCCAAATCTTCCTCCAGCTCTGTTTACACGATCAGTGACACCTCTCTACTGTTAATCACAGAATGGTTTGAGCTGGAAGGGACCTTAAAGACCATCTCATTCCACCCCCTGCCAAGGGCAGGGACACCTTCCACTATCCCAGGTTGCTCCAAGCACTTCCAGGGATAGGGCATCCACAACTAACACATCATAACAAGCTCTTCTCTCTACTGACAGCTAAATCCATGGCTTTATCCTCCATTTTTGTAGGAAGCTCCTAATTCTAAACAGCAATGTCATTTTGACTGATACAAAACCAGAGAGTTGAAAGACTTAGAGCAAAAAACACGATTCAGCCACGAAAACATCTGTCTTCTCATCTTTGGGCAGAACATCCCCATCGCTGGTGATTCGTTTTTAACTCCTGACAAGTGGCTTTTATTAATTAGTATTTTCACTTTGTTAATCCAGCATCAGACTGCGAGGATACTCTTACCTGACCAAACATTTGGTAGTCATATTCATAGATCTTGTTGAACTTGGAAAACCCTTCTCTCTGGAAGGAAAAGGAGAGTTCCTGAGTTTCTGACTTTTATCAGATGAGTTTCTGACTTTTAACAGAAAACAAACACATCCTGCCTTGCTTTGTACATGCTGTGATGGAGCACAGGAGGCACATGACAAGGGAAAACCAGGTATTGGGGATAATGGGAACTGCAGCAGCAGAATGGAAATTGCCTGTGTCACTGTGCAGATACTGAAACAGTAATTTCCAAAGTAAGAGTATTTTAAGTGATGCCTGAAGGGGATTCCAGGGTTATCTCCCCATGGATAAAGAACTGATTTGTTTAATGAGGCTGGCCAGTGATCACAGAAACTCCTGACAAACACCTGTCCCACTCCAAATGACAAGCTCCAGGTCCCCAAGGCTACCTCCCACCTGAGACTCATGGAAGTTTCTAGATTGTGTATTTTTTAGATTTATGTATTTCAAGATTGTGTAACACATGCCAAATGTGTTTGGGAGTCTCAGATCCCTTTTCCTTGTGGCTTAAGTGCTGTTGGAGTTCAGTTCCCTCTGCCAAGGCTGCCTTTACCCAGCACTGATCTCCCTGGTGAGGGCTCCCTGTGTCATTCCCAGATTAGCAGTGTATGACAAAGTTTCAGTTCCTGAAACCTATCCGTTGGCATGTATTAAAGTCAAAAAACACCACTTCTGCAACATCAGCAAATGTCAGGGGCTTACTGGATAAACAGAATAAAGCAAAGATGGGCTGTGATCTGGACGAAGAGGAATTCAAAGATCTGTCTTCTCTGCTGCTCTGTTTTGTGACCTGTGAGAGTCTGCATAATCACTTGATGTTTCCAAAGCAGGAAATCAGAAGGTGCTTCCAGACCAGAATCAGAGAATCACTGAGGTTGGAAAAGACTTCCCAGGTCATTGAGCCCAATTTGTGAGTGATCCCCACCTTGTCCCCCAGCCCAGAACACTGAGTGCCATGTCCATCCTTCCTTGGACGGCTCCAGGGATGGGGACTCCAAATCTCTAAGGGCAGCCCCTTCCCATGCCTGACCACGCTTTCCATGAAGAAATTCTTCCTGATGTCCAGCCTGAACCTCCCCTGGCATAGCTTGAGGCCATTCTCTCTTGTCCTATCCCTTGTTACCTGGGAGAAGAAACCAACCCCCACCTCCCAGAACCTCCTTTATTTGACTGCAAGGTGTTCTTGAGAACCTGAGCATGGACAGTCCCAATCAAGGAAGAAATCATCCTGTTTCTGCAGAAAAAAAACCCAGCAAATACACGACCTAGAAACTTCCACGAATGAGGTGGGAGGTACCTTTGAGGACCCGGGGCTGCCACACAGAGCTCCCCTGAGCCCAGGACTGTGCTGCTGAGCCACTCCTGCACGCGTGGGGCAGCAAGGAGACCTGGTGTGTCCCTACCCTTCGCATCCTGCTGTTGGAGAGCAGATCTGCAATCCCTCGGGCAGCATCGTTCTTCTCCGCCACGCACAGGACCTTCCGGATCCTCTGGAATGCCACGTCCTCCGCGGCCCGGGAGAAGAGGCGCCAGGGCTGGGGCAGCATCCCGCCCCTGGCCAGCAGCCTCACCTGGAGGTTCATGGCAGGGGCTGGGGACGAGGCATCGCTGCTGCTGCGGGGGCCGGGCCCTGCGGGAATGGACAGGGATGGCTGCTGTCCCCCCTGCGGCCGGACACGCCGGAGGGTTCCAGGGCAGCCCCCGAGGGGCTGCAGAACGTGTCACCCGCTCCACACGCGGCTGCCGGGGGGTCCCGCAGGGCCCCGGCCCCTCCTGCTCTCCCGGAAACAGGGCACACCTTTCCTCCCCTTTCCCCCCCTGTTTTTCCAGGTTCTCCCCCATTTCCCACCTCCCCGGGCTCTCCCTCACCCCGGGCGGCCCCTCCCCTTCCCCCCCGGTTCTTCCCCTTTTCCCCACGGCTTTCCCATGTTCCCCCCCACCGTTTACCCTCAAGGCCGGGCTCTGCCTCTCCCTGGGCAGCCCCTCTTCAACCCCCCCGGGTTCTCCCCCACCCAGGGCAGACCCTCCCCTCCGGTTTCCTCCCCTGCTCCTCCTGTTTTGCTCTTTTTTCCCTTTTTTCCCCATTTTCCCTCGTTCCTCCTTCACCTCCCTCCCTCCCGCGCTCTCCCTGTCGCTCTGCGCTCACCGTCACGTCCTGCCGTAAAGCGTCACAAAC
>WEIV01001916.1:315263-339262 GCA_013390005.1 Calyptomena viridis
CACCCCGCCTCGGTTCCCCCCCTTCCCCGCCGCCGTCGAGCCCGTCCGAGGTCAGTACCGACAAAGGGCGACGACAGTAAAAATAAATACCCACAGCCGAGGGTGAGAGGAGGTGGCGGCCGTGCCGCTTCCTGCCGGCGGGGGTCGGAGGCCGCGCGTCATGTGACCCCAAGATGGCTGCGGGGCCGTGAGGAGGCGGCTCNGGGGACCGGGGGCGCGTCGCTGCTCCATGTCGGCTCCGTCCTGCGGGAAATATGATCAGCGCCCCTGACGTGGTGGCCTTCACCAGGGAGGAGGAGCTGGAGGATGATCTGTACCGCGAGCCGCCTCTGCCCGAGGAGTACTCGGTGCCGCTGTTCCCCTTCGCCGGCCACGGCGCCAACCCCTGGGCCAAGGTCGGCGGCTCCAAGTTCACCCGGGACTTCATCCTCATCTCCGAGTTCTCGGAGCAAGTGGGGCCCCAGCCCCTCCTGACCATCCCCGATGACGCCAAAGTGTCGGGCACCTTCGATCTCAATTACTTTTCCCTGCGGATCATGTCCGTGGATTACCAGGCATCCTTCGTGGGACACCCTCCTGGCTCTGCCTACCCGAAGCTGAACTTTGTGGAGGATTCCAAGGTGGTGCTGGGGGACTCCAAGGAAGGGGCCTTTGCCTACGTGCACCACTTGACCCTGTATGACCTGGAAGCCAGGGGCTTCGTGAGGCCCTTCTGCATGGCCTATATTTCTGCTGACGAGCACAAAATCATGCAGCAGTTTCAGGAACTCTCCACTGAGTTCTCCAAAGCCTCTGAATGCCTGAAGACGGGAAACCGGAAAGCTTTTGCCAATGAACTGGAGAAGAAACTGAAGGATCTCGACTACACCAGGACTGTCCTGCACAACGAGACTGAGCTGCAGAAGAAGGCCAACGACAAGGGGTATTACACGACTCAAGCCATCGAGAAGGCCAACGAGCTGGCCAGTGTGGAAAAATCAATCATTGAGCACCAAGACCTGCTGAAGCAGATCCGGTCGTATCCCTACAGGAAGCTGAAGGAGTCAGAGTTCCACCCCTACGAGCCAGAGTGTGCCTTGGATCGGGCTGACATGGGCTGCGATCAGGACACAACTCTCTCCGACCCTGCAGAGCCCGATGAAACGCATCTTTACACCCACACCCCGTCCTACACCCCCAAGCTCATCAAAGCCAAGTCTGCCAAGTGCTTTGACAAGAAGCTGAAGACACTGGAGGAGCTCTGCGACATTTATTTTTTCACGCAAACCCTTGACCATCTGCACCATATTGAGAGGACTTTCCGAGGTGATGTGTGTTACCTCCTGACGGAGCAGATCAGCCGGGCACTCCTAAAGCAGCAGAGTGTCACCAACTTCCTCTTCGAGGATGTGTCTTTTCTGGATGAAAAACCACCTGAGAAACAGTACAGAGGCTGCCAGGGGCTCGGCCAAGATGCCATGGATGGAAAGTGTTTGGAAGAGTCCCTTGCTCCTAAAGTGGTCATCAGCCTGGGCTCCTACAAGTCCAGCGTGGAGTGTGTTCCCATCAAGATGGAGCAGGAAATGGAGGACTCTGAAGAGCCCAAAATGTCCGAGTCGGTGACATCCGAGCACCAGGAGAACCTGGACTATCTGGATGCAGATATCAAGGGCAGCATCAGCAGCGGGGAGAGCATCGAGGTGCTGGGGACGGAGAAGTCGGGCTCTGGGCTGACAAAATCGGAGAGCCAGGCCAGCCTGCCCGTCATTCCCAGCCCCCAGGCGGGCCGGAGCAAGGTGAGCAGCCGGCGCACCGTCAGCGAGGACAGCATCGAGGTGCTCAGCACGTGTCCCTCCGAGTCCCTCATCCCAGAGGATTTCAAGGCGAGCTACCCAAGTGCCATTAACGAGGAGCCCTACGTGGACAACGACAACGAGGGAGGCCTTCGCTTCACGCCCAGACTGAGCCCGGGCATCGCCGACGAGCAGGATGACGTATCGAAGCAGGAAAGCTTAGTGCAGGTTGATGCTGCCTGTTGCATCGGGAAGGAGAGTCCCAACTTCCTGGAGGCTCTGCCCGAGCTGGGACAGAAGCCGTGCGAGGAGGACGGGGTGGTCCGGATCCCGCCGCAGCCGTACCGGGCGGCCGAGCCGGGGCTGCGTGGGGGCTTCCCCTCCCACGACGGTGCCTCGGGGGGGCTCCTGCCCTACGAGCTCGACTCGCGCTACGTGTCGGGCAGCAGGGAGGTCAGCAAGAGCAGCCTGGACGAGTGCTCGGACTCCACCAGCTACATCAGCAGCGCCGCCTCCACGTGCTCCGACAGGACCCCTTCTCCCGCCCATCCCACCTGCCAGCCCGGAGAAAGGCACAGGAAGAGGGCCGGGCAGAACGCGCTGCGGTTCATCCGGCAGTATCCCTTTGCCCACCCCGCCATCTACTCCCTGCTCAGCGGGAGGACCCTGGTGGTGCTGGGGGAGGACGAGGCCATGGTCAAGAAGCTCGTGACGGCGCTTTCCATCTTCGTCCCGAACTGTGGTGTGTACGCCAAGCCCGTGAAGCACTGGGTCACTTCCCCTTTGCACCTGGTGGATTTCCAGAAGTGGAAGTTGATTGGGCTCCAGAGGTAAATCGGAGGATCTCTTTGCTTTAATGGTGGTGGGGTGTGTGGTGAGAGCTTCATCTCAGAGGGGAATGGGTGAGCAGGGGAGGTCTCCAATTACCTACACAGCTGCCACGAATTTCTGCTTGTGGGATTTAGTTTGGTAAAGGGGTAGATTTTGCTCTTTATGTCCAGCCTGACTTGAGAGTTAATATTTAAAACATCAGCTGGGTGTTTGCTGCCTGCCTCAGGTGAGTTATTTGGCCAGGAGGTTTTCTTTTGGTTTTTGTTTGTCTGACAAAGCAGAGAACAAACACCCAAGTCCTGCTGGGTTCATGGACAATCTAATACAAGTATTCCTGGAGTCCCTTGTGTGCTCTGCTTTCCCATCTCCTGCTGGAAGTCTTCTGATGTTTCTAGCTGGAATTTTGAGGTTTAAATGGTGCTTTGCTGTGTGGGAGGGTTTTTCCTGATGAAGAAGTGATGAAATCTATAGGTCAGAAATTGGGCTGGTGCAGCACCTTGGAGCTGGGGAGGAAAAAAGGCCCATGGAGCTGTGCAGGTAAAGTGTGTGCAGAAAACCTCTGCATGGGAGGAGAACCATCCCAAAACCCCTTCCCAACACCCAGTCCTGAAATGTGGCTTCATACTAGCAAACAGCAAGTGCTTAGCTCAAGCCCTCCCTTTATTGCTCTTGTGATAAGGATTTTTTTGGGTGTTAGCAGGACGTGTTCAGGTGCAGGTGTGACAGGGAATGGCCATTGCAGTCACCAGTGTGGAAAACATGAGTCAGAGTGGCAGTCCAGTGCTCAGAGCTGGGCTGGAGTGAAAGAGCTGGGCTGAAAGAGTGTCTGAGCAGCATGGAACTTAAAACACACAAACCTGCTCTCTGGGCTGCAGAATATTGCATTGCTGGGGGTTGTGGATGGTGAAATTACCCAAAACTGTGAGTTTACCCTCATTTCTGTGCTCATGAGGCAGGATGACAGCTCTGCCAACAGCTGCTCACAAACTCTCTGTCTGTCAGTGAGGTTTTTAAAAGCCCCAAGTGTTTACTCATTGCTCAATGTTTGCGGTTAGATGCAATTTTTATAAACAGGAATCTTTTTTTAGGAACTGCCTGTAACGTGTCAGTCATTTCAGCTCTCCTCCGTGGAATGTTAATTAAGTGTTGGGTTTAATGTGGGTGCTCTTGGCAAACCAATTTACGAGGGCTCTTAGAAGGAACTTGCAGGCTAAATCATTTATTCCAGTAAGGATCCTGTGTCTCCTAAGGCCAGGTGCTGCTTGTCCATGGGGGCAGCCCTTGCACCAGTTGGGGCTCCCAGTTTGGGGCTGGGAGCTGTATCCCAGCCCAGAGAATGGAGAGCTGTCACCACAGAGAATGGAGGAGCTGAAGGGTTGGCGTAGGCTCGTGATTTGCATGTAAATAACATTAGGTGAAGCTTGGTGGGTAATTGTGTGTTGTGAGCACGCTGGTGCTGTGGGTTTGCACCTGAGTCACAAATGGACAGGCTCAGCCAGGGAATATTTTGGTTTGAGGATGGTTCTCTCTTCTGAAGGAAAGGCAAAAGGTTTTGCTCCATTCAGAGCTTCAGCTACCTCATAGTGATTTGGAGGGAATGTGGAGCTCTTAGCAAGAGGCGGCTGGGTTGGATTTCTGAGTCCTTGTTGTCACATCCAGAAGCTTCCAGCTGATATAAGTTTTGTGTCTGTTCACCAGATGTGTCCTTTCACTCCCTCTCCATGTTGCTGAGGGAGGAGGCTGCCCTGAAGCGAAGTGCAGTGCACACAGCGAGGGTCAGGGTGTGTGGAGATCCAGGGAACTGAGGTTTCTTTGGGATCTGGCAGGCTGGAGAGGCTCTTTGTCCCCTCTCTTCCATGCTAGGCCTCATTAGCTCTCACATCAACTCATGAACTAGAGGAAAAGCACATGGGGTACAGGGCACGGACACAGCCCGCTGCTTAAATATCCTGTCCCCTCCAGCCGTGACCTCTCTCCTTGCTGTTCCAGGACGGTGTCACCTGCTGGGGTGAACGTGCTGCACGCCCTGAGCAGGTACAGCCGCTACCTGAGCATCCTGGACGCCGACAGCAAGACTCTGCGCTGCCCCCTGTACAAGGGCACCGTGGTGGCCCGGCTGGCCGACCACCGCACCCAGATCAAACGGGGCAGCACCTACTACATGCACGTCCAAAGTATCCTCACCCAGCTGTGCTCTAAAGCCTTCCTCTTCACCTTCTGCCATCATTTGCACCTTCCCATCAGTGAAAGGGAACCGGAGGAATCCGTCGTGAATCGCAGGAAGAACTTCCTGAAGCTCCAGCTGGGCCTTGCCAATGAAGATGTCAAAATCGTACAGTATTTGGCCGAGCTGCTGAAGCTGCACTACATTCAGGAACCGGGGCAGGGGCGCAACCCCCTGCTCAGATTTGACTATGTTCCCAGCTTTTTGTACAAAATCTAGCCTTGCACAGGCTGTGTGCCTGCGTGCTCGGAGTCTGACAGAGCTCACCCGTGCTTGACATTGCCACTGGCTGCAGTAGCTCTCACACGTCAGGAAGGGGCCGAGGTGTTGGTGTCTCTGCCCCACAGAAATCCGTGGGAAATCGGAAGGAGCGGATTTCTGGGTGTTCTCTGTAGCCAAGAACGTACGTGTTCCATCACATAAACCATCAGGCACTCTGTAAATGTTAAAAGGGGCACTGTTAACTTTGAAAGGTAGCATCCCAGGGGGATTATGGCGTGGAGAGGGGTGGGCTGTCTCGGGGATCAATACTTGCTGGTGTGCAGCCCCCAAAACAACACAGTGCTCCACTTCTGCCAGAACCCTGAGCGCTGTCAGTCCCTTCTGTGGAGCCAGGGCAGAGACCAGAGGGGAGATGTAAAGCTTTTCATCCAGTGTTGTGTCACGTGAGTGTAGCTCAGAGCTCCCTGGCAGGGTGGCAGCTCACAGGTCCCTGTCTGTGCACAGCTGTGCAAATGGTGTCTCTTCCTGCCTTTTTTGAGTTCCCTGACACTTCCCAGGACAGGTTGTCCCTGGGTGGGTGTGAGCACAGCGGAGGCACATGTGCTTCTCTCCAGAAAGGGTTTGCCAGTTTCTCCCAGCTTGGTTAAAATCAGGAAGGTGGAAGCACTCCCTAAAGCTGGCAGCCCCCGAGGTGGCTGCTGTGAATGTAGAGCACTGTGCCTTGTTCATTTGTCACGTCCAGTTTGCTGGGCCACCTCTGAGAAGGCTGGAGGGAGACTGGGAATCCTCAAAGCATGTGATGTCAGGGATGGCTTTTAAAGGAGAGAAGGGAACTGAATGAGGGTGTGTGCCCTCATTTTTAGGTGCTTTTTGTGATGGGGGAACCGATGGGATTCAGCTGGAGCTGTGCTGTGAGACAGCAGGCTGTTACCACAGGCTGGAGAGGTACTCAGGAGATCAGGGATGAATGTACTGGATTCCACGTTGTATCTGTGATAGTTTATTTTAATTTTTTTGTTGGGGAGTTGACGTTTGTGCTTTGTGGAAAAGCAGGGTCGATGTCGCTGCGTGCTGCTCCTGACTGAGCCATTGCTGTGTCACAACTACCTCTCCCTGGGCTCCTGGATGGCTCTGCATGGGGCAGAACTGCTGCTCTCTGAGCCTGGATACTGAGAACTTTTCCTTTCAAAGCTTCTGTGCCATAAAGGATGTGCCACCAGCGTGGTGACACTCCCAGATTGTTCCTGTCAGTGCTGACAGCTTTGTGTCCGGGCACAGCACTTCCCTCCAGAGTCTCATCAGAGATACTGAGCCTGGGCTGCTCTGCCCAGTGCCATGTGGCAATAGCAGCCCCTGTGGTACTTCTGAGCAAGAAAAGCCTTGCTAGGAAAGATATTCTTGGTTTTATTTCTTTTTAGCACTGATTTTGGGGTGAGAACAGCTGAGCTCATACAAGACCTGATGCGTTGTTTGGTTTGTTGGGTTTTTTTAAACCTCTCTTTATGGTGACGATGTGAGGCAGTGCTGGAAGTGAATGTGATCTTCCTTCTGAGCCTGGGAAGTTTCTGTGTACAGCCTTGGATTCCCCAGCATGGCTTAGACCTCACTGAGATTTGCACTACTCTGAAACCCATGTCCTGAAGGCAGGGAGGCTCCTTGGGGAGGCTGTTGTCTGGCCCCAGCTCAGCAGTACTGTTGCCACCTCTTTCTCTCCCCTGGGAAGGGTTCTGGGTTATAAACCAGCAAGGAAGAAAGGCTGTTTTTAAGGTTAATGCTGTTTCTGGTGGCTCAGCCAGGCCAGTTGAGCCTCGTGGTTCTCTCCAGAGGGATTTCTCAGGTGAGGGGTTGTTTGTGATGGTGTTTTGAGGTCTCAGTTGGAAGCAGTGTGGTGTGGCCTTTGCTGAAGGTGAGCTGTGTGTCCCTGTCGGGCTGCTCACCTTTACAACATGTTTAAAGCCCTTTCCTGTCCTACCTGTGCTCTCCTGTCGTGTGTGAACTGGGTCTGCTGGTGAAAGGCCTCTGTGTTCATCAAATCATCTGCTTCCTGAAGTGACTCAAGGTGTCCTCTGGTCGATTCATGTGCACTCGAACTTCCACAAAGCTGATGTGAGATTCCCTAGGGGAGGAGACATCTCATTAAATGAGTAATGCAGGTGACACCAGGCAGACGAAAGCTCCCAGTGTCCTGCTCTGGAGCAGTGCTTAGAACAGGAGCTTGTTTCCTGCTGAAAAACAACCTGGTGCTGTTTGGGTTTGAGGAGAGAGGGAGGGACAAAGTTTTTTCCTGCTGACTCACTCACGTCTTGCTCCAGGCTGACAGTGTGGAGCAGGAGGGATGATTAGTGGTGGCTCATCTCTTAGTCACAGTGGTCTCGACCTCTGGTGTTCTGCTGTGCTCATAAATTGATAAATAACTCGCTTGCTCCCTCTGTCAAACCTCTAGTACCTGATACTCAAGGCTGTGTTGAGCAATACTTGCACTACCACCTGTCTGACCTGCTTCAGCTCTCCACCACCAAGCAACTCTGATTTGGGAGGATGCCCCAGGGGCTTGGCTGGGACATCATCCCATTCCAAACGGGAGCTCTGTGGTTATCTGCAAGTGGGAGCTGTGGAGAAACACACCCTGGAGTGCTTCTCCTCCTCTCTCTCCTCTCAGCAGCATAACCTCTGATCTTGGACTCTGGGAAAGTGGGAGTTACACCAGGCTGTGGCACCTTGGTGCAACCAGAGCCCAGCTTGCCCTCGCTGCTTGTGGTGGCAGAAACTGGGGAGATTCCGAGCGCAACTGGTGTTTGGGAGCTGAATTCCTCTTCCTCAATATTTCTCTGTCTGACCTTCTGCTCCTGTACTGTACAGATCCCTCTATCAGCACTTTAGGACTTTCCCCCATCTCGCTGTGGTACCTCACCCTTTTCTGATATCCACAGACGTACAAGTCACAGCCTTTGCACTGACAGCTCCCGCCATGAGTCCTGGCACGTGTGTCGTCGGCTTGCCTGTGCCATCCTTCCCCCAGGAGCAGGGCATGTTCCTGGCAGTGGCAGTGCCATCCTCACCAGGCTCTCAGCTGCCAGAGCCAGCAGTGCCCTGCATGGCCATCGCCTGCTTCCGTGAGTGCTGCCAGCCCAGCATGTCCCTGTCTCCTGCACGGCCCCGCCAGCTCCCTCCTCGCTGCCAGGGACAGGGGGTGTTAAACCCGAGCCAGAATTCATCAGGGCAGAATTCCCCCTGGCCAGGAGGGAGGGCTCCTGTTTCCCACTCCTCTTCCCGACTGCCAGCTCCTGCTCTGCTCTCCACTAACCTGCCACTTCCAGCTCCCACCCGAGGAGGGTCAGCCATAGCTGTAGGTGATCTTAACCCTACACAGGTTTCATTTCTCAGAGAACAGTGCTCAGATTTCCTTTCATCCGGTAGCAATCCCTTCCAAGCAGGTGCAAAGCTGCCTTGCCTTGGTAGGGAGGAGCTGCCTGTACTCTAGCAATACTCACCATGTTGGGAGGGGTGGGAGAGGCACTCCCGGGGTGGGAGCTGATGGCTCTGTGCCTCCGGGCCAGTTCTTTGGTTTTCCTTGAGTGTGGGAGGCCCTGAGCCCCCCGGTCTGGTGTGGAGTCACACCCCAGGCTGCGGATTCCGGGATCTGGGCAGGCCCAGGACTCAGCAGCACTGTGAGAAGGCTGCGCCAAGGTGCAATGGGAATTCAGGGAGCTGCCCAGGCTGCAGGAGAACACCTGCCCCAGAGCACATCAGAGCACCTGATGTCAGAGGGGCCACAAACCCACCCACCGCTCCCCGAGACAGATGTAACTGGAAGGCAGGAACAGGGTACCCGGTCCTGCCAGCGGCACCACTGCTGGCACGGGGATGGGGCTGGGCTTGGAGCTGCCTCTGAGGGCTGCCAGGAGGCTGTGAGGAATTCCCATCTTATTTTAAAGCACTGTATCCTATCCCTGCATGTTGAGTTCCGTGTGTGTGCCTGTGCCGAATGCTTGCGTCAGTAGTTAGAGCGAGTGTGACCGGGAGAAATCCAAGAAGCATGTCTTAGTGTCGTGCTGTAAGTGTTACTGCACAAGAGTTTAACAGATGTTAATAACACCAAATGACTAGTCTGAGAAATGTACTTTTAAAAAAAAAATTATTTATTTGGGTTCAGATATTTTTGAAATACAAAAAAAAAAAAAAAAATTGGTCGTATTTTTTAAAGCTTATAATTCTTGTCATACATTGTGGTTAAATTCTTAATTTTATCGTGCTTATTAAAAAATGGTTCAACTTCAGCTTTGTGCTCAGAGGTCTGAGAAAATACAGGAGGATGGGACAGTGATCCCAGGAGGGATGTTAGGGACAAGGCTGAGCCTTGTCACAGCCTGCAGGGGAGGTGGGAAGGCACATAGATTGAGGAGGAGTCCTTGAGGCTGAAACCAAGAGGGATTTTAGTGGCTGTGAGGTCTCTTGTGCAGATGGATTCCCCCATCCCTCCCGCTGCCATGGGCAGGGTGTCCAGGGAATGCAGACAGAACCAGCCTAAACCTCATCCTGCTGCTCCCACAGCCAGCAGGAGCTGGGTGGCACCTGGCTGTAAGGTGAGGGTGACCTGGTGCCCGGTCCCAATGGTGACACTGAGTGGTGAAGGGCTGGTGTTCCTACAGGAGCTGTGCTCAGGGGGTCCCTGTGCCCCACATGGGAGGAGAGAGGATGAGCTGCTGCTGCAGTTCCTGCAGGGAGGTGCTGGGAGAAGGCACTGGGGTGTTGGTCTTGGGCTGGGGTGCTGATATGCTGCAGTTCCAGGTACTCCCATGATTCTGGGAGCAGAGCACAGGTGTCTCCTCTTACAGGACAGGCAGCCCTGGGAGCGGGAAAGTGGCTGCAAAGGCTTCTACCTCTTCCTTCAGTGCCTTCAGCTCCCCACGGTATTTATCCTCCTCCAGTTTCTCCTTGAATTCCTTCAGTGTGGCCTTGGGGCTCATGTCCTTCTGCACACGCAGCACCAGCTCAATCCCTGCCAGGATGGGAGATGCCTTGGTCAGCTCTCACAGCTGCTGCATCCCACAGCTCTGCCAGCCCTGCTGCTTCCCCCTCCCATGGCAGGGACTTGCTGTCCCGGGAAACCAGTGTGGGACCCCCGAGGACAACTGGGACAAGACAGTGAGGGACAGGCTTTCCACTCACTGCCCGTGCAGTGGGGAGGGTTTGGTTGGTCCCAGCTGTGGCCAGATGTCCTCTCTCACATCCAGATGTGCAGGTGGAATGGTTATTCCCCACACACGGGTGTGCTCCCTTGCCAGCTGTGGGGAAGCTGCCCTGGCCCAGGATGCCCTGCACAGCCCAGGCTCACCTCTGTGGATGTACTGAGCCACCCTGCGAAAATCATCCTGCCGGAAGCCGCGCGAGGTGAGAGCCGGAGTCCCGAACCGCAGCCCGCTGGGGCGCAGGGCGCTGACATCACCTGCACCAGAACAAGGCACACGTGACCCAAACAGGTACCAAAACCACCACCTGTGGGATTTCAGCCTGGTTCCCAGTGTCCAGAGTGGACCAGGAGTAGGAAGCACCGTGGGAAGCTCTGCAACAGCCACGGGAGACTCTCCAGCATGTGGGGCAGGACATGGCAGAGCTCTGGGATCCCTCACCAGGACAGGTGTTCTTGTTGCAGGCGATGGAGCAGAGCTCCAGCACCCGCTCGGCCCGGCCGCCGTCGGTGCCTCTGCTGCGCAGGTCCAGGAGGATCAGGTGGTTGTCAGAGCCCCCTGCAAAGAGAGGGGTTTGGTGGGGATGTGGCATTGAGGAAATGCTGCTTCCACAAAAAAAGACTTGAGATTGCACCAGGGCCTGCCCCCGGTGTGGGAGGCTGGAGGGGGCCTGTCCTTGGGAATTGAGGTGCTTCAGAACAGGTTTGGGGATGTCCTGAGGAATTGTGCTGGCACAGCCCTGCCCATTGTGTCCATGCAAATGCTGCCCTCCTGGCCTGGCCTGGATCTCGGGATCAGCCCCATCCCACTGCCGAGTCCCATCCTCACCTGTGACGATGTTGTAGCCCATCTCCATCAGTGCTGTCGAGAGTGCTCTGCAGTTGGCCACCACCTGCTGCTGGTAAGCCTTGAACTCGGGTGTCATGGCCTGACGCAGCGCCACGGCGATCCCTGCAGAGGGAGGCAGGGCTGAGCTTTCGGGGGGCTCCCACCAGCACAGCTGGCAAGGATGTGTGGTACTGCCAGCAGAACTCATCCTGGAAGCTGAGCAAACTGATGGACACTCCCTTCCTTTCACATAACCAGGCTGGTGACATCGCCATGAGCCAAAACACAGGATGCACGAGCCTGGTCACTCCAGGCTGTGAGCCCTGTGGGGCAGCTGGAACTCCCTGTGCTGCTGCTGGGAGTCAGAGCCCTGCTAGGACACCTTTGCCAGCTCCCCTTGCCATGCTGGAGCTTGTGGCCAGCCCAGGTGTGTACCTGCAATGGCGTGGTTGTGGGGCCCTCCTTGCAGCCCCGGGAAGACCGCCTGGTTGATGAGGCTCTCCAGGTTGTAGGGCGTCTCCTTGCCTGTCTTGGGGTCCACACTGCGGGTGCCTGCAGGAGGGAGGGGCAGAGTCACTCACAGGGCAGCACGGCCACCCTTCTCTCACGAGCTGTTTTCACCCCCAGCCACTCAGAGCAAGGATGGTGGTTGCTCCTCTTCAAATCTGGGCCAGGGTTGGGCCAGGGGAGCTCCCCAGATGCTCCCAGGGCCTTCCTGCCCTCCCTCCTTCCCAGCTAGAGCAAGAAGGAGCATTAACTTGCAGCCCCCTCCCCTGGTGGGAGCATTTCTCCCGCTGGGTCAGGCACCTTTGCGGTAGAAGATCATCCCGGCCCTGCACCCCCTCAGTGTCTTGTGGGTGGTGGTGGAGACGACGTCGCAGTGGTCAAAGGGCGAGGGCACCACGCCGGCGGCCACCAGCCCACTGATGTGGGCCATGTCGGCCATGAGATAGGCTCCGTTGGCATCCGCGATCTTCCGCATGCGGGCGTAGTCCAGATTGCGGGAATAGCAGCTGACACCTGTGGGAAGATGGGATGAGGAGGGGACAGGAGCAGATGTGCCAGGAAACTGGGATAGCCCTGGGTCCAGCCCTGCAGAGGGGACAGCACACAGTGTCCTGCCAGGTCTCCTCCTGGCACTGCAGCATCCATGGGCTTGCTGGGGTGCTACTGGCTTTGGGGAGCCACCTCCACCCAGGGTGTGTCGCCACGGAGGTCAGTATGGGTTTGATCCTTACCTGCTATGATGAGTTTGGGGTGGAAGAGCCGGGCATTCTCCTCCAGCTGGTCATAGTCGATGTAACCAGTCTTGGGGTTGACCTGGGAGAGGAAGAGGAGGGTTCAGTCGCCTTGGTATGGTGACGACCAGCTGCAGTGCTGTCCTGCAGGAGGGGGTGCTGGGAGTCTGATGCTGGTACTTTTAACTTTAAGAGGCACCATCACTTATGACAACCAGATCCTGGCTCTGGCTGGAGCAGCTCCCATACCTTGTAGGGCATGGACTCAAAGAAGACAGAGGTGGCAGAGATCTTCTTCTTGTCCGTCATGAACCCGTGGGTGAGGTGACCTCCATCAGGCAGGTCCAGACCCATGATCCTGCCATGGGGCTCCACCAGGGCCGTGTACACCGCAAAGTTTGCAGGTGACCCTGCAGTGAGAGCCCACCAGGCTGGCTGTGAATGCTGGGGCACACAGAGACCAGGGCAACTATCCTGGCTCTTCTGGGCACCCCGTTACCTGAGTAGGGCTGGACGTTGACACCCCACTTCTGGGGGTCGAGCTGGTAGGCCTGCAGGGCTCGCTTTTGGCACAGTCTTTCCAGCTCATCCACAAACTCTGTCCCACCATAGTACCTGTGGTGAAGGATGGGGAAGGGAGTCAAACCAAACTCATTACTCAGAACAGTCCCTGTGACCAAGCTGTGGACAAACTGGGATGCCCTGTTTGTGACAGCCACAGCAGATGTGACCCTGCTGAAATTGTCCCATGTGTGACCAAGGACAGAAGCCAGGAGAGTTGAATCTTGCCCTGGAAGAGCTTTGCTGCCAGCACACAGAGACATCACTTCCTTCCCAGAGGTGAGGCCTGGCAGGGTGGGTGATTCTTCCCCCTGCCTGTGAGCATTTGGGTTGGTGTGACTCAGCCCCAGCCCCGTACCTCTGTCCTGGGTAACCCTCAGAGTATTTGTTGTTCATGCAGGACCCCAGGGCCTCCAGGACCGCTCGGCTCGCAAAGTTCTCCGATGCGATTAACTCCAGCCCCAGCCTCTGCCGCTGCTTCTCCTTCTTGATGATGCTGTGCACCTTTGGGAGAGGAGACAAACAACATCACGTTTGGCTCTGCACGGAGACATGGATGCTCCACCACAGGGTATGCACTGTTGGAGGACAGGGCATAGAGAGGGGCCTGGATAAGTGCTGGAGAAGGGAGACAAGATCCCTTCTTGGAACAGCTGATCCCAACGAGTTCACATGTCCAGTCACAGAGAAGGCACAGAGGATGGATGGGTTCCAGCAGCTCCGCCTTGGACGTTGCCATGTCCCTGGCTCAAGGAGGTCAGCATCCCATGGCTGTCGAGCTGGGCAGGGTCCAGGAAGGGGCTCTCACCTCTGGGTCATTTGTGTCAAGTGGCTCCATCACCATCTTGTTATGGGAGACCCAGAGCTCTGCACTGGGGAGACCCTGTGTTGAGTTTGCCATGATCCTGCTGGGTCCGAGTCACCTGCCAGTGGAGAGGCAGACTGTGGGATGGCAGCAGGGCTGGGAGCCTGGCACCACATCCCTGTGTGCCACCTGCTTCCATCCTGTATCTTCCCCAGAACACAAAGGGACCAGCCATGGGCTGTTGGGAGAGAAAAGCACACAAGCTCTGCCTCTGCTTGGCTCCATGGCACGTGTGATGCCCAGGCCTGGCAGCAGCCCTCTGGCCTGGTTGATGCCACTGCTGTTCAGCAGAATAACAGCCCAGCTGCTGCCTTGGCAAAAAACAATGCATCTTTTTACTCATTAACCCTGCGAGGGCAGTGGAGGGCTGTGAGCAGGTTATTGAGCAATCCCACACGGTTTCCTGGTGCCAAGCTGCCGAAGTCCATCCACTGTGGGCAGGGATGGATCCCTCATGGGCAGGGATGCTCGGCTGTGCTCCAGCTCGGGTTGCACTGGCAGGGTGGGAACCTCCACTGCCAGGCTGGGATGGGGAAAGGTCTGCGAGGGGAAGGGCAGGGTGCACTGCTCTGGCTCCGAGGAGGACGGCTGTGTCCTGCATGTTTCCCCAGTGCATGTCACAGAGATACCCACACCTACTGCTTTTGGAAAACCCACAGAAGGCTCGAGGGGGACAGAGCTCCTATTCCCCAGTCAGGATGAGACCCCCATATCCACTCTCGTAGTGGACACCAGTCCAGCCCTGGCAGCTCACCTGCTTCAGGGGAGAACCCCAGCCCTGAGGCTCCATCCCCACGGGGCTCTGCACCCGCTGTATCCTGGCTCCATGGCCTCCCACATCCCTGAGCGGCTCCCGGTGACGCGCGCATCCTGCCCTGAGCCGGGTGGCGGTGACCGGCGCTGCCTGCCCGGCTCTCAGCCCTGCCCTCCCCCGCCCCGCAGGGCTCCTACCCGCCGCCGCACCGATCCCGATCCCAATCTCGATCCCGCNGCGGTGACCTTGGCCGGGACGGGAGGGGCGGGGGGGCCGCCGGGGACACCCCTCTGGTGTCACCTCTCTCTCGTCACCCCCTGCCGTCACCCACAGCTCCTGCCGTCACCCACAGCTCCTGCCGTGCACCCGGAGGTGCCTCTCCCCCAGCCCTGGGGTGTCCCCAGTGTCCTGCAATCCAGGGATGCCTCTTCCTTCCCCCATGAGCCAAAGGATGGGAGCCCTTCCTCTCATCTCTGCACCGGGAAGGGAGCACCCCCAAAGTCCCCTGGATGAGACCGTGTCTCCAGGAAAGCCAGGCCATGGCACGGCATGGGCACGGTGCCACTGTCGTGGGGAGCAGAGCTGTCCCCTCTGTGGCAGGGCAGCCTCGGTGCCCGGAGTGATATCCAGGTGCTTGAGAAGGAGGAAGCTGCCAGGGGGATGAGTGGTGCAGGCCAGAGAGGGGCCATGCTTTGATTCTTCAAGTCCGAGTTAGTGGACGCGTTGGGCCAACCAGCCCAAGGGAACCTGTGCCTGCCGGGGCTTCAGGGGTTAAATCAACACACCACAAATTGAGGAACAAGATTAGGGAATAAGTGATCCCACTAAATTCCTCGTGATCCCAAGCCATGGGAAAATGGGGTTAGTCACTCCAGAGAGGAGCAGCAGAAGGGGAGTTAGCCAGGAGGTGAGACCACCCAGTGTGGGCAGAGCAGCCAAGGAACACAGCACCACCAATCCTGCCAGGACCCGCCAAGGTGGGTGAGCAGGAGGGGCGAGGAGAATGGGGGCTCACTGGGAGTGTAGTGGGTGGGCTGAGAGTTATACTGGGATGCAGCTTTGGTGTCGTTCTGGCCTTATAGTGCACCTCCCTGGCAAGGGCTTGGTGAAGAAACAGTCTGTTAACACGATTGTTACCAATCTAGATGGTTTTTGCTGTCTTGATTTGTCACTGGTTATCCAAAGTGGCCTTGGGGGATTTGGGTGTCCATGGATTGCTGCTGTGGTCTGTTGATAGAGAAATTGTTCTGACAGCACCAATAGCAAAACCGGGGTCAGTTTCTCTGGTCACAGTTGTTTCCGTGAGGTGCAGCTGCAGATGCTGTAGAGAGGGACTTTTTATTAATTATATCTTAACTTATCTGATCTGACTTTGCATACACATTTTGTGCACAAAGGTTTTTCACCTTTTTGAGCTGCAGGAGCTGCAGGTAACAGCACTTTGTGCTGCTGTGATTTCAGGTCTTGGCTTGTAGCGATGGACAGCATATCTCCTTCCCCTTCTCCCTTCTCTGCCAGCTGCCCCACTGAGCTCCCTGAGAACACCACTGACCATGACAACTATTCTGGGCTCCAGAAGACCATGCACATCCTGTCCATGGTGGTGTACAGCGTCGCCTGTTTGCTGGGGGTGACAGGGAACGGCCTCGTCATCTGGATTGCAGGCTTCAAGATGAAGAAGACAGTGAACTCCATCTGGTTCCTCAACCTGGCCATTGCTGACTTCATCTTCACCTTTTTCCTGCCGCTCAGCATCACCTACACTGCCCTGGGCTTCCACTGGCCATTTGGGAAGCTGCTGTGCAAGCTGAACAGCACCATGGCCTTCCTCAACATGTTTGCCAGTGTCTTCCTCCTGACAGTCATCAGCATCGACCGCTGCGTTTCTGTGGCCTTTCCCGTCTGGTCTCACAACCGCCGGAGCCCGGAGCTGGCGGCCAGGATCGCGCTGGGCACGTGGGCCCTGGCTCTCCTCCTCAGCTCCCCGTACCTTGTTTTTCGGGACACTGTGGTGAGTTCCAGGAACATCACCAGCTGCTATAATAACTTTGCACTGTCCCATGACTACACGTCCGAGGCGACGCGGAGGCTGTGGAGGGTGCGGCACAAAGCGATGATCGTAACACGGTTCTTATGTGGGTTCCTCATCCCTTTCATGGTGATTCTCATCTGCTACAGCATTGTTGCTGTCAAGCTGAAAAGAAGGCAGTTGGCCAGCTCTGCAAAGCCCTACAGAATCATCATTGCTGTCACAGTCTCGTTTTTCCTCTGCTATTTCCCTTATCACGTCTTCTCCTTGCTGGAAATATCCAAAAACTCTTCCAGCCATGAGATGAAACTGGCCCTTTACATAGGGATCCCCTTGGTTTCCAGCCTTGCTTTCTTCAACAGCTGCATCAACCCCATCCTGTATGTCTTCGTGGGGCCGGATTTCAAGGAGAAGTTCCGCCAGTCCATCCTGTCGACCTTTGAAGGGGCCTTCAGCGAGGAGTCCGTCCTGGGCAGCCTGACCAGCCGGAGGAAATCCCGGTCTGCTTCGGAAGCAGAGGTCCCAAGGGGCTGAATGTAGAAGGGACCGTTCTTTTCTCTGCCATTTCCCTCATTTCAGTGCTCTAATCATGGAACTGGGGGCTGTGAAGGGCTATGCGTGCTAACAAGGTGTGATTTGGTGTCCTGGACGTATCTCAAACATACTATGACTCAATATACAATGAGAAGGAAAGAACTGGAGCTGCAACAAGTGGGTCAAAATAGCAGCATTTTACTCCTTGTGCCCTTTGACTCTTGTTCATGCATCTTTCAAAGAAACAGGAATAAATGCAACTTTTGTAGGGTAATAGCTCATAAAACACTCATCTTTTCTCTCCCCAGGCACAACAAATCAGTGGTTGTTCTCCTGTTACTCAAGTTTGATGTACAGCATAACTATTTCTGAGCAGTGATTGTCTCTGTGCTTGACATGTTTCCAGCCCTTATATAGCAGGGATCTGATATTTTGTGCTGTTGGTGAATGAATATTAAACCCCAATAAACTTCTGTAAAATATACCCAGCCTGTTGTGTTGCCTGTGGGATAAAACACTTGTTGATTCAACTTGACCAACCATGTTCATCTTCAGTAACAGAACAACTAGATTAAAAGATGAAACACCCAGAACTTGGAAACAAACCACTGGCATTAGCAGCAGCTCTCATGAGTGAAGCAGACAAGACATGACCTGGGTGTGAGGACTTGCCTGGGGCATTTAGACCACATGGATCTGATTGCCAGACCATGGTTAAGGCTTATACCCTAACCCTAACCTTTTGAAAACCAGTGGTTTGGAGAAGAAAGAAGAGCAAGTGGCTGAGCTGGGTGTGGTCAAGTTTCACATTTGCAAACTTCTCAGGATGAAGATGGTGGGGGTTTTGTTCCCAAACTTCATCAGCCTCTGAAACAAATTTTTGTGAGTAGAAGATGTTGGTCACATAACAGAGAATGGCAGCGTTGAGGTGTTGTCATTCCCAGCCCATCCTCAGCAGCTGAACAAGCAGGAGATGGTATCACACCTCCCTCTCCTGCTGTGCCCAATTCACCTGTAAAACAGCCCAAGCTACCATCCATCCTGTCAGAAACCTGCCTTGGAGCCTCACTGCTCCAATGGTTGGAAAATCTCTGACTCCCAGCTGGAATGTACGAACTCACACATACCTCACTGTTCTGCACGGATGACATTGCCAAGTGAGAGCTGTCACTTGAACATGTTGGGGATTAATTATGTGTCTGCTGGGCCATGCAATATTGAGTGAAGGTCATGATCCTAAAGGCACACATGTACTTAACCTTAAATTCATGCACAAACCCACTGAGAACAGGGAATGTAACATGACCATCCGCATGTCAAGCTTGAGTGAACAGAGATTTACCCTTTGACACAAATTGCTGCCTGTCATCCAGATCAAACTGCAATGTTTGCTATGCAGCACGTAACTCCAGGACTATTTACTTGCTCCTGTGGTGAACTACAGCATCGATTGGTGTGTCAAGGTTGTGCAGACCTGCGTTTGCTCTTTGTGGTTTTCCTTATCTGTTTGCAGATCCCACGTAACTCCTTGTGACAAGTCTCCATGAGGGCTGGACCAAGACTTCAGACTCCTGTCATGCCTCTGTCCTCACTCCATCAGCCTTGAGGGTCAGGATTTGAAGTATTGATTCAGTTTGTGGTAGGGAAGAAAGCAATTTTCTGGGTCACTCGGAGATCCAAGGTCAGTACAGATTCCCATGGGACAATGTGATTTAAATGAAGCAGAGTGTCTGGGTGATCTAAGGAATTACTGCTGGAATACTGGTGGGTAACTAACCTACAGAGCAGGATGTGCTTGAGGTAGAAATGGATCTGTCATCCTGAGTCTGATCCCTGCCCTTTGTGCAATGGGAAACTGTGCTGACAGCAATATGGGCCAGGCTGCCAAGGGATTGGTTTCAAAACAAATCCTCCTGTTGTATCAAGTTCCCTCATGTTCAGACTATCTCATTATCACAGAGATAATTGTGGTAGTCCCTCATTCCCAACTAGGAGGCAGGCTGTTCATTCTCTCTGATACTTGCATTTGCCATATGCTTATCTAGAAAAGCTTGAATGAAAAAAAAGGGGGAGGTATTTTCACATGAGCAACTCAATGAGGCTGAATGGCCGCTTTGGCAGCTGTGCCCCCTCTGACGCAGCTTTGCTCTCAAGGCTCTTCCAGGCGCCATGGGATGGGTGGAACAGCTTGAACCCCTCAGTATTTGCAGTCATTGAGAAAGGTGCTGCCCCGCTGGAGTGAGGCCCCCATTGGTCCCACGGAGGGGCCGATCCCACAGCCCCACTCCTACAAACAGTGGGCTGGGACAAGCAGAGCCACTGGGGCCTGAGGGATTCAGGCAGAGCCACTGAGGTGTGTG
This sequence comes from Calyptomena viridis, assembly GCA_013390005.1. Lineage (NCBI taxonomy): Eukaryota > Metazoa > Chordata > Aves > Passeriformes > Eurylaimidae > Calyptomena > Calyptomena viridis. The sequence continues at coordinate 334,671 of WEIV01001916.1, forward strand.
GGTTCAGGCTGTGCACGGGAGAGCCTTAGCTGAGAGAACAGGCAGGTTTTTAGCAGGCAGAAGCTGCAGGGATGTCAGGGAGGAAACCAGCCGAAGAGGACACAGCAAACAGTAACTCAAGAGGAGAAAGGATGTGACCTGGATGGGAGCATGGAGATGAAAACTGGGCTCAGAATAGTTAACAGGAAAGAGGGAGGAAGGAGTGGGAGCTAAGACAGCCTTGAAAGTACCAGTGGCAGGATAGTGAATGCAAATGAATGGGAGGGAGACTGCAGCAGGTGAGGAAGTTCTCATTAAGGAGAGCTTAATGAGATAATAAAAGCCTTTGGGAAGCCTAAGCAGTCCTCACGCCTCTGCTCTGCTCAGACTTTCCTGGTGAGTAAAATCTTTAAGTGTCCTGCTCTTGAGTTTGGGAAATGATTTGTTAGGTAAGGTTGAGCAAAGACAGTGCACAGAGGTCTGAGAGCAGAATGTCTCAGAAATGCTTGCTGAAATCAGGCAAATTACAGTACCTTCTGGGAGGGAGAGATGTTGGTAAGTGTCAGTAAGTGGTGTAGGCTGAGCCTTACCCAGGTCTCCTCAGCCTTTCTTGGTGTAGCAGCTGAGTGAGGGTTCCACTCCCAGCACAGGGGCTGATCTGCTCTTTCTGATCCAGGGCTGGTCCTGGTTGCCACCAAACTGGGGAAGACACAGGGTGCTCTTTGTTTACCCTTCCCTGCACCTCTCCCAGCTCCTGCTCAGTATAGGGGGCAGGGCTGGTACCAAATCTTTCCTTAAACCCTCCAATTGTGCATGCAAAGCACAGGACCTGCTCTCCTGCACTGAATTCTGCTTTAATTTGCAAAGTTGCTCTACAGTGATCAATTCAAGCCCTTCCTGTGTGCTCATGAAAAGCCTGCACAGGGCGCAGTGCCTGTGTGCTCTTTGTAGAGGAGCTGTAGCTTAGTGAGGGAAGTGGCAAACCATGCTGGGCCCCAGTCAGTAGGACAGGGAGGAACAGGGCACTAACTAGTTTTTGGCACAAACTGTGTAGTTATTCAAGTTCCCTAAAATGACGTGACTTCGCTGCCCAGTTCAGCCACTTTTGTCTACACAAGAATCAAAGGGCAAACCACATTCATAAACATCAGGTGATGGGTGTGAATGGGATGTTGGGCAGACTTTGCAGGACAGAGCTGCCCACGCAGAGCAAAGCAAAAAGAATCTGAGAACCAAGCAAAAGGCACCACCACTGGCTCTTGTTTGTCCAAACCCTCGTCCAGCTCGAGCCATCTGTCTGTGCAGGACCTGTTACATGCCAGGTATTCCCACATGCCTCTCATCCCTTTGTTGGGAGGCTGGTTGGACATAACCCCATGTCCATGCTGGAGCTGATGTGGCAGATCTGTTAAACTTTAGACTGACCTGGAACTGGGAGCGCAGTTGGAAATGGGAGAAAAATCCCTGAGCTCAGGGAATCCTTCAGTCAAAGCTTTGTGACTCAGGGGGAACGGGACTGTGACAAATGAGCTGATGCCTGTTTTCTGCAGACAGCCAAGCAGTAATATTTGATAAAGCAATGAGTGCTATCTACCACAGCCCTCCACAGAGATAAGACTTGTTCTCTGCTCCAGGGCCTCTTTTAAGGCACTTTCCTTCCCAGAAATGAGGAGTGCTATTTCCAGATTACTCCCAAGATATGATAAAATTACCTCTCCTTCCATCCATTCTGAAATGTGTTTTATAGCCACTTTGAGTTCTGCCTCCCTAGCTGGGTAGTATCCAAGGCAGAATCTTCTGGGAAGTGGACACAGTTGTTCCCCAGATAGAAAAGCCAAAGGCAGGGGAGCAGGGAGGTGGTGGCCTTTGGGCTGTGCTCAGTGTTGTCTGTGTGCTGCAGAACCTCCCTGCAGGTGCAGAGGATGCTTTTGGATCCTCTCTCTGTTGGGAGGCACCAAACCTGTTCACAGGGCTCTGTCAGGATCAAATCGGGTTTCTTTTAATACCCACCTTTTTTTTTTAATAAAAAGAACCCCAAACAAAAAAGCCAACCTGGCTGAGCAGTGATGGATGGAGCTCAGGAGCCTGGATGACAGCAGCATTTATCTTCTCTCAGGAGATGGATGAAGGCTGTTGTGCTGGATATGCCCTTCACCTTGGCTGGACTAGGTGTGTGGGGGGGTTATTTTAGCACATCTCTGCTTGCCAGGGTTGCATCTGTATTAAGAAAAACAAATCTCTGTGAGCCAGTGTGTTCACACCCAGCAAATTTTCAGAATTCCTTAGACGAATGCTAATTGGATCATTGTGAATGAAATAAAATCCATGTGCTCATCTTGGAGCAACTGTTTGTTAAACTGTTAGTGTTTGGATAACATATTGTCAGATTAACAAATCCCCCTCCCTTGAGGGCTGAGATTTAAACTCTCATTCCTCTGATCAGGAAAACAGAGGTGGGAAAGAAATCGATTTTTTTTTTCCTAAGAAAACAATGGCAGTAGCCTTTCAAAAAGGATCGGAAAACAGGATCTCTCAGTTCCTGGTCCTGTGGTTTGCTTAAGCTATGTCAGGAATTTGGGGCAGCACAAATCAAACAGTCAGCAAATTCTGGGTGCCTTGGGGTATTGAAAAACGCTTTTGGGGAAAGCTGCTAAATGCGTTATGGGTCAGTGCTTCACCATGTGTTGTTTCTAGTTGCTCTGCATCAAACTGCTCTGCCACACCAGCCTGCAGCGAAATCCTGCGACAGAGACTGATGCCAAGAAAAATCTCTGCTGCTCTGTGAAGAGGCCAACAAAAAGCTCAACCTCCCTTCCCTTTTGTCCTAAAAGCCCCAAAACAAAAAAAGAACCTCCTGAGGTCAATGACCCCAAATCAACTGTGGAAGCACCAGCCTGGAAACAGGAAAACACAGAGTGGGAAGGGTGGGGGTGGCGAGGCGTTGTGAGAGGTTTATTCTCTTACCCTTCCGTGCAATTTGGAAGAGGCTCTAAGACAAGCAGAGGAGCAGGGCTGCATCCCTGAGGGTACAAAGAGGCTGATGGCGTCTCTGCTCACATATTTCAAACAGATGTGTTGGCTTTGTGTGAGCCTGCAAGTGGAGTGCCTGGCATCTGGAAGCTGCTCCTGGTTAAATGGCTTCTCCTTCCCCAGCTCCCAGTGTATTGAAAAAAGAGACAATTGATGAGGTCCTGGAATGCGTGAAGCAAGAAGCAAATGTGAAATACGGGGAAAACACTGGCCCATGAATATTTAAAGTGAAAAATGTAGCTTTTAATGGTAACAATGTGGTTTCAAACTAGGAATTTAATGTTGTCCTTTCACAGGCACATTTGTTGAGCTGTCCTGTGGCTTTTCTTCCTCTTTCACATCAAGGCCAGCATGGACAGAAATACCTGCTGGGATGCTTGGCCTTGCTCCAGTGCACCCTGCAGTCTGGGAATAACCAAGTTTAATTGCTTTTTTTGTGAAGAAAGCTGCAGCAGAAAGTGCCTAATTTGTACCTTTATGCTAAATGCTAAAATTCTGATCCATAAAATGCTGTTCATCTTGGGCATACTGAGAAGTGTAATTTAAAACTGGTTCTAGCCACGCAATTAGGGGGAAAATATGACGCTCGGGTTTTTATTTAAAACAGGGAGATTTATTCTCCTGTGTCAGTGCAGGATGACTATAACTTCCTCAAAGCAGTGAAAGGGCGGCACTGTGTTGTCATGTGTGTCCTGGGGTAAAGCTGTGCTTTTTTTTTTTTTCTTTTAAACAAGAGTCTCATTGCAGATGTCAAAAGCATCTTTGTGCGGTTTAACTGATGTTTGCGGCAAGGGGGGTCCTGACAGGGCACTCTGGATAAATCAACATGTTATTGACAGGGAACTGAGAGGGCACTGATTGTTTCTTTTCTTAACTTGCTTTCCAGAAGTGCCTCTTTTGCTACGAACACTGCTGGGTGTGATGGCAACCAGTGAGATGGCGACCAGCGGCGATGGAGAGGTCTGGCCACAGCGATGGAGATGCCAGAGCAATGTGGCAGCCACCCGTCCACCCCTCTGCCAGGGCTGCAGGTGTAGGTGCTCTGAAACACTGCACCCTGTGGACATCGACTGCTTTATTCCCCGTGGAATTTGCATCAGGGCTCTCCCAATCCTGGTGGGGGTCATTTTTGGTGGGGGGGAGCTGAATCGGGGTGTTATTTGGTTCCCCACGTCATCCCAGATGGGGACCCAGATGTGCCTTTCTCTTTTCCAGTAAAGGGCAACAAGGCTTGTGAAGGGTCTAGAAAATCTTTTTTATGAGGAATGTCTGAGGGAGCTAGGTGTGTTTAGCCTGGAGAAGAGGAGGCTTGGAGGGACCTTGGGGCTTCCTGGAACTCCTTCAAAGGAGGTTGTGGTGAGGTGGGGTCAGTTTTTGCCAGGCCTGCAGTGTGAGGACTAGAGGAAAGGACCTTAAACTGAGACAGAAAATATTCGTATCAGATACTAGAAAAATCCTTCTTGCTGTTCGGGTGGTCAGGCCTTAGAATAGGCTTGTCCAGGGAGGTCATGGAGTGACCATACCTAGAGGTGTTCCAGAGGTGTCTGGATCTTGTGATGATGGGTGATATGGTTTAGGGGTTA
>WEIV01001919.1:1713-27183 GCA_013390005.1 Calyptomena viridis
CCAAACAGAGAGTCCTCCACCATACTGTGTGTTGGGGGCAGTCCCTGCTTTGTGCAGACTTGGACTGTGTCTCAGCAGACGTGACTCTTACTTTCACAAATTATTTTGTCTACATTTGTATTTTAATATGATTTCCTATCACTGAAGTAAAGATCATACATATTTATTTCCTCTTTGAAACTATGAGAACAGTCTGGTTTTCTGGCATGTGTGCCATGTCATTTAGTTCATGAGTGTTGCAAAAGTTAAAGAATGAAACCAGAACAGGTATCTTGTCCCTGTAGGTCCAGAGTTTTGAACAATCCTCTGTATATTTCGGGCTAGATTTTCACAGGTTCACACAACATGATCAATGTCTTGCTATGAATTCCAATGTTGTAGTTAAGAACAAGTCAAGAATGTTTCCTCCACAGCTATGGTTTTATATGTGAAGAGCTGTCATATGCAGAGCTAGTAAAATGTTTGGAAAAATGAAATCGTCTTATTGGCCTGGGGTGTAGTTTCATGTTCTTGAAAGCTTTTTGCATGGTTTTCCTGTTCCATGCAAGACAGATGCAGTTATCAGTGCATCTTGTATGATTGTAACTAAATAAAGAATTNGGCAGTCCCTGCTTTGTGCAGACTTGGACTGTGTCTCAGCAGACGTGACTCTTACTTTCACAAATTATTTTGTCTACATTTGTAATTAAATAAAGAATTTGAGTAGATATAATTACTGGCTATTGGTTATTACAAAGAGTTAAAATAGTCACTCAAGCTATTTAGGCCAACTGCTTTTCTGGTGTTTACATCAAATATTTCTGGTCAGATCCAGAGCCTGTATATTCCCTGATATTTTGTGTGAAAGCTTTCAGTCCTCCTTTTGAGGTGTCTTTCTTCTGGTCATTGGTCTACTATTTGCTTGGGCTGCTATGGTTATTCATTGGGATAGGAATGCAAATAGTGGCTTTGATTATCACGTGTTCTTTTGTGCTGTGTGCTGTAGAAAAGCAAAGAAATTCACCTCTTCCTTTAAGATTTACAGTTGTTGAAGCTCTAGCTACTCTAGGGCTTTACTGGGTCCCCAGCTAAACATGAGCTATATCTTACTAGATGGAGACCTCCTTTTCCAGAACATGGCACTTCTTTATCTTTTTGTGTTTCTATGTTGTGATTCTGTCCTCTACCATGTTTAATCATATCTGATTTGCTATCCAGGAGCACACTTATGGAGGTTTGAACATTATTATTCCTTCACATTAAATCTGAGATTTTAGTAATTTTTCTTCTAATTGAAAAAGTCTGTATTTTGCTGCTGAATGGATGTTTTTAATCTTCCCTAAGGTCTTCTGTAAAACAATAATTTCTGTGTTTACACCAGCAGTTTTCAGCTTTTTTTCCAGTTTATTACAAATGGCCTATTTTGGTGCTAGTATTCACATTCGTTTCCAGATCATTAAGGATCTAGTACTTTAAGATACTTTAAGACAATAAGACTATTTCTAATTGAATGTGGATATATAAGTAAACTTCTTTTCTATCTTCTGCTTTCTATCATGTATCATTAGTCTGTTTGTTCATAAGCAGTCTTATTTTGGTTAATGTGTGTTATAATATGCATAAAATTTTGCACTAGTTTAAGATCCTACAAAAGTAATATCTCAGTATACTAAGAACATAGTAATTCTTTATTGCATACTTTATTTTTCTACATTATTTTAAGTTTAATTATGCCTTTAGCAGTCTGGTTTTGTTTATGAAAGAGAGAATATGAAAGGTTCTCTGGGATTTTTTGCTCTTGGAATATAAACGTCTGTTGTGCATAAACCATGGCATTTTGTGGTGAAGTTTTATTTTGTTATCCAGCAGATATTTGGGCATATGAAAGTACTGTATGAATACAATACCTTTAGTTTCAATGAAGTATTCCTGAAAGATTTTTACTTTTCCTATCTGGTCTTCTAATCTTCAGTAGACACTCATTTTTATTTCCAGGTCATTCTATTTCCTTACTCAGGAGAGATCACTGCTACGAAATTTTACTATGCCTACTTCTTCTTTCTGTATTCTTAAATTTTCAGATTACATTTTTGCAATATAAATATGATGCTTATAGTGGGTAATGTAACAGACCGCACCTACTCTGGTGCTTTATAAAACTGAAGGGTTCAATTCAGTTAGTAACTATTGTCTGATCTGGTGTCAAATTCCAAGTGGACAGATACCAGCAATGGTTTTGACATCAGTATAAACAGTAGCTGGGTCACCATGCATTCCCATAGCCACCATAAAATGGCTGTGTCTTTGTCTTAAAAGATAATGGTGACTGTACCCTGGAGCTGCTTTTGGAATGGGATTGCAGGAGAGTGTAATAAGCAGTCCCATTTTATATGGAAAAGCAGTTATTTTATTCAAGCTAAAGCCATTGCTTACAGATTTTCTTCATTTGGCTGGCAGGTTAGTTAAGATAGTCTACTGGTGATTAAGGTGACTAGTGAAGTGTTAAAATGCTGCTCTATCTATAGACATTTTGCAAATAATTTCAATGCCAGAGAAGAGAGCGCTTTCTCTCATCTGAGTGTCTCTAGGTTCAATCTGGAGTCATTGGATGTTCATGTGATAGTGAAGAACTTCCTGTTTATCACATGCTTTTAACCTTCCTTTTGAAAATCTGAACAGAGGAATCCTCCAGGAGTTTAATATATAAAGAATGTTTTCAGGTTAGTTGGATTGTCTTTTAAACTCTTCAAGTTTACAGTCAATATTAGAACTGATCACAGTGTTCTGCAATAGTTATGTTACTTTGGGATTTAAAAAAGCATAGCTTTCCTTTTCTCATTCTTTATGTTGTCAAGGGTCTTTTCCCATTTGACTAGTGTGCCATGGGACTTGGCTATGCATCGTAACTCCATGACTGTAATTTTTCTGAGACACTATGTTTCATCCTCTGACTATGGACTTTTTTCTTTGTAGGTAGAAGTGCAGCTTTATACATGTGGTGGCAGGAAAATTTTTCAAGTAAAACATTTTCAGAGACTCAGATCATTTCATTCTAGTAGCTGGTTCTCCTCATTATCATTTGCTGTGTTGTCAGCAAACGTCATCAGTAATGAATGTACATTTTTTTGAAGGTCATTGATGAAAGAGCAAAACAGTAAGGGACCAGTAACCTATCATGGCAGATTGCTCTTACAAATGCCCTTAATATAACTCCCTGTTTGCAATTACATTCTGAGACTTACCGATTTGCCTGTTTCTAATCCATTCTAATCCATAACATATTTTCGATGTTAATTTTGTATCATTCTTGCTTTGAAGTCCTGGAATGGTGCTCTACGAGCTAACGCAGAGAAAGTATTTTTCACTGAAGTCAAGTGGGAGAGTTTGCTTAAAACCAGGTGTAAGTAAAAGGTTATGAGCCTGAATATTTTGTTTGAACACACAGTGATAAATTTTTATTAATACAAACAAAGTTAGTCTAAAACTTCCTAAGTTTTATATTTAAGAAGCATACTTTATTAATATATAATGCAAAAAAATAAACCGTGTAGACAGTCTGTATTTAGATAAAATTGTTTCTGATTTTACTTCATATAATTTTCTGACTTAAGAGGAACAATTTTTCTAGCTTGAAGTTAATTGTAGAAGATTTGAGAACACCTGTTATTGAAGGTTTGACATAAACTTGGCATATTTATTGTGCAGCCTGAAAAATAAACAGCCTATACAAACATCGTGCTCGCAGTGTATAATACAATTTCTTATGAGGTACTTACAGTGAGAGGTATTGGAAAACTTCACATACACTGCTGTCTGTCATTGAAGTTCACAGTAAATTTCAGCTCCCTGGTTTTTCTATTATTACTATTAATAGTAATTAGTAATATTTACTTAATAAGATTAACAGTCTTGGAGTTGGACTTCATGATCCTTATTCTTCCCTTGGAACCTGATACTTTTATTGCTTTATAATCTAGTCGGATGTTTTTGTTTGGGGTTTTTTTGGTTGTATTTTTGTTGTTTTTTGTTTTGTTTTTGGGGGGGGTTGTTTGGTTTTTTGTTTATTTTGTTTGTTTGGGGGGCATTGGGTTTAGTTTTTTGTTTTTGTTTTTTTAAGTGATGGTTCGTAATTGTGGAAATGTGGCAAAATACATGACTGGAAAATTTGTGGAATTTTGTGAGCTCTATTCTTAGCTCATATTTAATTCTCTGTATTGAACTATGGTTCTGTGGATTATTTCAACTCTGTGTAGTGTTTCAAGTGTAAGCTGAGTTTATTGCCAGGTGGCAGAAATGGGGCATATAAACATTTTATGGACAACAGATGCAGATAAATGGAGGAATTTATCTCATGCATGGTATACTTGTCTGGCTAAGAGATACAGCCCTTAGTAATTCCCCTATGTTGACTGATATTGGACAATTAAAAGCATATAAATTACTTCAAGAGTAATTACTGCAAAGAGAGAATGATCATAACTTCCTATGTGTAAAATACTAAGGTGTTTGTCAAAAGTGTTTCAGTGAAATTTCTTCTTTTACATTGTACAAGAAAAGAATAGCAGAGTGATGAGTAGCAGGAAAAAAACTCAGACTAAATTACAGGTAGTCCTTTTTATTTATCTTTATATTAAACGCTTATTCTGATAGCATGAGATTTTGAGAATGCTGTTATGTTAGACCTTAAATAAATATATAATAGAGATGCAAATACAGTTGGCCATATGTTACAAATATATCCTCATTAGCTTTTGAGCATAGGATAGAAGCTATAATCTGTTTTGCTTGGATATACTTTCCCTCAAGATAAAACAAACCTGCTGTAGTCCATAGATTTATAAAGTAGTTGCACAGAGCCTGATACTTAGCTCAGTTACAGCTATCATATTCAGGCCACTAAAGTCCACAGAGTTGTTTCAGAGTCTGTGAGAAGAGAATCAAGTTCATAAAGTACCTTGGCTGTATTGTCTGGTGTATATTTCTGCTGCTGAGGCTTTTCTTAGTTAAAACTTTCAGATTGAGGAAAACAGATGAGTTGGAAAGATAGATGTGAAATAATATATTCTGATACATTTTACCAAAATAAAATGTCATGACATACATTGCAAAGTCATGGTCATTCTTTTAATGAATAGTACCAGTAATAGAGTTTAAAAATTCTGCCTAAGAACACATTTTCTGTTTAAGTGGGCTTAATGTAATATTTTTGCAACTAGATTGCCACACTTTTTTTTTTTTTTTTAGATTTCTGTAAAAACAAACTAAAGTGAAATTTGATAAACCTCAGCCCTGAAATTATTTTTAAACAAAGTTTTGCTGGTGACAGCTTATTTTCTTAAGTAAGCAGATTCCATATGTGGTATTAAGTAAATCATTTTGTGATTTGATAGTGGTGTATTGGGGTGAGACATCCTGTAATGTAACTATGTCTGAAGTTATTTACTGTTTTTCCACTGCCAAATTGTGATTGTTTAGTCTGCTAACACTTGTACTGAAGTTTTTTCTGGGTAGTGGTTAGCAGTTGTTTTCAAAGCAAATGTTAAATCTAAGAAGACATTCCTTTAAAAAAATCCTATTCTGGCAGAGGAATTTGATTTGTGTTCTTGTTCAGTGTTCCTTTACTGTTTTTAGTATGGCTGTTGAAATCTATACCTTGTATGATCTCATTGTACTGCCTGCATTTCATTAATGAGTGACTGTTTAGAGCTTGGGGAGTGAAATATTTTTCATATGACACTACCCAATATGAGTGCAGTGCACCAGCTGCAAAAACCACAGACCATCTGATTTTGTGGCTTTTGAGGGTGTGAAAAGTTCAATTGCTTATATTAGAGCTTATATCTGTATATTATACCATATGGAAGCGGAACTACTGTAGACTTAGAAGAAAAAAGAGAAAACCAAGTTCTTTAGCCAGAGTTCAAATAAAGAGGAAAAATACAAATATGGGCATTAAAACAGTTTTGCATAATAGAATAAGGTGTTTTAAAATTTTGTCACAAACCATTATTTTTAAACAAAGATGATAAATATGTAAACTGTTTCATCTAGATAATGTTATTGCTACTTAAATACATTTACTTTTCTGTGTTAATATTCCTCCTGTACTTTCTTGTCTAAAAAGAGAGAAAGCAGTTTGTTAGAGCTTGGTTAGACATTATCCTGATTATCCAGAATGACAGCTAAAAATACTTTAAGAAATTGTATTTTTGCCATATTTGGGAATTTTTAAAGTAGTTTTGAATTTACTAAGTCAAAACATTACCAGGCATACCAATTGTCACTGTTTTGGGGTTCCTTTCTGTAGAATCAAAGTATAAACAACTATTTGGAAGTCTATGGGATAATAAGGTAGACACATTTGCAAATAGTTTAGAGTTACTCTTTTAAATAGCCAAGTAAAAGAAATCATATTAAATTGAAAGGGTTTTACCAGTCTTAAATTCTGTGACATATTTTTTATGTGTTCTTTAATACAGTGAGGTTTATCATCAATAGAATAGGTAGCAAAAATCACAGAATCACAGAATATGCTGAGTTGGAAGGGACCCACAAGGATCATCAAGTCCAGCTCTTAGCCCTGCACAAGACCATCCACAAGAGTCACACCATATGCATGAAAGTATCATCCAAATGCTTCTTGAACTCTGTCAGACTTGGTGCTGTGACCATTTCCCTGGGGAGCCTGTTCCAGGGCCCAGCCACCCTCTGGATGAAAACCCCTTTTCTGATATATAATATAAACCTCCCCTGACACAACTTCAGACCTTTCCCTCCGGTCCTGTCACTGGTCACCACTGAGAAATCTGTGAAAACAGTGAAATCTGTGAAGTCTGTGAAAACAGTGCCTGCCCCTCTCGTTTCCCTCATGAGAAAGTTGTAGACTGCAATGAGGTCTCCCCTCAGTCTCCTCTTCTCCAGGCTGAACAGACCAAGTGACCTCAGCCTCTCCTCATACAGCTTCCTCTCAAGGCCTTTCACCATCTTTCTTGCCCTTCCTTGGACACTCTCTAATAGCTTAATATCTTTCTTATATTGTGGCACCCAAAACTGCACACAATATTCAAGGTGAGGCCACAGCAGTGCAGAGCAGAGCAGGACAATCACCTCTCTTGACCGGCTGGCGATGCTTTGCCTGCTGCCCCCCAGGACATGGTTGGCTCTCCTGGCTGCCAGGGCACTGCTGACTCATATTCACCCAGGTCCCTTTCCATGGCACTGCTCTCCAACATCTCATTTACCAGCATCCAGGGTCACCACATCCCAATGCAGAATGCGGCACTTTCATTGTTGAACTGCATATGGTTGGTGATTGCCCAGTCCATGAGGTCTCTCTGAAGGCTTCCCTGCCTTCCAGGGAGTTAGCAGCTCCTCTCAATTTTGTGTTATCTGCAAACTTGCTTAGAATCCCTTCCAGTCCTGCATCCAAGTCATTTACGGAGATGTTGAAGAGCACAGGGCCCAAGATGGAGCCCTGCAGAACCCCACAGGTCACCAGTCTGATGTGACCCCATTCAGTCTTACCCTCTGTGCTCGACCCATGAACCAATTGCATGATGTGTTTATCCAGCTGTGTGCTGGACATTTTGTGCAGATGGTACTGTGAGAGACAGTATTGAAAGCTTTACTGAAATCCTAGAAGATTCCATCAACTTGCTTCCCTTGATCAACTAGATGAGTTACCTTGTCATAAAAGGAAATCAGGTTTGATTAGTAGAACTTTCCTCTCATGAAGCCGTGCTGGCTGTAACCAACGTCAGTGGTGTCTTTCAGGTGTTTTTCAATATTTCCCAGAATAACCTTCTCCATTACTTTACCAAGCACTGAAGTGAGACTGACAGGCCTGTAGTTTCTGGGATCTTCCTTTTTGCCTTTCTTGAAAATTGGGACAAACAAATCCTTTGCTTTTGCATAAAGTCATAACAAGAATAGACATCAGTATTCTGGTTAGGAATTGATCAAGCAGTAGTGACTATATTACTATTTCACATTACGTGTGAGGTTAGCATAGTGGTTCATTACAGATTAACCTGAGGAGTGTGTGTGTTTTCAGATATGCCTGTGATTTCAGAAGAGGCAAAGTTAAGACGCATTTGAGTGTTTCTAATGAAAAAACACCAGTCTTTGCTCATAAGCACACAATGTGTCAGCAATTTTGAGACACATTTTAAGTTCTTCTGTGAAAGCAACAAAGAAGCCAGCACTCAGCAAAGTGCAACCTATTGATGACAAGCACACAGCCTCCCCAACTACTGCTGTTTGGATCATTGAGTCAAGACACGCAATAAATTTCATTATTTATATCTTGAACCAGAGAATCCTAAATAAAGTTCCAAATAGCAAAAATAATACCAACTAGCACATGACCAAGTCCCAACTGAATTTTATTTGAACAGATAAGTTCAAAATCTGAAGAGTTTCGTAAAATGTCATTCCTTTCTGTGAATAAAGCATAAACACAAAGGAGTGCTAAGTTTGTGATACACTTTGTTCACTATGACTCATCCTTCCTGCTCTATATATAGGTTGTGCCATCACTGAGAAAGTGCTTTTTGATGACAATAAGCCTCAACAACAGGTTTCCCTGAATCATTGTTGAATACCACTTAAATGCTAGTGATGGAGCTGCTATTCAGTTTGGTTATGAAAACTATGACTGAGAATTGATTCCACTCATATTGAGGGAGTGCCTGTATGAGCATTATAACAATATGTATTTCCAACAGAGAAGGAAGGAAGAAAACAGAAAAGAGAGTTTTTAGTTCTTCCTGTGACAGTTATTTTTTTTTTTTTATATTTGAATATTTTAATGAAATGGCAAGTTGGCTACCTTGAATTTTGATATTTGGCTTTGTTTTTTGTATTTTGAAGGTTTTAAAAGATACAGTCTTTATTCTTACCTGATTTTTGGGCTCTGAACCTTTCGGGTTTTCGGCTTTTAATTTGTACCAATGAGAACTGTAAATTTATATTAAAAAAAAAAGGTAATTCTTGTAAAATTTCTAGATACCAACACTTGAAGCTTTAAGGAAAACACCAAAAGTGGTAAGATTTCAAATAAAGCTCTAAGTACCATCATCAAAATTATACTGTGACAAGTAAACTCAGTTTGTGTACACGAATGGGTGAAGTGATCTGGCTAGTGAAATTGATTTCAGCCTTTTGCCACTGAGATCATTAAAGGATAAGTTTTATTCTCTTAACACTTTCACTGTCATATCTAGGGGTAATCTCCTTGTCCCATGTCTCTGAGTCTTCACCTGTAAATGGGAAATTTGTTTCCATCTGATCAGTGGTGAGTCAGTTTAGAAGAGTGAGAGGCTGAGCTAATTCTCAAAGATGCAGCAAAGTTGTTATAAAATTAAAATTATTTGTCTGTGTCACACAAGATAAGGTTTAAGTTCATTGATCAGGACTCAAAGCCATCAAACTTTGTGAGATGTAGAAGGATAAAACAAGGTGGTTGTTATGAAAGTGTAATTATAAATGGTACTAAAAGTAACCAGTTATTCTTACCTGGCTGAAATCCTTGTCTGACTGTGCTGGGAACTTTGCAGCTAAGGATTACTCTGTTATTTATTTAAATCTATACTACTACTCCAACATAATTTTTGCCCCAAATTGGGTCTCTACAGAGTAAAAAAAAATTCTGAAATGTTGTTCTATTGTGTGCTAAGAAATTGATAAAATACAGAATTTTGAATTTACCTAGCATTTGGAAATAACATAGAAAACTGAAATGTTCAAATAAATACTTTTTGTATGTATGGTACTTTTTATGTATGGTATCCTCATCAAAGAGTTTATGCAGAAGTTTTGATTTTGTATAAGTAAGTAATTTTTAAGCTTTCCATATAATCATATTCATTAAAAGTAGAGTAATTAAATTATGAATAGCAATTTGGGGGTTTTGCGGCGTTTTTTATACAGTTTTTATTTACTACATTTATTTTTTTGAATGCTAAATAATAAGTGTATGATTTCTGTTCTTTTTACATCAACACATCTTAATTTGTTTATTTTTCTTGAATACTGTTCACTATTTTGTTGTCCAGTAACTCAGTCTTATTAAGTCCTGCAATTTCTGACATCTTAAATTCATAAATAATTCTACTTGATTTTACTCATCTTAACTTTTCTTATCTTCTGTCTTTTATCCCATTATTTCTCTATGCCATTATCTTCTCTTTTGTCCCATGGAAGACCAATTTGTTTGTGTATTGGTAAAAGTCGCTGTTTAGTGCTTTTTGAAAGTATCATTCAGATCAGTGATACAACTGATTATTCAACAGGCATTTAATTTAGACTGAGCTGGGATGCTCTGTTGCCTTTCCTAATTTGAATTAAATAGAGGATTGCTTGACTGTAACTAATCCTCCATATCTATTTACCCCTCTTGAATAGGGGCAGTTTCATGCAGATAGCTAAATTTAAGTGTGTTTGTTTTAATGTATCTTACACTTTATTTATTACTTAGAAACTGCGATGTGGTGGTGTATTGTTAATTAAGATTAAAGACTGCAAAATATTTATTTCATGTAACTTAACTGAGCATGTGTAGTCCTAGGGTTTTTTTAGAATTTAATCAACATTGTGTAGATTTTCACGTTTGCATGGGTTTTCCTTTTATAAGAGCTAACTTGTCTGATAATGTGGTATTATGTGAAGTTGATACATCTATTTATGGAAAGTGATGCCTGGAAAAATAAAGCTTTTTTAAAATGAAGTTGGAACTTGTTTCACGAAAAATTCTTAGCAGTCATGGGTGACCTAAAATTTTATAATGTTCCACTTGAACTGAAATCAGTTATTTTGCTGACATAATTAAATACTGAGTTTGAACTCAATTAGAAATGTTTTCCTTGAACCTCAAATGTCTTAATTGTTTTCTTTCACAATCCTGAAAAAGATAAATTAATTGGTACATCCCATATTTAGAAGTGAACAAGATTTATTAACTGACTAAACTGAGATATACTGATAATTTTAACAGGGTTTTTCTCTCTAGGAATTAAATCTTTGCCAAATAGCATGACTGAATTGCAAACCTCCTTTTGTCTGTTCCCTTTTGAAGCATTTGTTAGCTTTTGAACTCTGCAAAGTTCATACTTAACTATTTTGATTTATCCTTTCTATTTAGACGGCTAAGGATAGGGAAAAATACTACTTTATGTACCTGTTTAATATAAAAGGGACAGTTAAAGAAATGAACAAGGTATAGGTTAATAAAATATAATTAAATAACAAAAAACTCATGAAGAATAAGACACTAGGTCAAATATCCAAATGCATTGCAGGAGGACAACTTGCCAGAAACAGGTATCAGAAACTGACTTTACAAATCCTCACTCCAGATGCCCATAGTGTAGACATCTAGATCTGAGAACATAATCTAGACACTGATTATAGTCAATGGAAAGAAAGACACATTTATAAAGGAGGGCTTATCTCAGCCCAGGACAGATATCTAAACTGCTTTTGAAGTCTCTGGATGTAAAAGAGTTTATATCTCTTTGAGCTAGATTATGACATGACTGCCTACATTATATCTGGACTGATAACTGTCATTCTCTAAAGCACAGAGAACTGAATTACTTTGTTTAAGGAGATTTTTCATTTTTTATTAATCAGTTTTCATGTTGTAACTTCCTTGAATGTATATGGCATTTTATTGGTATATTCTGATTTGATTTAGAACCTTGTTGAAGTTGGTGCATAGTCCATCTACACAAAACATTATACTTGCAAAATTTTTTTAAAAGTGAACATACAGGTGCTCGAATAATTTAGCTTTAGATCTTTACTTCTGTGTTAGAGGTGTGTTTCGTAACCAATTAAAAATCAAAGTGGAAAAATGTACATAGATTTATAGTGGCATATAGGTGGAGTACATTAATTGAGCTAATTTGTGTCTGAAATGCTAGGTTAATTGTATTTGTTATCCTTGTAATGCTTGTAAATGAGAAAAAAATTGCTTAATTATAAATTACATATTGATTAAAGCTCACATGATTTCAAAGGATGACTGTATTTAAATTTGCATAGTATATTGTTCAACTGAAAAAATGTTCATTTCTTTTAGACTTTGGAAAGAATGTTTCCAATAGATGCTTACAGTCTGTTTAGAAGTTATTGAGTGATTTTTTATTTACAAGATAAGAACAAACAATACTTTTTAATTTAAGTATGTGAATTCAAAATAAATGCAAGCCTGTATGAATACCTACTTCTTCAAATGACCTAGAAAGTACAAATATCAGAACTTTGAAACAAGCGTTTTGCTTTCAGGTTGATAGGAAGAAAGTCTATATTGCTACTCTTGTTTTAAAAAGGAAATTCAAAATTACTATTAAATGCAAATTCCTTTTTCAATGTCATGCTGGTGAATTGCACTGAAAATAGCTTTGTTTTTCCTAGTGTGCATTCATCTTAAACAACACCAGATTACATACCCCAGAAGTCTGAATGTTGTTGTGTTCTTTTTGCATTGTGGTTAAAGAAAATCAAAAGTTTTTAACAAATTTTATCTTATCACAAAGGCAATTTTACTGATTGGCAATTTAAGCCTGACTGAGGAATAGAATAAAGAAAACAAAGCAAAAAAACCCTTTTACATGGAAAGTTTTTACTTAACAGCCAAAAATACAATAGCATTGCTATTAGCAAATAATGTTAAGTGCAACTATCAGTCCAAAAAATGTATCATCTACAAAAAGTAACTTCCGAGCCAAATTCAGTCTTCTAATTTAGGAATGAAATCTCTGACAGTATGTAATTTCTGATAATTAATATCATGCTTAGAGTAAGCAACAGGTTTTTTTTTCAAATCAATTGTTAGTGATTCCATTGACTTAAAACTGTGGTGTTCCTAATTAGTAATTTATGTAATGATACAATAGTAACTATGGAACTTAATCATGGAAAATCCATAAGAATATTGTTCAGATCAGAATATGTCAGTAGTAAAGACTGAATGGAGGCGTTCAGGTTGTGGTGTACAGGGAGTGTGAAAGAATATCTGTTTTGTGTTTGTGGTGGAATAAATAGTGTGTTGGGAATATAGGATCATGGAAGACATTGATTGAAAGCTACCAGTGACAATGACAAGCATACACTATAATATACTTTATTATTTTGGTCTTACAATTACAGGAAAAAGTTCTCGAAGACGTTACTTATAGTTGGCTCAGGATAACACTGAACTTTGTGCCTGAGTTTTAGTGACTCTGAGATTTTCTCTTCCGGTTTCAGAAACATTTGCAGTTACATTTTTAGTTTTATCGTTACAATATGATGTAACTTCTGCTAGGACCTGTATGGCAGATAAGGGATCAGTGACAAAGGGAAATGTGAATTTTTCCTTAATGGAGTGGTAATACTCAAGCTTGGTAATATTTCTGCATATTGGCTGAATGTTTGTTGAAGTGTTAGTTAATTAGGATTCTGAGTCGCTCCTTGAAAATGATACTGCCCCAATATATTTAAAAGTGTTATATTTTTCTCAAAAGAAAATAACAACATGTGTTTTTGTTTGATAAATCATGATCCAATATAATTTAGCTTTGTAACTTATCTTTAACCATGTCAAGTATTTATCCTTCAGTTGTTTTCGTAGAAGTGATGTTGTTTTTTAAAAATCAACTCTTTATAGGACTTAAAAGTCATACCTTTATTTTGACCTTTACTTTGATAATTCAAAAGAAGATTGGAAAAGGACTAAAAATGCACAGAATATAATTTAAAATTATTTCTAAAAATCAATTTCATCTTTACTAGATATGTAAAAAAAATCTATTACAAATCTGTAACAAAAATTACTTGCTTGTAAAACTAGTATTTAATGACTAATAATATATATTATTAGTTGTTTGTACTGATTAGTTTAAACTGATGTGATTATGCTGCTGGCAATATTTTGGGAAAAAAAATAGAGCTCCTCTAGTCTCATCATTCTCAGATTTTTTGCTTAGTGTATTCATGGGAGCCAGTTGAGTTATTAAGGAGCTGAACTGGTATGAAATGAAATGAGGACAGTATTTTGCCCTTCCTGGAAGGTTCCTGGTTTGGAAACCTGAATAGCACTTCAGTGAAATTCAGTTCTAATTTTATATTTGGCAATTTCCAATGGATTGCTGTTTTTTTTTTCTTTAAAACTTTACTGTTAATACTGCTTTTGTTAAATTTATGTAAGTCATATAGTGAGTCCGTACTTAAAAATAGGCTGTTTTAATTCCAATGAAATTTTTAATTATTTTAAATGCCTCTTATTTTAATTTCAAATATGAGTTCAGTAAAATACATTATTCTTGTTTTTGTCATTGTTAGATTGTTAATCAGTGTGGATTTTATTCTTATTTATATACAAAAATGTATACATAGTTAGAGGTAGTTATAAATACACAAGTGTTTCTCTTTTGAGAGCTCTAGACTTTCAGTTCTGAATGGTTTCTGTAAACTGCTAACACTTTTTTAAACCTTTTGATAATAAAAAGAGATTTGAAAAACGAGATCTGTGGGGAAGTGTTCTTTATTCTATGGATTTTGTATATGGGCGTCTCATAGTGAACATAGCACAAGCAGTGGGGAATGCATTCTTTTCAGAGAAAAAAGAGTTCTTAAGTATTTAAAATGCATTCTAAAATAATTGCATGTATCAATGTCATGTGGTTAATTTGGCATTATTCAACTTCTCTTCAATCTAGCACAACAGTTTTTTATAAGTCACAAGTATTAATCTGTAAATGTGCATGGGTTTAACAAGTTTTCTTACAAGTTCTGTCTATATATTTATCTTTCCACAGTAAAGGTGAGCTTAGGTTCTGATTTGTCTGCATGGTGTATTTCTGGATGACCGAGAAAGCTTTTAGGTTTGTAATATCAGTATATTAGTGTACTCACAGAGTTGAATTAAAACATAAATATTAACCTTTCAAATACACTCTTGAGTTTTAAACATACATGAAAGAATGTATGGGTTTTAGTGGAATACACTAAAACTTTATTGCAAGAGAAGAAGCTCAAATGAAAAAAGTGCAAGTGAGGCAGGACCAACACGTGTATTTGATACTATAAATAACAAGTGTTCTTATAGAAGTCTCTCTGCAAGCTCCAAGAAATACCACAGTACTTCCCAAGGACACAAATGCATATTTTTAGAGAGTTTCTGCCCCTTAACAGGACTTTATGAGTTAAGAACTATACACACACACCCACCTCCCCAAGCCAACAACAATAAACAATTGTTGGTACAAGATTTCACTGACTTTTGGGGGTTTGTGCCTTCACTTGTGAACTACCTCCTCATTAGCCAAAAGTGAAACCTTTCTTCTTGCTCTGGAAGTCCCCAGAACCTATGTCCTTTACCTGCAAATTTATTTTCTTCCCAGGTCTGGCAGAATAAGATATCCTTTAGTGTTTTAGTTCTCTTTTGAATTCTTACTTAAAGCAGCAGAAGAAAAAGTAGCACTGTGATTTTGTGCAGGGTAATACAAACATGAGGTAAAATTGGGGAAAAGTTGAAAAGACTTCCTAAAGAAGTGGATTTTAAAAAGGATTTTTAAAAGGAATATGAAGTACAGGTTATGCATGGCAGATAAGAAAAAGGAGGGCTTAGTCAGTGAGAATATGAGTGAGGAATGTGTTTATGCTTATTCATTTTAAAATCTGGCTATCCTAATCAGCATCTGCCACAAATCTATTAATTAACTATTATTTGTTATTTCTGAGGGGACTCCAGGCTGTGGGAAATGGGACTGACTTGCCAAATTTCATCACAGTTGTATAATAGTGTTGAATACAGTCTAAACCAAGATATTTTACGTGCGTGTGTGTGTGTGTGTGATCAGATTGAGATATTTGGAATCAAATATTCATGAACTGAAAAGCCTTTGTACCAGCCTACTAAACCAACTAATCTCCAGCAGGAAAGAGAAAAAAGTTATTTTTAGATTGGTGTGCTAACCAGTGTGTCAATATGACACCCATATTGAATTTATGCTTAATAACTATTATAAGCTGTTTTTTTTAGTCCCATAGTTACTAGATGGGTATTCAGCAGCAAAGAGCATGTCTATATAGAAGTCTTCAGAGCACATGCTGGCTTTTGGCCAGCTGAGACTTAGTAGAGGTAGGTGAGAGCTGGGACAATTCTCTTACGAAAACAGAATAGATAGGATAGGAAAAGAAAAGAAGTTAAAGAAGAGGAGAGGAACTTAAAGTAATTGCACCTAAAAGAGAGAAGAAGCAATACATTTTACATGACTAAATTTCTATATGCTCTTTCTGGAGAAACCTGAACTTTGCTAGTTTCGCTACCCATGGAAAACCTTGGTTATTTCATCACGAAAAATCTAGCACTTTCTGTGTGCTGTATCTCTGTTATAAGTTAATCAGATAAATAACAAATGCAGTTTTCCTTTTTTCTTCTCAGATAGATCTGTCTGTCTATTTCTATGGATATATATCACTAGCATGTTCTGGTAAGGGTTTTAAATTCTTCTGTTGCTGAAAAGAGACTCAGTCTTGTGTTTTCTTCAGATTTTCTTACCATTTCTCCATCCTTCCTTCTGAACACATTAAAACAAATTAAATTTTCCTTTCCTTCTTTGTAAAAATTATCTTTGTAAAATTTGCTTGTGAAGCTGTAGTAAGAAGTATGTGTGTAGAAATCCTTCATAACCTGTTTTGCCTTTCTGAGTCTCTATAATGCAACTGGCCAGCCAGTGTTCTTAAGGCACGACTGGGCTGTAACAAATGGGACTTAAGGCTTCTTAAGGCTACTGCTCTAAACCACTTTGCTGAAGTAGAAAATCTGCATTTTTTAGAGAAACTAGCAATACCATCTAGATTTGACTACTGTTAAACTATCCAGTTGTAGATTCACTCAGCACTGCCTCCTGTGGAGAAAATCAGAAGATGGAATTAGTAAGTAGCTATAAATTTGTCCTTTTGTTTACATTATCAACTTTTGACAGAGGTGTGTCAAGGTCAGATTTTGCTTTTCTCTCTTGCTTTTGGTGGGTTGCTGTATGAAAAGACAGGTAATCTAGTCCTTCTAATTTAATTGGGTTTGTTGTATAGTGTGGGTGGATTCAGAACCTCTTGAAAGACTGTGTATCCCTTAATACTATAACATTGTATCGAGGCTGAGGTCATCTGAAAAAATTAATCTCTGATTTACAATGGAAGTAATAAATTTGGGACAATAAAAGTTCTTCACAGAACTTACATTGTCTGACAATTTTCCACTTAAAGTTTTCAAGATCTGTGTATTTAAACAGTTTTAATCCATGTAATGTAGAGTATCGATTTTGTATGGTGCTTGAAAATGTCATACAAGATTAAATCTTATAGCAATCTAAGTGTACTATGACAATGCAAGTTAATGTTATTAGCCAGACTTGTTGTAGCATAAAAAATGGTATCGAGTTTAGTTGACAAGACTTGCAAGTGAATGAATTATGCTATAATTTTTTAATTATTTACTGCTCAACCTCTCTAGAATTGGTAATGGCTTAATGTCAGTCTACCTGTAGTTTCTCAGGTTTGATCTTCATAAACGTAAACACCACATTGAGTTTTTGAAATTCTCCTGATCTTGTAGAGTATCCAAGATCTGTTAAAACCCTGCATTAATGTTTTAGTGAAATCCTTTCGCTTTAATTGCTCTTCATTGGCTTTAATACTTTTGGAGTATAAATGATCACTCTGGATTTTAATAAAATATCATCCTTTTTCTCAAATTGAGATTTGATGAATGCTTATTCTTTCCCAATTTCATTTTAAGAATTGGCCGTTGTTTTCTTAAGCTCTAATGGTTGTCTATTTTTATTAACACCTTTTGGTTTTCCTCTTATTTCTATGCCTTTTTGTGACATATTGACTCTGACTGGACATCAGGTGTCCATCAAAGCCACTTTATCACTCTCCTCCTCAGCTGGACAGTGCAGAGGAAAAGAAAATTAAAGACTCAAGTGTTGGGATAAAGGCAGGGCAAGATCACTCACCAATTACTGTCATGGGCAAAACAGAGAAATTAATTCATTTCTAATCAGAATCGGAGTAAAAGAATGAAAAAAACCCCAAACCAACAACCTAAACCTTAAAACATCTTCCCTCCACCCCTACTTCTTCCTGTACTTCCAAATTCTCTACCTCTTTCCCTCCAGCAGCACAGGAGGATGGGGAATGGCGGTCGTGATCAGTTCATCGCACATTGTCTCTGCCAGTCCTTCCTCCTCAGAGGGCGACACTCCTCATTGTCTTCCTCTGCTCCAGTGTGGGATCCATCCCACGGGAGACAGTCCTCCATGAACTTCTCCAGTTCTGAGTCCTTTCCACGGACTGCAGTTTCTCACAAACTGCTCTAGCTTAAGTACTTTCCATGGGGTGCAGTCCCTCAGGAATAGACTGCTTCAGCATGGGTCCCCCAATGGGTCACAAGTCCTGCCAGAAAACCTGCTACAGTGTGGGCTCCTCTCTCCACGGGACCACAGGTCCTGCCAGGAGCCTGCTTCAGTACGGGCTTCCCATGGGGTCACAGCCTTGTTTGGGCATCCACCTGCTCCAGTGTGGGATCCTTCACAGGCTTCAGGGGAATCTCTGCTTTGACTCCTTTAACACCTCCTCCCCCTCCTTCCCTGACCCGAGTGCCCGTACGGTTGTTCCTCTCACGTATTATCACTCCTCTCTCTGGCTGCCATTGTTGTGCAGCGACTTTTCCCCTTTCTTAAATATGTTATCCCAGAGGTGCAACCACCATCGCTAATGGGCTCGGCCTTGGCCAGCAGCGGATCCGTCCTACTGATTTGGCTCCATTAGACATAGGGGCAGTTTCTAGCATTTTCTGACAGAAGCTACCCCTGAAGCCCCCTGCTCCCAAAACCTTGCCATTGCCACGCAAATCCAGTACATGTTTGTTGCTAAAAACTTTCACTTTACGAGTCTAGCTGACATATAGCTCACAGACTGCACTCTTAGCATTACTAATGGAGATTTGTTTTCTGCTTAGAAATCAAATATGAGGTGTTCACACCATGTTAATGAACACCCAGCTTTTATATGCTGTTTTTCCTCATCCATGGTTTACAGATATTTTCCTAAAAGTACAGATAAGACTGGGGCTCCTGAGATTAAGTGAAGCAATGGCTGAAAAAAACGTGATTTAACCAAGCTTCTGTTGACAATAACACAGGTTTTGTTACTCTATGTTTTGTTGTTATACTTTCAGCTGTTAATTTTAAGTGCCATGGCACAGTCATGCCACAAAAATTACACTCTCATTCTCTGTGTTCACTTGGTATGGAATTTATGGCCTTCAGACATGGATGTGTCATTAGTATGAGGGATATCACTGTAAATGTTGAATTTTGAACTGATTTATTGCAAGGCTCCTTAGCTATCCTGTAATTCTGCTAGAAGTATACATACATACATACATGCATATATATATATATATGTAAATTCTGCAAATTATACCTGATTGCTTCATGAGTGTCCAGCAGAGAAGAAATAACTTGTCCAGATTTGCATTGTATATATGCTGCTCCACCTCTCTGAACTGAGAGATTTTTTGCCTCTATCATTTCATGATCATTTCATTTCATGATCATCCAGGATATTGAGTACAATTTATTTAAAATCCGATAAATACAGAAGAGAGGCCTCATTTCACCAAAAATAATGTTATTTCTTCAAAGTGGTTGAATATTATGTTTTAAATTAAATATTTACACTTTTTCAGATTAGATTTCTGTGTTTTATTCATTAGCGAATTTTCAAATTAAAGTGATTTAAAATTGGATGAATAGTCTTCCAAGGTATAATGGTGACCATATCATTCCACTGAAAAGGCAAGAAAATTTCTGAACATGTAACAATTTATCTGATGAGCTTTTAAGGTATTGCCTTATCTAACATGTTTACTGCAAGTGACTACTTATGTTCTGGATCTCATAGAATCATTTCCATAATTTTCCGCTTGAGAGTAAGGCAAATAATAATCAGTAAGCACTTACTAGACTGACAATGGTGAGTTGAATTTTTTTATTATGCAGATGACAGTGTCAGAGATATAAAATATTAGAACAAAAACATTTAATGATTGATATAAACACAATGCTGTTCTGAAACATATACCAGCAAAGAACTTGCTTTTTATTATTTTAGTATTCTAGAATTAAGAATGATATTGTAACATACTGCCTCTAAATGATACTCCAGAGTACCTACAGAACATCGTGTTAAATATTTTTTTCAATAAGGAGAAGTCTGCCTTAATTTTTCTGCCTAATTAATTTGTGTATATCAAAATGGTATCTTCAGAGTAGGTAAATTAGAAGTATACAATTGATTCCATTTAGAATATAAATGTTCTTTCAAACATACTCAGGTTTTAAATTCTAATACCAAATGTATTACATAAATCTTTAAAACTAACCCTCTATGTTGAAGATGAGTCCTGAGAGCCATGGAAGATTGAATTCTTTGGGGCCTGTTGAAAATTAAACCTCTGTAATTTTAATTGTGTAAACTTTTACATTAAAATTACTTCTGTGTTTCAAGAAGGTGAATCTCTTTAGGCTTTCTAAATGACTGTTTGAGATGATGAGGGTCTGACAGTACCTTTTACTGAGAGTTTTAGCTGTTGCAATCTAATTTTTGCAGAGTACAGCAAGCCCAACTAATTTAATAAGGATTTTGGAAAGTGATTATTTTTTAGAAATTATGTTTTTGAACAGTGTGTTTATAGCCATACAAAATGCTACATGTGCATAGCATTTTTGACTGCACGGTATATCTGGAGCCAAATTCTTTTCCCATTAATATGTCGTTTCTTGGTGACCTAAATGATTAGACACTGATTATGATACTGACATTCCTACTTCAATATCTTCTGTAACCACAAAGTATGTGTTACTAATCAAAAAGATATTTCATTAGTTTTAGAATTTTTGAATTATTCTTTTAGAAGTGGGAACATTGACAATGTAATAATTTTAAAATCTAATTGCTTTCACCTGTTAAAATAAGTAAAATATATGGTGGTAAAAAATTTTTGTGTCTTAGAATGGAAAATAGTTGAACACATACCCTAAAGTATAGGTCTTTTTTTTCTTTCTTTCTTTCTTTTTTTTCCTGTCCAAGGGAAGTCTCTCTGTTTTGTACTGCTATGTCTTCTCAAAAGTCTATGAGGCTTTTGTAAGCCAAGAATTTTGCAATGTACAATATTTCAGGCTAGCGGCTACTGCCGAGTAATGAGGCATGGGAGCAGCTGGTATTGGTTTATTTCAGAAGCTTTGTGTCTGATTCTATTAGCCTACCTACAGATATAAGTGTTCTTTCCACTGTGATCTAAACACAGAACAAATAATTCATAATTTTAAAATAGTTAAATGATCATTTTTGCATTTTGTTTGAAGTTATTGCGTGAGGCTAATCAATGGTGAAGTAAACTGCGAGTTGCTACTAAAAACTAAGGCAATTCTAAACTAAGCAAAAGAAGGGGAACTTTTATAGAAAGCAAAGATGAATGTTTGTCACTGAACCCTACTGAATGTAAACAAAGAAAAAGATTACCTAATAGTCTTGCAATGCATTTGAAGTGCAGTCTGCTATTTGTTTGAGGAGCTGAATGGAATATATGTCTTAAAATATTTCAACAGCAGAAGTGTGTTTCCAGTGCATAGATCTTAACATTACTAAGTTACTGTACCTTTTTTTCCTAGTTAAGACCCATTATTATACTGTAAGGCAAAAATAATTGAAGGTTTTTGTAACTTGTCTGAGATGCATTTTGGAGCTAATTTGTACTAATGATGAATTGCCCGGTAGGGGATTTTATGCTAGTTTATTATTATTTATATATTTTCTGCCCAGTTTGTGTTAGTTAAGGGAATAATAACACTGTCTTTGAAACTTAATTCACATTTTAATTATAAAGACTCAGTATCAGAGAGCTGAGTTATACAGACAGTCAAATTTCACAAAACAAATTTTACCCCAAGCACAAAATAAGTAAAGATCTGAGTTGAAAATGCTATACTTTTTAATGCTAAAAAAGAAAGTATATCCTTGGTATTCCAATTGCATACTTGTTCTCTTTAGGTTTTGGGTACTTTTTTGTCTCCAAAGGAGAACACTGAATGGAGACAATAGAGTGGATCTTTTAGACCTTAGCACAACAGGAAAGTGGTACTTTTCCTAAAGCTGGAAGGCACTATAACTGGTGCTTCTTATGTTTTTTAGTTAATATTTTCCTATTCCTGCCATCTAAAAATTATATTTAAAAAAGTTGTATTTGTGGTCCATTTGAACTCAGATGAATTGCATGTACCAATTAATAAAATAGAGTATATGATACTTCAAATAATTAATATATAGTTTAAGATTTAAACTTACCTACTTGGAGTACATATGCATACTACTTTTTAAGACTATTTTTTCTTTTTTATTTAGTTTTTCAGATACATTAGTTAACCTGACTGGTTCTAAGGTGG
This sequence comes from Calyptomena viridis, assembly GCA_013390005.1. Lineage (NCBI taxonomy): Eukaryota > Metazoa > Chordata > Aves > Passeriformes > Eurylaimidae > Calyptomena > Calyptomena viridis. Next base: position 24,189 of record WEIV01001919.1, read on the forward strand.
AAATGGATCAAGTTCACAAAGGAAAATACACAGCATGGTTGCCTATGATAACAGCTGGTTTGAAGGAGATAATTCTTACTATTCTGTATCTATAACACTTTGACTTTAGGATAATAAACTACTATTTCAAATTACTAATATGTGAAATTAGTAAGATCATTGCTTATTTTTGGCAAAAAGTAACAAATTACCTTTTTCAAATAGATTAAACAGGGCAGTTACATGTACTATTAATTTAGTTTTCAATAGGAATACTGTCAGAGTATAACACAACTTCCAGTACACAGAAAATCAGTGATGTCAACACTTTCTGTTCAAGGAGTGAATCTGAGTAATTTCACAGAATTTTGTTCAGTTACTGTACCCAACTAGCACTTCCAGAGCTTAAATTTCTCTGTGAGATGTGCTGTTTGTGGTCTTAGTGACCTCTAGTTTAAAGTCCTTAGCCCTGTCTGGTCATCCAGTGTTGATTGGTTTTGGCCTCATTCCACTGTAGGTGGTTTCAATAAATTCTCTCAGGCTTTATGACAAAAATTGTTCATAAAGTAATTGGGAGATTTCCTCAGAGCACTCTACATCAAAGGATGCTTAATTGTCCCGGCCATGCAAGAAGAAAAACAAGATGTGAAGTGCTCAGTTTAATTAGGCCACAACTTTATTAACTCAACTGGGAGCACTAGCCGGCAATAAATGCAGGTCATTGTTCTTGCCTTGATCATTCCTGGTTTTGGAGAACTGCTGTTCACTTTCGTTTGGGAGCCCCAGCGATGGGACCTTATGCCTCTTGTACAAGGACTAAGTTAGGGAATATGTGAAATAGGGATTTGTCCCTTTGATATCACATATAGAGAATTATGCAGCTTTCCTTTGCCTGTCCAGTGACTTTCTCATAACTCCTTATTAAAGCCAAATATTCAGGGGAAAAAACCTATTCAGAAAAAAAAAAACCAACCAAAATAAACAAACAACTAATACTATTTTGAAAAGGATATTCACACAGTAAAAGAAATAAATGAAGTGTTATTTTAAGAGCATGGAAATGGCCATCAAAAATGCTCCCGTGTGTCTGTGCTGTTTTCTGCAGCGTATCTTAAAAGCAGTGCTTTGCTGCTTTTTCTTAAGACACTGTAAGCAATTTAAGTGATTTTATACATGACAGATGTATACAGGCTCCAGTGCAAGGCAAGACTCTGCTTTGTAACACACAGGGCAATGCAATATATGAGCTGAGTTTCTCCAGCCATGGAGAATGAGATGATTGATATTTCTGGGAAGAAAGCAACTACTTTGGAACACTCAGGAGATACAAAGGGCCTGTATGGGACTTGAGTCTTCAACTTCTTAAGTTGGCTCATTTTAAATGTCTCATCAGGATTTACTACTTCCTTAAAGAGGAAATAATTTGTATGTCTATAATTAGGAAAGCTTTTCCACCATGAAAAAAAACAAATTTCTCCTGTTCCTAAAGAGGATACAAAAGATAAATGCCACTACTTTCTGAAGAGATTCCTGAGCCCTTTAAATAGACAAAGTATACCCTCTGAAGAGGTACAGATATGCCCTTAGCATGCAAGGAACTTTCCACATTCTACTTTTAATAAACAATTAAACTTTTACACCAAACATTTTCTATAAACCTACATTTTCTAATTAAAAGTTTGTTTTGTGGAAGAAACTCCAGGTGGTATAATTAGTGAAATATATTTTAATGATAAATCTTCCTTGTCCTATTTTTTTTTAATAACAAAAAATGTCCTATGCATTTGAGATGCTCCCTATGGGTTGTATATAAGAGCTTGGTTAATTAGCTAATCAACTTACCCACCTTACCTTTTTAAATGTGTCCTGTTTCACAGGTGTAATCTCAAATTTTATTTGGGATAGAGGAGATAAATAAAGCATTTAGTTCTCACCCCAGCCTACACAGAAGAGATTTTGAGCTGTCCTTTAAATGTCAGTTTCTTAAGGGGCACATCAGTCATGGCTCTCAGCCTCTGGTCAGTCTGCTTACCTTCAAGCTATCCCTGTGTCTCTTACATCACAACATTTTGAAGCAGAATAGCCTAGATGCTGTATCATGACTAAAGTATTCTTAACTTTCAGTGTTTCTAAAAAAAACCAAACTTGCAGCCTCTTAAGACTTTCCTTCACTTGTGATTTATTTAGTTTTCTCTTCTTTTTTTAAAGTTGTGATCAGTATATGTATTTTATAGTACTGTTCTGTTCTTCTGCTTTTCTCTTCCTTTGCTTTATTTTGGCTCTATATTTGCCATTGTTTTGAAGTTTTTATTCTAGTGCGTGGTGATCACTGACCAAACTCACAACTGTTCCAAGTTCTTCCTTTTTTTATGTTCTGTCCAAAAAGATCTTTAGTTTCTGTTCTAGGTGGTTGACATTGGATAGTATTTCTTTCAAGGAAGTAACCAGTGACCTGGCACTTGGATCCAGTCTTAGATTTACTGAAGTTACTCCAAACATTGATTATTCTTGAACTTGTTATCATAGTTCAGGCTCTGGAAAGACCTTTCAAAGCAAAAGCTACAAATGGTAATTGCTGCAAAGATATATCTGGAAGTAAGTGTTGTGTGGCCACTCTTGGTGAGTGCAGTCATATCAAATAGATGTTAATTATGTGCCCCTTTCAGCCTGCTCAGATTTCTTCTCCCCCTCCTCCTTATTCTCCAGTGTCATTCTCAAAGTCCCTCCTGTAGTCAGTAGGTTTCTCTGAAAGCCCAGAGCAGTGTAATGCTGACCAACATTATTGCCTTTCTGCCTGTTTTTCCTACAGTGCTGTCCTGTTGACTTTGTTCTCCTCAGATCCTCAATCATACATTTTAGTCCAAGATTCCTACCATCACTGTCATCTGCTAAGAAAAAGAATAAAATCAATGTAAAATCTGTTTAACCACCACTTTGAGTTTCTAGCTGCTTTTGAATTTTATAAGGTAAGTAATCTCTAAGTATTTTGCAATATGTTTATAGTTTACAAGGTATT